>LPNX010367282.1:254324-340501 GCA_001517045.1 Pseudotsuga menziesii
TCGTTATCGTCATCATCATCATCATCGTCATCCTCATCCTCATCATCATCATCATCATCACCATCATCCTCCATCCTCCTCCTCCTCCTCCTCCTCGTCATCACCCTCATCCTCATTATCTTCATCATGGTTATCATCATCATCATCATCATCATCATCATCATCATCATCCTCATCCTCCTCCTCCTCCTCCTCATCATCATCACCCTCGTCCTCATCATCTTCATCATGGTAATCATCATCATCATCATCCTCATCCTCATCCTCATCCTCATCCTCATCCTCATCCTCATCCTCATCCTCATCATCTTCATCATGGTCATCATCATCCTCATCTTCATCCTCATCCTCATCCTCATCATCCTCATCCTCATCATCATCATCATCATAATCCTCATCCTCATCCTCATCCTCATCATCATCACCCTCATCCTAATCATATTCATCATGGTCATCATCATCATCATCATCACCCTCATCCTCATCCTCATCATCATAGTAATCATCCTCATCCTCATCCTCACCATCACCATCCTCATCCTCATCATCATGATCATCATCACCCTCATCCTCATTAACATCATCATCACCCTCATCATCATCATCATCATCATCATCATCACCATCATCCTCCATCATCATCAACATCATTGTTCATCGTCATCATCATCATCGTCATCATCGTCATCATCATCTTCATCCTCATCATCTTCATCCTCATCATCCTCATCCTCATCATCTTCATCATGGTCATCATCATCATCATCATCACCCTGATCCTCATCATCATCATCACCCTCATTGTTCGTGATCATGATCATGGTCATCATCACCCTCATCCTCATCATCATCATCATGGTCATCATCACCCTCATCCTCATAATCATCATCATAGTCATCATCCTCCTCATCATCACCCTCATTGTTCATCATCATCACTCTGATCCTCATGATCATGATCATCACCCTCATCCTCATCATCATCATCATGGTCATCATCATCATCATCATCATCATCATCATCATCATCGCCCTCATCCTCATCCTGCTCCTCATCATCATCATCACCCTCATCCTCATCATCTTCATCATGGTCATCATGGTCATCATCACCATCACCCTCATCATCATCATCATCATCATAGTCATAATCATCACCATAATTGTTCATCGTCCTCGTCATCGTCACCCCCATCCCCTTCATCATCACCATCCTCATCCTCATCCTCCTCCTCCTCCTCATCATCATCACCCTCATCCTCATCATCATCCTCATCCTCCTCCTCATCATCATAGTCACCATCCTCCTCATCATCACCATCATTGTTCATCATCATCTTCATAAGCATAGATAAATGTAAATTGCATATATTTAGTGAGCACTAAATCGCATATGCGATATATCCCATATGCACTAAATCGCATATGCGATATATCGCATATGCGTTTTGGAGAACATGTAAAAAACCTGCCCGTTCATTAAAAAGCATTGTATCAATATCTCATATGCAATATATCGGAGGTGCGTTATATCGCATATGCGACATGTGTTGTATACAAAATGTTGGGTTGCATGTTGTGGGCCAGGTTTACTGTATCAAAAGACATAATTCATCTGAACCCGTGCATAGAGAATTGTTCAATGTGCAATTTTTAATCATTACTGACATAATTCCATAGTTTTGTATAGGTTTGGGTGGATTTCAATGGGGAATGTACATAATAGAGGTCGAAAGTCAGCAAGGAAGGTGCTTACATCGGAAGAAGCAGAAAATAAAAAGAAAAAAAGAGGGAAGATTCAAGAAATCGTCAGCATTAATTACATGAGCAAATAGTTTCCATTCCCCCTCAACAGATACCTGACGTAGAGGCTGAGGAATATAATGCAACATTAAAGGAAGTTGGTTATATGGAAGTTGATATTATTGATCCATTAGTAAACGGACAATCTTGTGAAGAGTTCAATAATTATGTTACTCCCGATGCAAATGTGACTCAACAACAACCATGGTCGGTGGTTCAATCTCCTAATCGAAGTTGTCATCTTGTAGTGGATGTAAACGTCACTCCAGCATTTCAAACGACAACAAATTTTGCATCAAAACAAAAGAGAACTCCTAAACGAATACAAGTGGATGAGAGCGGATTGACTTCCATGGAAGGTAAGGTGGCTAAATGCACTATCCTTCGTCATTGTTCTCAAATAATGAAATGATATTTTGATAACAAATCCAAAGCCGATAAATGCCGATTGTTTTTAGCTTTGCTTAAATCTAGAAATATGGCAACTGTTAGAAGAAATTTAGGCATAACAACAATGAAGAATATCGAATCAAGTAATCACATTGTTAAATCTTTTGCTGCTGCATTCACATCGATTGGTAAAAAAACTCATTCACAAGACTGTAATGTGGCTCGTCGTGTATTGGCTGAATCAATTGTATGACGATCCACAAGAAAACTTTGTTTACTTAAATGCACATCACAAATTGTGCCTTTACATCCAAAGCCACTTAAAAAATATTCAGTAAGAAGAGACAACCTTGATGTAGAGGGACAAATGGAAACATTATGGGCATTTAGCGGTAGGTTTCCCCACAAAGACATGAAGTTAGTTGAAGCAGTGAAGGGCCTAGTGAAAACATTTTGGCATGATAACACTAGGCCTTCTTCTAACATGAAGGATGTGTTAAAACATTGTAGGGGTTCTAGAAACAATGAACCTCATGTTAAACATCATCTTGACATGACACAAACTCAATTGTTCGAGATGTTTAAAGTTGCCCACGTAGAGCTAAGGCTCGGGCAAAGATCTTTTGAAAAATGCAAGCCTTGGTATGTTAGAATCAATACCATTCAGAACACTTGTTGTTGTAGATACCACATAGAGTTTGACCTATATTACCATAGATTTGCACATATACGTCATTTTTTGCATCCTAACCATGTGCAGGAATGCTCACGTATAGTACTACCAATTTCATCCAGAGATTTCATCCATAGCATAATGTGTACGAGGAAAGATGGGTAGACACAATAATTAAAACAATGTGTAGATGGTTCTTGCAACAATTGTGGTGGGCTATCATTATGGTTTGATTGTATCCATGAAAGTGAAGATCAAGCATTCGAGAATGCAATTGTCGAGAAGCAGAACTATCGATATGAGACATATTAGCTACATGATGGGAAAGAAAGTAGGAAGATTAAATTGGTGACTTCACAGGTAAATTGTTGAATATTGACATATTAATATTCATGTACCAGGTGCGAGTATGTGATTTTATTCTAGAGTTTCGTGGAAATATCCAACAGTACATTCAACATTTTGATATTGAACGGTGGCAAGATGAGCAATTCAGAATATTCCGGGACACCTTCCCTCTTGAAACAATACTATTTGTTGTTAATTTTGCTGAAAATTACACCCTACAACCTCAAAATGAAATTCAAAGTCAATACTATCACTCATAGCAGGTGAGCATAATGGTGCATATCACGTATCGACATGGGAAAGATAGCAATGAAGAGAAACATTTGATACTGAAAGAAAGTCACTTCTACATAAGTGACGACCAAACCCATGACATCCATTATGTGCAACATTGCTTTAAATTATTCTATGATCATGTGATAGTTATGGATATACGATTTTATCGTCATTTCATTTGGTCAGATGGTTGTGCTGGACAGTTCAAGAATGCATGTGTATTTGAATGGTTGTGTTTGTTGCACATAAAATACAAGGTGCCACATGTATGGAACTACTTTGAAACTGGTCATGGAAAAGGAGAGCATGATGGTATTGGTGCATGCATTAAAACTACCCTTCGAAGGGAAGAGATGAAGTTTACAGGTGCTCACCTTCGAGATTCTTCATCTATAGTCGAATGGTGTGCATCTATCATGGGAGAACAAGCAACAAGAAAAAAATTAGTGCGAAGAATATTCTGGGAGGTGACAAATGTGGACCGATCACAAACACATTGGGTGTACATAGTGCATGGAACTCAACAGTTTCATTCAATTAGAAGCTCAGACAAATCGGCCCTACAAATTTGGACAAGATTGAAGGATTGCTTTTGCAGTTCTTGTAGCATCGGTGAATGAGATGATTGTGAGGATACAGATATCATTGATGCATGGGATCGAGTGACACTTGGCACCAATTTCAACAGGGTTAATGAAATAGACCATTTGGAAATGATCAGACACATAGTTCTATAGACTATAAGCACATATTGGATCTCATACAAGTAGGTACATGAGTAGTACCTAAATAAGAAAACGCATTTATGTATTGTTTACTCAACCTATGTAGAATTTAATTTATGTATAAATTGGAAATGCAAGACCTTATTTACAAAATGTATTGTTAACTCGACCTATTTCCTTTCACAGGTCAGATATATGCAGTGGTTGCCCCAAAAACTAATGAATGGGGTTGTGACTATTGGTTGGCACGTTGCTTAGAGGGGAAACAAACCATTCTCGAACTTGTTATAGATGATGAAAATATTGAATTCCCAACTGGCTCGATGGTTATAAAAGGGGAGTAGTTGACACTTGCAGCACAAAAGAAAAGGAAGGGTGGGTATGTATATCATGATTATAGACCAGGATCTATTGTATACCACTTCACCAACCTAGTAGTTGGTATAAACATCAAGCTGCATACACTTGGTCACAAAAATAGGTCACATGTATGATACTTGCTACCTCATATAGAGCACAAAATATTGATGGACACCATCGGCATTAGAGATGATCCGGATGGCCTACTTGTACGAGTGCATTGTTAGGTGCAATATGTTAGTTTTTCATCACATTAAGCTAGCATTATGATCTTAGGATCTTTTCACCAAGAGAATAACAAGCATAGCAATAAAACATAAGCACATCACAAGAGACAAGAGACACAAAGAGTTTTCCTCAGGGAAACCATAAAGGAGAAAACCTAGCAACTTCCTTAGAGATAGAATCAGCACCAAAATAGTAAGATATCTCCCAAAACAGTAGTAGTCTTCTTCTTCTATCTAGTCCCAAAATTTCCTTCTTCAGTAGTGTGCCACACTTGGAAGAGAAAGTGATGTATTTCACAATGTGATAAATAGAGAGACTCTCACTCTCTATTTATATTCATCCGTTCACTTGAATTTCCTTTTCACACGTAGGCTCAACCTAATAATTACTACTCGAGCCTACACCTTAATTAGTGTATAATAACTCAAGTGCCCCGAAACTGTGGGGACTTACCTAATGACTTGATATGACTTGATTACATTATTAATCCTCCCGATCAGAACATCAGGGCATGACCAAATGACTCAAATACATAATAGAATCATCCCAGAATAAACATCGGGTTACAATACATAAGATACATAGAAGAATACATTCCGAAGTTACATATACATCAACACTCCCTCTTAACTAGGAAGGTATTCTTTCGACACAATTTTCAGCACTGGTCTTCTTCTCTATATCAGCTGGATCATCTCGTATTCAAGTCATCTTCATCTTCAAGTCATCTTTTTCTTAAAGTCATCTTCAAATCTGGATCATCTCTCGATCTGGATCATCATCACTAGATCTGGATCATCTCTCGATCTGGATCATCATCACTGGATCTAGATCATCTCTCGATCTAGATCATCATCACTGGATCTGGATCATCTCTCGATCTAGATCATCATCGAACATCATCACTAGATCTAGATCATCTCTCGATCTGGATCATCATCACTGGATTTGGATCATCTCTTGATCTAGATCATCATCGAACATCATCACTGGATCTGGATCATCTCTCGATCTGGATCAATATCACTGGATCTGGATCATCTCTCAATCTGGATCAACATCACTGGACTGGATCTGGATCATCACTCGATCTGTATTTGGATATGGATCATCTCTCGATCTGGATCATCACTGCTGGATCATCATTACTGGATCTGGATCATCACTCGATCTGGATCAACACTGGTGCTATCTCATGATTCTTCTCGTCATAGGAAGTTCTACAGAGCCAGCCCTTTTTCATGCTAGTTGTAGGCCTACCCTCATGTAGGTCTTCGCCCAACACTTACATTTGACCTGCTCGTCAGAAAGGCAAGCCTAGCACTCACATCTGATCATGTAGTAAACTACAATCCCATCAGAAAGGCCCAGCACTCACATTCACCAGCATGATAGGACACACCTACTATCATCTGTGAAATGGCTCAGCACTTACAACCACCAGCTTGATAGGACACACCTACTATCATATGTGGAAAGGCACATCGCTCACATCCACCAGCATGGTAGGACACACCTACTACCATCTGTGGAAAGGCTCAGCACTTATAATCACCAGCATGGTAGGACAAACCTACTACCATCTGTGAAAAGGCTCTGCACTTACAATCACCAGCATGGTAGGACACACCTACTACCATCTGTGAAAAGGCACTGCACTTACAGTCACCAGCATGATAGGACACACCTACTATCATCTGTGAAATGGCACAGCACTTACAGTCACCAGCATGATAGGACACACCTACTATCATCTGTGAAATGGCACATCACTTACAGTCACCAGCATGATAGGACACACCTACTATCATCTGTGACAAGGCTTAGCACTTACATCCATCCAGGCGGGAACACATCCTGCTCACAATGATGGAAGGGCATGCACTCATATCTAATCATGAGGGGAACACATCCTAGCAATTATATCAGAATGGCCCCCAGTCCTCCTCAACTGAGCTACCTGGTAACTGAACAGGCGCCTCCATTCTCCTAGAGAATGGCAGTTGCCCTTACATCCAACCTGCTCGTCGGAATGGCCAACACTCACATCTGACATGGAAGGAACTTAATCCTTTAGCCATGAATAGAATGGTTCAGCCCTTACATCTGATCAAGTGGGAACACATCCCTCTATCACATCAGAATGGCTACTCAGTTCTTACACTGAGTGTTCCTGGTAACTGACCAGGTGCCTCCATTCCTAGAATGACAATTTCTCTTACATCTGTCGTGCTCGACAGAATGGCCAGCACTCATATCTGACATGGAAGGGAGCAACCCTACCACCATGAAAGAATGGCTCAGCCCTTATATCTGACCTACTCGTCAGAATGGCTATGGATCTCAGTACTCATATCTGACATGGAAGGAACCAATCCTCTCACCATGACATAATGGCTCAGCCCTTACATCTGACCATGGAAGGAACCAATCCTCTCACCATGTCAGAATGGCTATGGGTCTCATCACTTTCTCTGTGAGGAAGCCTCAATCTGGAGAACACCAAGTCTCTCTCTGAGGTACTCAAACATCATCCTAGCCAATGGCTTCATCAATACATCAGCTATTTGTTCCTCCGTCGCAACATACAGGAGCTTCACTGCTCCTCTCTGCACCATATCCCTGATATAGTGATACTTGATCTCGATATGCTTCGACCTGTCATGAAGCACTGGATTCTCTGACAACTTCATGCAACTCTGGTTGTCACAATGTATACAAGTAGCATCCAACTGGAGATCAAATATATCAGATAGTAGCTTCTGTAGCCATATTGCTTCACAACTAGTTGAACAAGCTGCGACATACTCTACTTCAGCTGTACTCAGTGCCACACAGGATTGCTTCCTTCTAAACCAAGAGATCACACCTGATCCCATACTAAAGCAACATCCTGAAGTACTCTTCTTGTCGATGGTACTGCCTGCCCAATCTGAATCAACATAACCCTCTAGGTTAATCTTTTGATTCACATCGTACTTGAGACAATAATCAACTGTACCCCTGCATGCTTTGCAATCATCAGGTGAACATGTTCACAACAAAGCAAATGTCTGGTCTCAGGTACATCAAGGACCCAATCATCTGATGATACATCATAGCATCAACCGTCTCTGATGAAGCAACACTTAATAGCTTCATGTTTGATGCCATAGGTGTGGTCATGTAGTCCATCATCCTGAACCTCTTCAGGATCTCTACTGCATACTTCCCTTGTCCAAGGAAGATTCCATCTGTACTCTGCCACACCTCCATACCTAGAACAATAGTGCATCAACACATAACAGGAGCATCACTGGTTTTCCGTCTTTAACCTTGAAGCAAAGGTTGGAATCCTCTTTACTCTCAGTAAATCCTAGAGTCATTAGTAATCTGCCCATCCTGTCATGCCATGTCGAACCTCAATATATTCTGTAGTCACTCCCTCTGAAGCATCATACTCCCTCTGTCTTCTGTGCTCTATGCACTGAAAACATTCTGTATCGGAATGACAAGTAGCTTCCTATGCTACTAATATTCTATGTGACCGTCTAGTGTATAGACTAGCATCTTCAACCTTGTATCAAAGGTTAATATCTTCATCAGGCTCATCATGTATGTGATTAAGCTCTTACTGGCTGCAAATGTCTCTTCATAGTTTAGGCCTTCTTTTTGTGAGAAGCCTCGTGCTACGAATCTTGCTTTGTATCCCACGATGTTTCCATCTACTGCATGATGGAACTATGAACTTTTCTTCAAGTCTCGATACTGCGCTCTGACATCATTCTTCTTGAACTGGTCTTCCCTTCCTTCTTGGTGGCTGGAAGGTTCTGCATTAATGATGTCATTGCACTCGTCATATTATTCTTCATTGTCTTTGAAATGTCGTCACTTGTTATTCGGAACAAGTATTCATTCTTCTTTGCTTGTAGGCGATTATGTATGCGATCTTTCCTACAAGTCAAATGCAATTGTATGGTTAGAAACATTTCATAAGGAATATTTATACTGGAAAACACTTATGCATAAATATATGATCATGCAACTACTTTAGCCAATAAAACATTCATCCATATCTCATTGAAACTTTCTAGATGCCTTCCATCTCTACTAGGACAACATTGAGATTGTGCACTAATCCAATATGTCAGCAAAGAGGTTTCATTCTAGATAAGTAGCAATGGAGAATTTGTATAGCCCCATGAGCTACTTACCCATCACATGCATATCAGTAGGATTCTGTCATTAATGCAAACATCCTATCATGCATAATACAATAAATGAATATAAACAAATGCATAACAAAATAATATAATGAAATGACAATTGAATACTTATCTTTATTTGTTTCGAGGGTAGACTCCTTCTTGAGCCTTCAGCTTCATCCTCTTCTTCATTCATAATAGCATCGTTTCTTATCCAAAAGCTAAGGTGGATAAGAAGTTCTTCAAGAGTTGAGTTCTTCATATTCCTCATTAATTGAGGGATCTTCTTTGGATGGCGACATCTTGATCTTCAATTGCTCCCATCTTCTCTTCTCTTCTTATGATTCAAGCTTCTTCTTCTTCCCAAAGTCTGTTGAAAGTAATCACTTCCTTCTGGAACACATTCCTTGAATGAATGAATTCCACGATCCTGGGAGGCCATTCAAGGTGGCCATCATCACTTCTGCATTCTTCACTTTTTCTTTTACCACTTCAAGTTGTTCTTTGATTTGAGAGACTCTTATGACTGCATGGTCTCTGCATTCTGGATCTTCACATTCTTCAACTGGTTTCTTCTGAGTCATATTCTGATTTTTTTCTTCCCTTCAAATAGCTTGAAATTCTGGAAGACCTTCAACAGCTTTGCTTGCAAAAGGTAGTGCTCTGTAATGCCAAAGCTCATTTGGCTCTACTGTGTCATGGATCAAGGCTTGTTCTGGATATCCCTTCAATTTGTACAAGCCTCCTTCTTGTTCTTCAATCACTACCACATCATCGATAGTCTTTCCTTTTGGCCATATGATGACTTGACCATCTATGAATGCAGCCCGCATTCCTTCTGCATCAATGCTGAAATGGAGAGAAGGTTCTTCTTCAATCCTAGCACAAACAATACTTCTTTCATTGTTAGAGACTTACCAAAGTCTAGCTTGTATGAAGATTCCCCACTACCTCTTATTGGATATTGGTAGTCATCTCCTAGTTTCACCTTGTGAGGTGATTCATGTTCTGATAGTCTTACAAAGGATTCCTTGAATCCCATCATATGTTTGGAAGCCCCAATGTCTATAAGCCAATCATCACTTCCATGAGTAATGTTACCTATGAGAGCTGATATCAGAACATATTCATTATTGCTTGAAGAATCTTCACTTTCATATCTGGATCTCTCTCTGGATGGTTCATCATCCTCTGCAGCATGAGCATGATTTCTTCTTTGGCCTTGACCAAGTTCTTCTTGTGAAAGGATTCTAACCTCGTCTCCCTCTGAAACTGGAACCTCTATACTCAGGTAGGTGTCCAATCCAGTTTCTTCAGAGAGATCAGATACTTCCAGGCTTGGAAGTTGTCAACTTCCCCAAGATTGTCACCAAGCTGATGTGATATATCATATTGAAATGAGAACCTCAAATGGAAATAGCAAAGGATTAGATCTTACTGATTTGAGGTGTCCGTCCTTGTCCCGGAGTTCGCTGATCTAGGGTTTGTCACAGAAACCCTAATTTTCAAAACTTGGAATCTTTCAAATATGATTGGATAAACAGATATATCTCTTCAAATGGAGCTGTCCAATGTACTCCTTTTCTGAAAACAGTGGAGGGAAGCTCCCGGAACAGGAAGCCCTAATTTTCCAATTTATTCTGCAGAAATTCCTGTTACTGTTTCTATGATCTCTCTGAAATTACTAATCCTCTGTGTCTACAATTTCACACTGAGGTAACCTTGCATGTCCTTGATCCAAAACCATAGGTTTAATCAGAATTGGTTTCACATTTGGGATTTATGATCCTTTTCCCAAGGTGACCTGTTACAGGACTGTTTAGAACAGCGAAGTTGTACGGAATTCCACGTGTCACTGGTTCATCTTCTGAGTATGATATTTGGACCACCAAAAGTATAGTCCATGCCCTTTCTGGAACATCTTCAGGAATTCCATTTGGACCTCTGTAGCTCAAGATATTGCAGATGTCCCTAGATGTCCTGTTCAGGGATGAATTCTGGAAGAGGCTGGAACCCTAACTTGGAGAGATCATATCTCCTGGAGTACAGCCAATATGAGTCTGATTTTTGGATACGGGATTCAACAGGATTTTATATTTGGCCCCTAAAATTTTCAACTTCTGAGACTTCTCCAATCTCTGAATATAGCGACTATACCAAAACTTAGCAGTTTTAGTATTTAGGGTTTCTCCTAGCTCAGGGTCAAACTAGGGTTTGACTTTCCTGGAGTTTTACCCAACCAAATTTCTTGATCCAGGTCTCTAAAATTCGGTTTTTATGAGGATAATAACCCTATGCTGGTCTCACTCAAATATTCATCTTCTGTAGAAAGCCCTAATTTCCGCATCGAAGACTGAAAATGCTCGGAATCAAATTCTGCTTCGATAGAAAGATGCTCCTTAAGGAGGAGAGTTGTTCCACCTTACTTTTGCTGAAAATATGTGGAGGAAGATCCACAAAATAGGAATCCCTAGTTCCTGTAGCTGCACAATGTCTTCTTCTTAGGTTAGCTCTGATACCATGTTAGTTTTTCATCACATTAAGCTAGCATTATGATCTTAGGATCTTTTCACTGAGAGAATAACAAGCACATCACAAGAGACAAGAGACACAAAGAGTTTTCCTCAGGGAAACCATAAAGGAGAAAACCCTGCAACTTCCTTACAGATAGAATCAGCACCAAAACAGTAAGAGATCTCCCAAAACGGTAGTAGTCTTCTTCTTCTGTCTAGTCCCAAAATTTCCTTCTTCAGTAGTGCGCCACACTTGGGAGAGTAAGTGATGTATTTCACAATGTGATAAATAGAGAGACTCTCACTCTCTATTTATATTCATCCATTCACTTGAATTTCCTTTTCACACGTAGGCTCAACCTAATAATTACTACTCGAGCCTACACCTTAATTAGTGTACAATAACTCAAGTGCCCCGAAACTGTGGGGACTTACCTAATGACTTGATATGACTTGATTACATTATTAATCCTCCCAATCAGAACAATGGGGCATGACCACATGACTCAAATACATAATAGAAACATCCCAGAATAAACATCGGGTTACAATACATAAGATACATAGAAGAATACATTCCGAAGTTACATATACATCAACACAATATTTAACCTTTAAAGTGAATTTTGAATCACAATTTCAATTATTTATCCTTACTTTATTCCCAATGTAATAAACCTATGATTGACAGATACCATTCACAAACATAATATTATTCAGATGATATTGGACACTATAAACACGATTGTACAACCTCGGGTGAGTTATCTATAAATCATGTTTGCACATTTTCATTGGGTTCTCTTTTCTTTCTTATGATGTTACTAATGTCTAGCCTTTAGTGTGCCTAGGCTACAAACACCATCTACGACACATTGGAGGCGCTAAGAATGGTGTCCTTAGACACCAAAAACTAGATTTCGGAAAATAACAAGCTCTTGAGTTGTTGAAATTTACATTTCTTGGTGTTTTTAGTTCAATATATACATTTAATTACATTTTCATGTACAAATCACAAACCAACTAGGCTTACATGATCACCAATACTTGCATGCACCAACTAGGATTTCATGAACATTAATTTGCATGCACCAACTAGGGTTGACAAGGTATGAGATGGAACTAGGGTTTAGTGAGAAATTTGCAAGTTAAGAGAGGGAACTAGAAACACATGGCCATGTACAAATTGGAAACCAACTAGGATTTCATGAACACCACTTTGCATGCTATCACTAGGGTTGACAAATAATGAGATGTATTATGGTTTAGTGAGCAATTTACAAGTTAAGAAAGGGAACTAGAAACACATGATCACCAATACTTGCATGCACCAACTAGGCTTTCATGAACACCAATTTGCATGCTATCACTAGGGTTGACAAATAATGAGATGAATTAGGGTTTAGTGAGCAATTTACAAGTTAAGAGAGGGAACTAGAAACACATGGACATGTACATATCGGAAACTAACTAGGCTTTCATTAACACCAATTTGCATGCTATCACTAGGGTTGACAAATAATGATATGGAACTAGGGTTTACTTCAAGCAATTTACAAGTCAAGAGAGGGAAAGTTAGAAACACATGGCCATGTACAAATTGTAAACCAACTAGGCTTTCATGAACACCACTTTGCATGTTATCACTAGGGTTGACAAGGTATGAGATGGATTAGGGTTTACTGAGCAATTTACAAGTTAGGAGAGGGAACTAAAAACACATGATCACCAATACTTGCATGCACCAACTATGCTTTCATGAACACCAATTTGCATGCACCAACTAGGGTTGACAAGGTATGAGATGGAACTAGGGTTTAGTGAGCAATTTACAAGTTAAGAGAGGGAACTAGAAACATATGATCACCAATACTTGCATGCACCAACTAGGCTTTCATGAACACCAATTTGCATGCTATCACTAGGGTTCACAAATAATGAGATGGATTAGGGTTTAGTGAGCAATTTACAAGTTGAGAGAGGGGACTAGAAACACATGGACATGTACAAATCCGAAACCAACTAGGCATTCATGAACACCAATTTGCATGCTATCACTAGGGTTGACAAATAATGAGATGGAACTAGGGTTTACTTCAAGCAATTTACAAGTTAAGAGAGGGAAAGTTAGAAACACATCGCCATGTACAAATAGGAAACCAACTAGGATTTCATGAACACCAATTTGCATGCTATCACTAGGGTTGACAAATAATGATATGGAACTAGGGTTTAATTCAAGCAATTTACAAGTTAATAGAGGAAACTAGAAACACATGGCCATGTACAAATCGGAAACCAGCTAGGTTTTCATGAACACCACTTTGCATGCTATCACTAGGGTTGCAAATAATGAGATGGATTAGGGTTTAGTGAGAAATTTACAAGTTAAGAGAGGGAACTAGAAACACGTGATCACCAATGCTTGCATGCACCAAATAGGCTATCATGAACACCAATTTGCATGCTATCACCAGGGTTGACAAATAATGAGATGGATTAGGGTTTAGTGAGAAATTTATAAGTTAAGAGAGGGAACTAGAAACACATGATCACCAAAACTTGCATGCACTGAAACTAGGATTTCATGAACACCAATTTGCATGCTATCACTAGGGTTCACAAATAATGAGATGGATTAGGGTTTAGAGAGCAATTTACAATTTAAGAGAGGGAACTAGAAACACATGGACATGTACAAATCGGAAACTAACTAGCATTTCATGAAAACCAATTTGCATGCTATCACTAGGGATGACAAATAATGATATGGAACTAGGGTTTACTTCAAGCAATTTACAAGTTAAGAGAGGGAAATTTAAAAACACATGGCCAGGTACAAATCGAAAACCAACTAGGCTTTCATGAACACCAATTTGCATTCTATCAGCAGGGTTGAAAAATAATGAGATGGATTAGGGTTAGTGAGTGATTTACAAGTTAAGAGAGGGAACTAGAAACACATGATCACCAATACTTGCATGCATTGGAACTAGGATTTCATGAACACCAATTTGCATGCTATCACTAGGGTTCACAAATAATGAGATGGATTAGGGTTTGGAGAGAACATTACAAGTTAAGAGAGGGAACTAGAAACACATGGACATGTACAAATCGAAAACCAAGTAGGATTTCATGAACACCAATTTGCATGCTATCACTAGGGTTTACTTCAAGCAATTTACAAGTTAAGAGAGGGAAAGTTAGAAACACATGGCGATGTACAAATCAGAAACCAATTAGTCTTTGATGAACACCAATTTGCATGCTATCACTAGGGTTGACAAATAATGAGATGGAACTGGGGTTTACTTCAAGAAATTTACAAGTTAAGAGAGGAAACTAGAAACACATGGCCATGTACAAATCGAAAACCAACTAGGCTTTCATTAACACCACTTTGCATGTTATCACTAGGGTCGACAAATAATGAGATGGATTAGGGTTT
Organism: Pseudotsuga menziesii; assembly: GCA_001517045.1. NCBI lineage: Eukaryota > Viridiplantae > Streptophyta > Pinopsida > Pinales > Pinaceae > Pseudotsuga > Pseudotsuga menziesii. Next base: position 269,276 of record LPNX010367282.1, read on the forward strand.
AGTGAGAAATTTACAAGTTAAGAGAGGGAACTAGAAACACATGCTCACCAATACTTGCATGCACCAACTAGGCTTTCATGAACACCAATTTGCATGCTATCACTAGGGTTGACAAATAATGAGATGGATTAGGGTTTAGTGAGAAATTTACAAGTTAAGATAGGGAACTAGAAACTCATGATCAACAATTCTTGCATGCACTGAAACTAGGCTTTCATGAACACCAATTTGCATGCTATCACTAGGGTTCACAAATAATGAGATGGATTAGGGTTTAGTGAGCAATTTACAAGTTAAGAGAGGGAACTAGAAACACATGGACATGTACAAATCAGAAACCAACTAGGCTTTTATGAACACCAATTTGGATGTTTCCACTAGGGTTGACAAATAATGAGATGGAACTAGGGTTTACTTCAAGCAATTTACAAGTTAAGAGAGGGAACTAGAAACACATGGCCATGTACAAATAGGAAACCAACTAGGCTTTCATGAACACCAATTTGCATGCTATCACTAGGGTTGACAAATAATGAGATGGAACTAGGGTTTAATGAGCAATTTACAAGTTAAGAGAGGGAACTAGAAATTGGAAACCAACTAGGGTTGACAAATAATGAGATGGAACTAGGGTTTAGTGAGCAATTTACAATTTCAGAGAGGGAACTAGAAACACATGGACATGTACAAAATGGAAACCAACTAGGGTTTCATGGCTTAGTGACCTCTTTACAAGTTATGAGATGGAATTAGAAACACATGGATGTAGGTACATATATTGAAAACCCTAGGGTATGATGTACATATAGGGTATGTACATATATTGGATGGATGTATGTACATATAGGGTATGATGTTAGTATTGTAGGGTATTGTAGGGTATGATGTATGTTAGTATTGTATGATGTTAGTATCATAGGGTATTGTAAGGTATGATATGGTATATATTACACATGCATGCATGACTTAGTGTTATGATGTTAGTGTATGGTATATTACAATGGTATGGTATGTTAGTATGGTATGATGTTAGTATCTTATGTTATGGTATTTTAAATTGTATGTTATTATGGTATGATGTTAGTATCATAGGGTATTGTAGGGTATGTTAGTGTATGTTAGAATGGTATGATGTTAGTATCATAGGGTATTGTAGGTTATGATATATGGTATATATATTACACATCCATGCATGACATAGTGTTATTATTGTTAGTGTATGGTATGGTTATGATGTTAAAAAGTTGAGGATAGCCATAATGTTAAAAGGTTGATGAGTCTTAAATTCTTCCTTTAAGTATTGGAAATTCATAAGTTAGCACACATGTGAACCACACATATCATTATATCACATATGTGAACCACACATATCATGTTCCAAGATCAAGTCAACCATATATGTATAAATTTGAACCTTGATTTATATTATATATGTATAGAAGTAATGTTACAAAAATTGTCATGCCACATGGCAATAATACAAAATAGTGGATCAAAAAGTACATCTGTGTGTATTAAAAAAAAAAGTTACATCTATGTATCCCCCCTATACATTTATTCTACTTATCCCCCCTTTCCCTACCACTGCCAATGTCTTCGGAGAAGTCTAGCTTTCTTTTTCGACTGCTCACTCGTGATCCCCATCGCTGAACAAGAGGGATAGGTCACATCAGTGGAGACTGTAGAAAAACCAAAATTTGTAAGTTAATTTAAACCAACCTTTAAAAATTCTATGTACATTTGTTCAAACTCCAAAACCAAAATAACATTTTTACTTACTGTACGTGAGTAAGTAATGGTGGGTCGTGGTGCCTCACTAATAATGACCCTGATTGGGTGCTCTTCAAGCACCACTTGCTCACTATCAAGCTACATAAAAAATATATATGCCAATGTCAAAAAATATACATGTACCTTGGGGGGGAAGAGGTGGGTCACTGATTTGGGTCTCTTCAAGCACCAAATCAAAGAAAGTGATACAAAAACGTACAAAGAAAGTGATACATAAACATACCTGCTGGCTCGTCAAAGGTGGATCACCGATTTGGTTCTCTTCACGCACCAGTGCCTCACTAGGGGCTTGCATAAAGTAACATATATTTCAATTTCAGATAAAATAGTGAATCTGAGACATATATAATATATGGACAGAAAAAAATGTTACCAAAGAAAATGAAACATACATGTACATGGTTGGGGGGAAGAGGTGTGTTGAAAAAAACCTCGCTTTGGTGTTCGTCAAACACCACTATATCAATAGGTTCCTCCATAAAGTAACATATGTCAAAGGGATACATAAAGCTACAAAAACATACAAAGAGAAAGCATCAAATCAGGGAAAGCCATACATAAACGTATAGTGAAAGCGATACATAAAATTACCTGCTGCCTTGTCAGAGGAGGTGTGCAACCAGTGGTCGATTAAATAGGAACGAGAAAAAAGGAATTCTACTTGTACTAGTGAATAAGCTCACTTTTTGGACATATTCATCAAACTGATGTTCCTACGTACAAAAGGATAAAGATACAATTAGACAACTTCAAAAAATTAAATAAGTACATGTTGAATCATTAAAATCACAATTAAAAGAAAGTGATACATAAATGTACCTACTGGCTCGTGATAGGTAGATCATCAATCTAGTGCTCTTCAAGCACTGGTGCCTCAATAGAATCCCATATAAAATAACATATATGTCAAATTTAGATAATAAAAAGAATCTTAGACATATATACTACATGGATGAAAAATGATGTTTTCAAAGAAAGAGAAACATAAACATACCTGCTAGCTCGTGATAGGTGGGTCATCAATCTGGTGCTCTTCAAGCACCAGTGCCTCAATAGAATCCTACATAAAATAACATATGTCAAATTCAGATAATAAAAATAATCTTAGACATATATACTACATGGACGAAAAATGATGTTTTGAAAGAAAGCGAAACATAAACATACTTGTTGGCTCGCGATAGGTGGGTCATCAATCTGGTGCTCTTCAAGCACCGGTGCCTCAATAGAATCCTGCATAAAATAACATATGCCAAATTCAGATAATAAAAAGAATCTTAGACATATAAACTACATGGATGAAAAATCATGTTTTCAAAGAAAGCAAAACATACATGTACCTGGCGGGGGGGAAGAGGTGGGTCGGTAACAACCTCGCGTTGGTGCTCTTCAAGCACCAATGGCTCAATGGTTCCTTGTATAATGTAACATATGTTAATATCAGATAATACAAAGAAAATGAGACCTATACATGATGGATGAGAAATTATTTTTCCAAAGAAAGCGAAACATAATTAAAAGCATATTTAAAATAATACCTGTGTTTGGGAATCTACCTCTGCATGAGAGGGATGTTGATGTAATTGTAATTTCAGAATGTATTCACTTGTATTTCCTATCTATTGTAAGCCGATGTTTATTCTGAGATGTAATTTTTTCATGCCATGCCCCAATGCTCCTATCAGGAGGATCTTTATTGTAAACAAGTCATGTCAAGTCATTGTGGGTAATACTCCTATTGTCTAAGGGTTAAAGTCCCCACAGTTCTGGGGCACTAGGGTTATTAGACTCTCCTAGAGAGGTCAGCCCTAGTAAGGTTTTAGTCATGTTGGGATTAGTATAAATAGAGAGTTGGACTCTCTATTTAGGATACATCTCACACACACTTAAGTGTAGCGCATAGTTTAGGAAGGAGAAGACATTGGGGCTAGATAGAAAGAAGGTTACTAGTGTTGGGAGATCACTTACTATTTTTGGGTTTTACTTTGGTGCTGATTCTATCTCTGAGAAAGTTGTAGGGTTTTCTCCATTTATGGTTTTCCCGAGGAAAAACACTGTGTTCATTGTCTCTTGTGTTTGATTGTTGTGCTTGTTGTTGTCTTAGTTAAATATCCTAATGTTATGCTAGCTTAATGTTAAAAATATAACATGGTATCAGAGCTAACCTGAGAAGAAGACACTGTGCAGCTACGGAAACTAGGACTTCCTACTTTGTGGATCTGTTGAGGCCTGGAAATTCGCAGGCAACAACAAAAAGGGATTCTCCCCAATCAGTGTTCCCAACTAGCCCGTTGACTGTTTGGTATAGGGAATCCGTCCGGTTTGCGGTTCGGCTACCGTAGGTCAAGTAAAAAAATAAAGGCTTTACCGGTTGCGGCCCGATCCACCGGAATTTTGTATTATTGACTTGAGTATGAGATGCAAGTATCTAACTAACCATGTAGGGTGGTGAAGGATGCAGGTAGCGGTCACAATGTGATGCGCAGGTTCTTACCTCTCGTCTTAGGCTCACCATCATCTGAATCACATATGCATCAATGCAATGACCTAACTATCTATCTATCCATCTATTTACCTATCTACCTATCCCTGGGGAGCCAATTTGTAATTAATGTATGAGTAATGTGGAAGTTCATGCATGATAAAAAGCAATTGCAGATAGCTGATATTTCCTTTTACAAGCATGAACAATGAGAAATATTTCAACAACCAGATAGCTAATTTTTTCATGAACAGCATACATTACTCATGGTGGTAATTTCATGAAATAAATCAGAAATCACTCAAACAAAGACATAGGTCATAGAGTTAGAACAATCTCACGATTCATGGACATAATTCTAAAAAACAAAATAGTTGATCTTTCAATTGTCCACAGCACAACATTTGAAACCCCACCGATCTTTCTTCAACAGGCAAACTAAATACTTTATTGCAAAGAGAAATAGTTCTTCTTACAATAACCTTTCCAGTCTAGCTGGGAAAAAAGTCCATCTTTTCTCCTAGGCTTTCTATATTTATACAAAAAAGTGAAATGGTTGGGCTGCCCAAAGTGACCTTTGGGCTTCCCAACCCTTCATTTCCCCATGCTTTGCTTTTCTTAAAGATGTTTACAAAATTGTTACATTATTACAAAATTGACCAGTCCTTTATGAGGAGGGTCCTGTCTGGGTATCTAAAAACTTTTTCCATGCTGCAGCTTCAGCAGCAATGCCTTCAAATGCGCAGGGCTCCAAGAACTGAATGTTGATTTCAAATTTTTCAGCTTGGTTCCTGATGGCCTCGATCCTTGCTGGGCTCAACCAAAGCTGATCTTCCAAAAAATACACACTAACGGCTGAATGGCCTACTTCACTCTTCAGTATTTGGTCATCAATGGCCTTAATATGTTGCGTTCTAGCCTCTGCATCCTGATATCTTCTATGCAATATTTCTACAAAGGTTTTATGGTCTGGTAACTCATCAAGCCTATGCTCAGCTTCTGTCTGAAACCAGTTGTATTTATTAAGGAGCATTTTGAAGTATTCTGAGCATGCTCCCTATGTCCTTTTGATGGCCTTCTTGAAGTCTTCAGTTGTGCTGACGGCGAACTCTACTAGGTCATGATCTCTCTTGAGGGCTTGATGGTCTTTTGACGGAAGTTCTATTGGAGTTTCTGCATTGTTTTCCAGCCTTACCATTTTGGCATTCAAAACCTCAAGGACATCCTGGGATTGATCCACGAAGTAAGAGGAGGTTTCCATGATCTCCTCTAACCGGCTATCAATCTGAAGGACTTTGCACCTTTCTTCTTCTAGAGCAGTCTGTAGTTGTAGCATCCTAGCTTTCTGTGCCAAGACATGTTCTTTGAATGGCTGAAGGTTGACTTGTTGTTCCCTTGCTCCTTCCAACATAGCTGTCAGAGAGGCAATCTCCTCTTGATGCTTCTTTTTCTGCTCCTGGGTGTGCAGATCATTGGCCTGCAGAAGAATCCTTTGTTGCTCTTCCAGCTCTTCAACCTTTTGCAGCAACTGCTCCTTCTCCCCTTTCAGCTCTTGATATTCCTTCTGTACTTTCTCAAGGCATTCTTGGGTAGTTTTTGTAACTTGCCTCTCTACCTGGAAGGCCTGTAGTTCAGCTTCAGCAATCTTCATCGCCCTTTGCATGGCTTCATACTTTCGCTTCAACCTATTTCCTTCCTCTCTCTCTTTCCTTAAGGTATCTTTTAAATGAGCGGAGGATTTCTTAGATGACTCTAGGTCAGTCATCACCTTGTCTATGTTATCTTCCGAGGCATTGATTAATGCAGCCCCAGCTCTCAAAGTGAACCTAGGATCTTGGTCTGTTCCTAGCATAACAACCGTATATGTTATCATTTTTCCTGGGAGATCTCCAGCTTCAACTTTCTTCTCTGTCCTCTTGATTATCCTTTTTGTTGTTCTATCATAAAACACAGTGTTGAAGTCAGGGATTTCCTCTCCCTTCTTTTGAACAAAAGACACGAGTTTGAGTGTGGGGACCCCAGGTGTACTAGCTGCAGGCACTTGTGGGTCCTGGGTCTCCAGGCTCTCTGTGTCCTGAGTCTGCCCAGCAACTTTATCAGCAACTGACTGTTCAGTTTCTGTTTGTGTCAGCTTAAGCCTTGCTTCTTCTTCCTTTTGCAGCTCATCATCGAGCTTTCTCTTCACTTCTTCAGCTGCTTTCCTAGCTGCTTCTTCTACCTCTTTGTCTGCTTCTTGAGGTTTCTCAGCTGCTTCTTGGGTAGCTTTTCTTTTTTCTTCTTCTTCGCTATGAAGCCATCGTGCAGCTTCCTATGCTAGCTTCTGGGCCTCCTCCTGTCTCCTCTTGGCCTCTTCTTGTCTCCTCTTTGCCTCTTCTTTAGCTTTGGCTTGCTTAGCCCCTTTTCCACCTTTAGTGGTGATCTTTGGCTTGAACCTTCTTCTTAGGCCTGTCATGTTAGGGGCACTTCGGAAGACAGATTCTTCCTTATCAAAATGGTGAGTATATTCAAAGTGAACCTTGTGTTCTTTACAATGCTCCACCACCTTACCTTGGGAGTCACTCCTATGATATGGCATTCTGCCAAAATGGAATTTCTCTAATTATTCTACAAATTCCTCATCCTATTTCACCTTAGCGAATCTGCAGCTTCCCAGCTTAAATGGAAATGGAGGGTATGCAGTCTTCTTATGTTCAAACAGAAAACTGCCTATTCCATCTATGAACACTTGTCTGACTGCCTCCTTGTGGATAACATAATCAGTTGCGTACTTAGGCAGCAGGGAAGGGGCTCTTGAGCCACCAAACATTCTGAAGTACATGCCATTTTCCGTCAAGTAGTAGTCTGCATATTCTTCTATCACTTGCATGGCCTCTTCCGACATACAGTCACACTCCTTCAGGAAAATGAGTGTGTACAGAGGCATGAGGAAATGCTCGCAGACTTCTCCGTAATGGATATGATACTTATGCACCCACAATGGTTTGTAAGCAGCATAGACAGGCATCCTTTCTCTGTCCCAGATGCACCTGAGACCGAGGAAGGGCTGGTTGCATAGTATACAGTCTATGAGTATTGAACTCATATAAAACTCAGACTTTTTCTGGGCTTCTCCCCCCAAGGATGTGGCCAAGCAAGCAGAGAGACTATTTGAGACCAGGCTGGCCCAGTTGAAGATTGTCCCCTGGGTTGCCACATAAAAGATGATAGGTATCTATTCCAGCTTGAACAACCTGCCATGAGCTCTTCCAAATATTCTGTTGAGCATCAAGGTGATGAATCTGTATGGAGCCCTCAAACTTGCAGTATCATATTCCCCGGTCACTCTATTCCTGAAATGCTTTCTAGTCAACATCATTCTCTTCATGGTTTCTACCAAGTCCATTCTGATGTTATTCAACCAATCATCAGATAGAAATATTTGGGCTTCTGGCAGGTGGTAGGATAGAGATACATATCCAGGGCTGTATGCAGCATAGCCTTGCTTATTGACATCTCCCAGAATCATTGTGGTGGCATCTTCCCGGGGCAGAATCCACCCAATCACTTCAGAGCAGGGAAATAGCTCTGGTCTGGTGGCGACTTTGATTAGTGCCGATTTTTCAATGTTAGCATAAATGGACTCTTCCTCCAGCCCTATATCAGGAACCTCTCTTTGGATGATCAATCTATAGATCTCCCCCCACTGATATTCAGGTTCAACTCCAGAAATGCACTTTGTATCCTCATATATGCATTCAGTTTTAGTTACCACTTCTACTTCTGGTTCTCCTTCGACTGCAGGGGCCTTCTTCTTTTGTCTCTTGGACATTGTGAGTTCTTCCTGCCATGTATAACATTGTGACCTTAAGCAATTCAAGTTGCAGGATTTTACAAGACAATGTGCAACATTTATTCTTACTATGTGTATTATGACAACAACTAGTCAATGCAGCTAATATATAAGCCTGCATATCCTGAACTGGGCTGACTAATATGACTATTACAATCAAATGCATAATTTTTAGTGTCCTCGTCTATATCTAGCATGATGAAAAACATTGTTGTATGATATTAAACCATTTCATCAACCATATTCTAGACAGCAGTAAATCTACATCCAAATGCAATGTGCCACCTTCCTGTGTTCAATGTGATAGTAAGTAGTGAAGCAAATGCATGCATGTACGGCCTAAAAATGCCCTGACTATCAGAATCATTAGAATACAACGTGTCGTGCTCGGTAATTTAGTCTGTGTATAGCAATCAAAGGGGCTAGTTGAAAGTAGTTATATGCAGTATGACTATGCAAGTCGCCTACGCTTCCAATACAAACAATTTAACAATATAGCCCAGCAGACATAAAATTGACAAGGACTCATGCGGTTTGCGGCAAAATAATTACATTAAACCAACTACACATTCCACTCTCTACGGGTATTATTGTCATCTTGCTGCAAATGGCGCTCCTAACAAACTCACTACCCATGTTATTTTCTGCTAACGAACTACAACAGTGGCATAGCCATTTTAACCATCTAGGGTTTCAGACGGCTGAACCCAAAAGAGCTGCGCGGAACTGCACAAGCAACAAGGATGGGATTTGAGACCATGGGTAACATGAAACTCGATCGAAAGAAGGAACCATCAAATGCCATAGGAAAAACCACCACCAAACCTTCCTCTGTGCCTCATCGTCACATATGAGGAAGCTAGGTGCAGGCGACGTAACGACCGCCTACACCACCTCCATCGAGTATGCACATGGTCACACACCAATGGCCACGGGCCAAAATAATTATTTCGTGGGTTAAAAATGCCCCCGACCGCGAACAGTAAATCTACACGATATTCCTCAATATATGGGTGCTATCACAGGGAGAAAAAAAAAACAACTGCAGCAAAACCTAACCGCGGGTAAAACCTTCGTACGCATGTAGAATGGGCTAGGGGACACAACCCTAGTAAAACACCCAACTGCAGCAAACATCACCAAAAACCTTGAACAGAACGAGGTAGGGAAAGAATGAGCCTACCTGGCAGCGACACGTAACTGACAGGGCGAAAGCGGTCGGGCTTCCTCAAATGCCACTTGGATGTGAGTACCGGCACGGTGGTTCATGGGTTTCGAGGGGTCGACAGCGCAGGATGATCATGACGGTTCGAGCAAAACAAAACAATAGAATAACCCAACACACTTATCTCGATATATATACAAATGGTTCGCACGTGCGACGGGTTTTAAATCGGACGAGAAATAACTTTGGGTTGGGAGGCAAAGTGCTACTCCTTCCGCAATGGTGGAAGGCCATAGCATAAGACCATCCACAACGATGGGAAAGGTGGAAAAAACTAACGGTCAAACGTTGGAGGCCTTTTCGATCGGAAGCCAAAAGCTTACATTCTTCCGCAACGACGGAAGCCCCTATCATAAAACCATTCACGAATTTTGAATTGGAGACAAAATGACTATACGTCGGAAGGGCTAACGCTTTTCCCATCCACAACGTTGGAAACTTAAAGCTCAACCCCGTCCACAACGGAGGGTCACAAATTGGAAGTAAAAAACTTTTCGATTGTAGGGATAAGAGTTTTAGCAGCCGCCGATGGAAGAAGAAACAACAACTGTTCCGATGTAAAGTCAAAAAGCAGCCGAAACACATGAATCGGAAGGAAAGGGAAAACCCGTCCGCAACACCGAAAATTGAGGTCACAAATGCCCCGATGCAGAACCAAAAAGGCAGCCGATGGGTCAGAAAGAAAAACAAAGGCAATTTCAAAAATCCGTCCGCAACCGCGGAATACCAAACGAAAACTCATCCGCAACGGTGGGGTATTAACCAAATGGCTTCCGATTCCAGCAATTTCAAAGGTACCCAAAGGTTACGATAAGGCTTGATCAACATGGAATTTTTTAGCGTTAAAGGGGATTTCAAACAGGTGATAAACCACTTCAATCATAAGCAACTCTTTTGGAAAGCTCTCAGACCAAATCAAAGTAGAAAACGAAAATCTAAGCAAAAGGAGGGCCCTAAAATTTTTAGAATTTTGGGAAATTGTTGCAGCTGCAATAGGATCTCTCTCCATAGATTTTCAGCAAAAGAAGGTTGGAATAACTCTGCTCCCTAGGACGCATCTTTCTGTCGAAGCAGAATCCAATTCTGAGGTTTTTCAGTTTTGGTCCCGACACTACTGCCGAAAATTAAGGATTTTCGCAGAAGAGAAATTTTTCAATGAGCCCAGGCCTAGCTTGATATCATCCCTAAAATCTAAGTTAGGGATAAAATTCAAAGCAATTGGCTGGACAAAACTCCAGAAAACCAAAACCCTACTTTTGTCTTGAACCAGCTCTACAGGATTTCAGCTCCAAATCCATATCCGATATCTTGACCTCGTAAGATCTAAATCTTTTGTATTTCCATTTGAGGTTCTCAGTTAAGATGTCTCATCATACCAATCTTGATGAAAAGCTTGAGGGAGCTGATAACTTCCGATCTTGGAAGTATAGGATCTCCCTCGTCCTAGAAGAAAATGAGTTGGACTCCTATATCAATGAGGAGGTTCTAGTTCTAGAGGGAGATGAGGCAAAGGCCTTACATAAGAAGAAGTTGGTTATGGCAAAGAGAACCATTGCTGATTCTATCAAGGATCACCTCATCCCACACGTGTCCTCTCTCAAGACACCTAAAGCTATGTTTGATGCCCCAACCAAACTGTTTGAAGGGAAGAACATCAATCAGAAGATGACTCTAAGGAATCAATTGAAGAATGTAAAGATCCAGAATGCTGCGACCATCTAGTCTTACTTCACAAGGGTCTCCTAGATCAAAGAAAAACTAGAAGCTATAGTTGAAGAAGTGGAGAATGTAGAAATTATGATGACAACATTGAATGGCCTCCCTAGGTCATGGGAGTCATTCATCCAAGGAATCTGTGCCAGAAAGAAGTTAGCCAAGTTCAGTAGACTATGGGAAGAATGCTCTCAAGAAGAATCTTGGACAGTAGCTCGAGAAGAGAAGATGGGAAATGAAGATCAAGCCCTCACTGTTCACTCGAAGAAAGGCAGAAGAAACTTTCATCACTCCAAAGGTAAGAACTTTCACCATACATATAACATTAGAAAGGACCTATCTAGGTTAATATCTTATACATGTGATGAAAGAGGAAACTTTCCAAAAGACTATCCTAGAAACAAGATTAACTCTCATAAGAAGAAGGGAAACAAGAGAAGACATCATGCTCATGCTGCAGAGGATGATGAACCTTCCAAGAAGAAAANTTCAAGTGAAGATGAATATGTTTTGATTTTCACTCTTACAGGAAACATTAGTCATGGAAGCACTGATTGGCTTATAGACAGTGGGGCTTCCAAGCATATGACATGATTCAAGGAATCCTTCATGAAACTATCAGAACATGAATCACCTCACAAGGTGAAGCTAGGAGATGACTACCAGTATCCAATAAAAGCTAGTGGGGAATCCTCCTATAAACTAGACTTTGGAAATTCTATAACAATGAAGGAAGTATTGTTTGTGCTAGGACTCAAGAAGAACCTTCTCTCCATATATGCATTAGATACAAAAGGAATGAGGGTTGCATTCATAGATGGTCAAGTCATCATGTGGCCAAAAGGAAAGACCATCGATGATGCAGTAGTGATTAGAGAACAAGAAGGAGGTTTGTACAAATTAAAGGGCCATCCATAACAAGCATTGTTCCATGACACAATAGAGCTAAATGAACTTTCACATAGAATACTTGCACATGTGCATTACAGAGTACTATGTCTTGCAAGCAAAGCTGTTGAAGGTCTTCCAGAAATCCAAGCAAAACATGATGGGGTCTGCAAAGGATGTGCGAAAGGAAATAATACAAAGAAGACATTTCCAAGTAGTGAAAGCAAAGAAAAAGGAATCTTGGAAATCATCCACTCCGATGTATGCGGTCCTATGTCATCAAGCTCACTAAGCATGTATGCATATTATGTTTCTTTTATTGATGAATTTTTTAGGAAAACATGGGTTTACTTCATGAAGAAAAAATACAAAGTATTCAGCAAGTTCAAGGAATTCAAAGCCTTGACCAAGAATCACACTGAAAAGAAGATCAAGACCTTTCAATTAGACAGTGGCGGAGAATTCACTTCAAATGAATTCAAAGAGCTATGAAAAGAATCAAGGATTAAGAGGGAGTTTTCCACTCCTTATAATCCACAATAGAATTGGGTTGCAAAAAGGAAGAATAGAACTATCATGGAAGCCGCAAGAGCAATGCGTCATGATAAAGATCTTCCTATGCATCTCTAGGCGGAAGCTGCCAGAACAGTGGTGTATGTACAGAATCGTACTCCACATAGAGTACTCGAGAACAAGACTCCTGAATAAGTCTTATTCGGTAAGAGACTAGAAGTCAGCCATCTCAGAATATTTGGCTATCCTATGTATATATGCATTCCAAGAGAGAAGAGAACAAAATTAGACCCTTTAGGTAATAAGGGTATATTTGGAGGATATTCTGAAATCTCGAAGGCTTACAAAATATACTTCCCAGGATTCAAGAAGATTGATATCACTAGGGATGTGACATTTGATGAAGACACATCTTACAACAAATCTAGAAAGAAAACTACTAAAGAATCTGAAGAAGCAGAAGCACCCAAGATTCATGATACAACCATGAATGAAGAAGCTCAAGAAGAAGATCAAGAATTTGAAGAACCACAAAGACCTGTAGATCCACCTCAGGAAAAGAATCCTCACAAGAGGAAACCTGCTTGGGTATGAGAAGTTATCCAAGGTGTGGAAAGATATGGGGCTCTAGAAGAGAATCATAGAGAAAGAAAGAGGACCAGATCCTCCTCCAGGTATGTGGCATTACTATGTGATTTCATTGATAAAGAACATTCCAATTATGAAGAAGCGACAGAACGAAAAGAATGGAAGGATGACATGATTGAAAAGTATCAGTTGATCATGAAGAATGATGTTTGGGATGTTGTCCCAAGACCATAAGGGAAGTCAGTTGTAACTTCCAAATGGATCTACAAGATCAAGCATGCTGCAGATGGTAGTATAGAGAAATATAAGGTAATATTTTTTGCTCGTGGTTTCTCCCAGAAATAAGAAATAGACTATGAAGAAACCTTTGTACCTATAGCCAGATACACTTCCATTAGATCAGTACTTTCTTTGGCTACAGTGATGAAATGGAAGATACACCAAATGGATGTCAAGACTGATTTCTTGAATGGTGTAGTGGAAGAGGAAGTGTACGTGGAGCAACCACTCAGTTTTGAGACACAAGACAGAGAGTCTCATGTATGCAGATTGAAGAAATCCTTGTATGGTTTGAAATAGACACCCAAGACTTGGTACAGCAGAATCAATAGTTTTCTATCCAGTTTAGGCTTTACTAAGAGTAAAGCAGATTCCAACCTTTACTACAAGGTTGAAGATGGCAACCTAGTGATGCTCCTACTGTATGTAGATGATCTATTTGTAACAGGTATCGATGGGTTGATTGCTGATACGAAGAGGAAGCTTGCTGCCAAGTTCTAAATGAAGGAATTGGGTATGATGCATTATTTTCTAGGCATGGAGGTGTGGAAAAATGCAGATGGGATTTCCCTGGGACAAGGGAAATATACAATAGAGATCCTGAAGAGGTTTGGGATGATGGACTGCAAGGATATGGCCACACCTATGGCATCGAACCTGAAGCTATTGAGTGATGCTTCATCAAGGATGATTGATGCTATGATGTATCGTCAGATGATTGGGTCCTTGATGTACCTGATGAACACAAGACCGGATATTTGCTTTGCTATGAACACCTTGAGCCAGTTCTTGACAGATCCGAGACATGTTCACTTGATTGCTGCAAAGCATATTTTGAGGTACCTGAGGGGTACAATTGATTATGGGCTCAAGTATGAGTCGAATCAGAAGATTAACTTAGAGGGTTATGTTGATTCAGATTGGGCAGGCAGTGCCATTGATAGGAAGAGCACTTCATGGTGTTGCTTCATTATGGGATCCGATGTGATCTCTTGGTTTAGCAAGAAACAATCCTATGTGGCACTTAGTACAACTGAAGCAGAGTATGTCATAGCTTGTTCAGCTAGTTGTGAGGTAGTAGGGCTGTGGAAGCTACAATCTGATTCATTTGATCTCCAGTTGGATGTTACTTGTATACATTGTGACAACCAGAGTTGTGTGAAGTTGTCAAAGAATCCAATTTTCCATGACAAGTCGAAGCATATCGAGATCAAGTATCACTATATCAGGGATACGGTGCATAGGGGAGTAGTAAAGCTCCAATATGTTGTGACGAAGGAATAGATAGCTGATGTGTTGACGAAGCCATTGGCTAGGGTGAAGTTCGAGTACTTTAGGGAGAAGCTTGGTGTTCTCTAGATCAAGGTTTCTTCCAAGGGAAAATGGTGAGACCCATAGCCATTCTGACATGGTGAGAGGAATGGTTCCTTCCATGGTTAGATGTAAGGGCTGAGCCATTCTATCATGGTGAGAGGATTGGTTCCTTCCATGTCAGATATGAGTGCTGAACCCATAAGCCATTCTAATGAGTAGGTCAGATGTAAGCGCCAAGCCATTCTATCATGGTGAGAGGATTGGTTCCTTCCATGCCAGATATAAGTGCTGAGCCATTTTGATATGACTGTAGGATTGGTTCCTACATGATTAGATATAAAAGCTATTACCATTCTTAGAATGGAGCTTCCTGGTGAGGTACCAGGAATACTTGGTCTAGGACTGAGGGCCATTCTGATATGACTGTAGGATGTGTTCCTACATGATCAGATGTGAGCACAAGGCCATTTTGATGTGATTGAGGGATGTGTTCCCACTTGATCAGATATAAGGGTTGTTGCCATTCTTGGAACGGAGCTACCTGGTGAGGTACCAGGAACCCTCAACCTGGGGTTGAGATCCTTTCCATCATGGTTGCAGGATGTGTTCCTGCATGGCTGGATGTAAGTGTAGAGCCTTTTCATCATGGTTGCAGGATGTGTTCTCTCATGGGTGAATGTAAGTGCAGAGCCCTTTCATCATGGTTGCAGGATGCGTTTTCGCATGAGTGAATGTAAGTGTAGAGCCCTTCCATCATGGTTGCAGGATGTGTTCCCACATGGGTGGATGTAAGTACAAAGCCCTTCCCTCATGGTTGTAGGATGTGTTCTCTCATGGGTGGGTGTAAGTGCAGACCTCTTTCATCATGGTTGCAAGATGTGTTCCTGCATGGGTGAAAGGGCAGAGCCTTTTTAGCATGGTTGCAAGATTTGTTCCCGCATGGATAAATGTGAGTGCTGGGCCTTTCTGATGTGATTATAGGATTGGTTCCTACATGATCAGATGTGAGTTTTTAGGCATTCCTTTCTGATGAGTAGGTTATATGTAAGTGTTGGACAAGCCCTTCTAACTTGGTGTCAGATATAAGCACCGAAGAAAGACCTACATGGAGGATAGGCCTACAACTAGCATGAAAAAGGGATGGCTCTGTAGAACTTCGTGTGACGAGAAGAATCATGAGATAGCACCCGTGATGATCCAGTAGTAATGGTCCATATCGAGTGATGATCTAGATCCAGTGATGATTTCTAGTGATGATCCAGATCGAGTGATGATCCAGATCCAGTGATGATCCAGATCCAGTGATGATGATCCAAATCGAGTGATGATCTAGATCCAGTGATGATGATCCAGATCGAGTGATGATCACTAGTGATGATCCAGATCAAGTGATGATCCAGATCCGAAGATGAAGATGACTTGAAGATACATATGATTAGATGATCCAAAGAAGAAGACTAGTGATGAAAATTGTGTCGAGAGAATACCTTCCTAGTTAAAAGAGAGTGTTGATGTAATTGTAACTTCAGAATGTTTTCACTTGTATTTCTTATCTATTGTAACCCGATGTTTATTCTGGGATGTACTTGTGTCATGTCATGCCCTGATGCTCCTATTGGGAGGATCTATATTGTAAACAAGTCATGTCAAGTCATTGTGGGTAACCCTCCTATTGTCTAAGGGTTAAACTCCCTGCAGTTTCGGGGCACTAGGGTTATTAGACTCTCCTATAGAGGCCGGCCCTAGTAGGTTTTTAGTCATGTTGGGAATAGTATAAATAGAGAGCTAGAATATCTATTTAGGATACATCTCACAAACACTCAAGTGTAGCGCATAGTTGAGGAAGGAGAAGACACTCGGACTAGATTGAAAGAAGGTTACTGATGTCGAGAGATCACTTACTATTTTTGGGTTTTACTTTGGTGCTGATTCTATCTCTGAGGAAGTTGCAGGGTTTTCTCCATTTATGGTTTCCCTAAGGAAAAACACTGTGTTCATTGTCTCTTGTGTTTGATTGCTATGCTTGTTGTTCTCTCAGTTAAAGATCCTAATGTTATGCTAGCTTAATGTTAAAAATCTAACAATGGAATAGGATGAGAATCAATGTACTCATCCTGATCACCCTACATGAAACATGTTGTATCAAAATTATGATGTAATGAATGTTACAATCTCTACTATAAATATGTAAATAAAGTTGACAAATTAACAAGTATAGTTCTTACCCCTATTGGTGAAGAACCAAACCCATATGCAATATTGACAGCCGCATCAATGTTCTCAACATTGATCGGTGGACTATGCGACTCTGGTGTGCCATGGGACACCAGCTGTATATTTGTTCACATAATTTGTTAGATAATTAAATAGAAATAAATTGTGAAACAATTTAAAATTGTGATATGAAACAAAATATAATATGAAAATAATGAGTTTTACTTACAAATCGAAGTAATCCATCATCTTGGAAGTCTGAATCACGACCATAGCATATGCCTCCACACGATGTGCAAGGGTGTGGAGTAACACGATGCTCTAAATGCTCTGCATCTCCTGTGTGATCTGTAGATGGGATGGCCTTAGAAGTGCCATCCCCTTTGTCTACATTTCCTTGGACATCAATCCCATGCTGAAGTAATGTATTTGCCAAGTTAAATAATGCCTCCTGTGTATCCTCAATCACAGGACCGGTAGGAGGATATAGGCGAGGGGGTTTTGGTGTGTGTGGAGGGAATGGAACACAGTTAGGATCCATCCTGGCCCCTTCCCTATCTTGGGGCATCCCATGACCAACCCCCTGGAAGCCTAAGATATCGAAGTAGTTAACATGTTTCCCTAGGATGAATTCTGCATACAACTTCCTAAGGAAATAAAATGGGATGTCCCTATTCCCATGAGGGTCTTCATCGAAGACCATATACCAACGATCCACCCAATTGGCCTTTATATTTGGTCCAATGCGCCAATATATGGAAATGTGTGCTTGACTGGTTGGTGGAACCAATCCGGTGCTAGGGTCCCAAAATAATGAAAATAATTGGTCTTTTATAATTTTAAGGTCTTTGATGTCTTTATAACTCAATCCATTGGAGTAGTATTGCCTCCTGGATTCTTTATATGAGCTAATGTTGTACAGAGCTCCTTGGTCATTGGAAATTATGTTTGTTATTGTGTCTAATGCATCAGATAAAGACTATCTCAAATGATCCCCCCCTCTAATAGATGAGCTAAGGTGCCTCAATGATGCCAAATGCACAATAATCTGTGAGTTTCGATCTTGTTCCCCCTCCGAGTTTGGGTTTGGGTTAATGTTTGGGTTAGGTTCTAGGTTATTAGAGGGTGGGTTTTCCACATTGTCTTGGTCATTTCTGTTATCTTTTAAGATTCAAACAAAAATATACAAGTTGTTTTACTTAATCATTCTTTGAACTCATTCAATTCTTTTTATTAAATTTGTTTTAAATAATTAAAAAAACTATGAAATTAAGAAAAACAATAAAGAATTGAAGACTAACGGAAATGGATAAGAGAATTTACCTGCCATTGGAGCCTATCTACCTCCAACTTGACCTCCAAAAGCTAAAACACAAATCTCCTCTGTGTTTTTTCACCCATGTGCTTTATCGCTCTCCCGATCCTTGACTGTGCAAATGAAATTTGAGGTCTGAGGCCTCTATTTTGTTTTTTTTTAGTTTTCAATATCACATCTGTGATATATTGCATATGTGATATATCGCACTTACGATATATATCGCACTTGTGATATATTGCATATGCGATATATAGCACCTGTGAGCATAGAAATATGAATCTACAAAATAAACCATATCTTATCATTACATGATTCTACCTGGAATGTTTGTTATATTCACTAATGCACTGCCTCAATTTAAATTCAAATCCCATTTCTCTTATATGAAGCTTTTAAATATATTATCTCCAATCACTGGTCTCCATGTTCACTTTTTCATTACAATGAGACCACGATATGTTTCGAATTGAACATAATAAACAACAATGATCTTACAAAGAGTTTGGAAAATAATACTTTCCACAACTATGAGAGAAACATCTTAACCATTGAGGACCAAATATTGAGGAACATTGCATACCTAACCAATGCTTAGGTGGAATAATAAACCCTAGATGAAATCATCATTATGGAGTAATAAAAAGCTAGTTTCTTTTCTTTGATGGGTGCAAAATGGAGAATAAAGAGAAGAGTAATTTGGCTCTTAGAAGGAGAAAACAATACACATTTTTTTCACATCAGGAAAATGGTAGGAGAATACAGTATGGAATGTCAAAAATAATCAAGGAGAAGAATTCCAATATTTCTCCTCTATTCCTAAAGAATTTGTCCATAAATATAAATATTTATATTTATTTATCCCGAGAGAGAACATTAAGGAAATTATGGAAATATCTTCTCTCTTTGATAATAATATAACCTCATATGAGTGATAAGAAATAGAAAAATATGTCTCAAAATCTAAATTTCACAGTATTGTACTCTCCTTTCAAGTAGGAAAGTCTTTGGGACTTGAAGGATAGACCTATGAACTTTTCATCCATTTGTTGGATCTTACGGCTGACGATCTAGTAAAAGTTGTTGAAGAATCAAGGATCTCACATAAGATTCATCTACCCTTGAACTCAGGTTTTATTGCAAATGTTCTGAAGAATGTAACCTCATCAGGGATTGACCAATATTAACCCATATCCATATGTGACTACAATTACAAGGTCATCTATGAAAGTATTGATCGTATAGCCAAACCAGTCCTTTATTCAAATGTTTCCTTTGAACAGTTCAGATTCCTAGACTGAAGAATTATCCCTTAAGAAGTTGGGGTTGCTAAATAAGATTCATACTCCATAAAATCCAAATCTCAACCTTCTTTTATGGTAAAAAAATAGCTTTTGAAGGAACTTAGCAAGGTAAATTGGATCTACCTTCACCTTATCCTCATATCAGTGGATTTCCCTCATGCATTCATAAACTTTTGATATAATATTACTAAGAAAGTGTATACCTACGATATATATAGCATATGCAATATATATCACAAGTGCTATATGTCGCATATGCAATATATATCACAAGTGCTATATATCGCATATGCAATATATATCACAAGTGCTATATATCGCATATGCCATATTGAAAACTAAAAAAAATACAAAATAGCATATGCGATATATCGCATATGCGATATATCGCATATGCGATATATCGCATATGCGATATTTAACTTTTACAAAACGCATATGCAATATATTGCATATGCGATACTTCCTTATGAACCTTAGCCTTGTGTTTGGGCTCAGGTTATTCCAAACGTACCATCAATAACGCATATGCGTTCTTGAGTTGTACTTCGGAAGTGCATTTCTGATTTCTTAAGTGGAACTAAAAAGTGGAACCAACTTCGTGCGAGTGCCTAACCTTATTTTGCCCCTTTTCCTTAATTTTGCCTCTTGTTTATAACCAAGTCATTACCTTTTCCAAAGAACAAGCATGGAATTCAAAGGTATAATTCATTATTACTCTTTTTCATTAATGCTTGATTTTTCTTAAGGTCATGAACTTTATATTTAAATTACGCTCACTAGTGATTGGATATATAAGTAAAGTATAGAATCTCTAGATGTTCTAAGTGTAACAGCTCGCTAGACTTGGGAGATGAAGAATGCCTGGCTTTAGTTTCCTTTTTATGATCTAGTTGACTTCATTGATCAGATAAGCTTGGATGTAGTTCCATGCACCTAGATGAAACTGCTCGAGCATCTTTCTTCATTAGCTGGAACATGTTTGACCTTTAAATAGTTCATATTAAAAGTTCATTCATGATTATGACCTGATTCCATGTAATGTAATAATGTTGTAATGAATTATATTTGATTCGGTAGACTGAATATCATAGATCTTCATGGCTTCTCGATACTCGTCGATTTGAACTACTTCAAGTATGAACAGGAAATGGGAACAAGGGGGTTGGAAATATTGTAAAAGGATTGTAGCAAGAGGATACAGTAACTCTACTTTGATAATTTTAATAAAGGAGTATAAGTTCTCAATATATTCATGTTGTAGGTTTCATTAAGCCTTTAACATCACCTCTGTTTGAAGGCCAAGCCCTCCATCTTACAGAGTTGCTAGTCTTAGTAGATGTTGTAGTTTTACTTATTTTTGGCTTGGTGTGAAATATGAGTTGGATGCATTAGTAGACGGTTGCAACAATATTTATTAGATAATTCCATTGTTATACTTCCTTTTGTTTTGTTGCAATAGTGTGGTGCGAACAGTCCATTGCGTAGAATAATTTCTTTATGCAAAGTGTTCTAATTGAATATAGTTGTTATAGTCATGCTCAAATCCTACCAATTGTTATTACTTATCTTTCTTACCATTGGTTAAGTTAGAGAGATTTCTAATTTCATGAATTGAATAATTTAGGGAATGGTTCCTTTAATTTGATTCTTTAGGACTTCACTTCCTGTAAACTTAATTCTAGTCAATTTATTATTAATGAGTTTTTATAAGATTGATGTTGTAGAAATAGGAATCCTTTGAATTCTATATTGATAGTTAAATATGGTTTTATAGAGAGTTGAGTTGGATGGGAAGTTATTAGGATTGAATGATTTTCATTTCATTAATCAGGTATTAAAGTGTTTATGTGTAGAGTTTTCTTGATTACCTTTGACATAAACATACTTTCCTCGGTTGACAATTTATATTGAGCGCTCTCTTGTTTAGTGAAATTGATACACATATAAATTGGCCAACAACAAAGATAATTTGTTTACAGTGTGTTCCTTTCTCTCTATATACATGTTGAAAAGTAATGACCTACAATTAATTTCAAGAGCCATTATTTCTTCAAATAAAGACCTAATGAATTTTTCTTCACCATCCATTCAATAATAAGAATGAATCTCAAAATGTATGTATTTTTTAAATGATTACATGTTGTGCCACTTTAAGGAAAAGTTGAAGTGCCAATAATTAATCTCTATTGTTGGAGCTTACACCTAAAATTTCTTTGAACTTGTTTTAAAGATAGTTATTGAGGTAAATCATGCCCCCAACCCTTCCTAATTATTGTGGATGAACTTGTGGTGCACCTTAAATGATTACTCTTTCCCCTCCTAATTGTGGATGGACTTGTGTTGCACCATCAAAATACCCTTGTGCCCTATATTTATCATAAGTTTCCATATTTATAACTTTGTGCTTTATAACCTCACCTTTAAAAAAACAAGTAAATAACAAAGAAGTCATATCTATTAATAAGGAAAATAGTGAATTATTACAACACAAGCATAATTTTCCATTGTACCTTTTTGTCCAAAATAAACAAAAATATCTAATAGAAAACATCTAAAACAAATTAAGATTACATCCTCTCATATCAATAGTGTCATGGAAAACAATATTCTCTATTCATTAAATAAGAAAGTATCTCAAAGCAACCCTCCATAACTATAACAAAAAGAAATTTTTTGTCTATAATCTCTTGATCAATCCTCTTGTAATATGAAGTCCGTGATAAAAATTCATGGGATTGATACCATTTGTGTCATGATCCAAGGAAAAGCCCTTCCTTACTTAGAGGATATGATTTTGTGTTCATTTCTCTCTCTATATGTATAAAAGTAATGGCTTATAAGTAATGACCTATAACTAACTTCAAGAGCCATTATTTCTTCATATAAACGCCTGCTGAATTTTTCTTGAGCATCCATTCAATAATAAGAATGAATCTCTAAATGTATGTATTTTTTAAATGCCTAAATGCTATGTGAGTTTAAGGACAAGTTGAAGTGCCAATAATTCATATATATTGTTGGAGCATACACCTAAAATTTCTTTGAACATGTTGTAAAGATAGTCCTTGAGGCAAATGATGCTCCCTACCCCTCTTAACTACCGTGTTGCACCGTAAATTATTACTCATTCCCCTCCTAATTGTGGATGGACTTGTGTTACAGCATCAAAATACCCCATGCCCTATATTTATGAGAAAATTAAGTATTTATAACTTTGTGTTTTATAACTTCATCTTTTAAAAAAAAAGTAAATAACAAAGAAGTCATATCTTTTAATAAGAAAAAACACATATTTTAATAAGGAAAAATAGTGAACTATTACAATAAAAGAGCATAATTTCCCACTATATATACCTTAAAAAAAATTAATATTACCTTCTTCCATACCAAGAGTGTTTGAGAAAAACAATATTCTATATTCATTAAATACAAAGGTATCTCAAAGAAACCCTCCATAACTATAAAAAAAAAGAAAAGATTTGTCTATAATGTGTTTATCAATCCTTATGTAATATGAACTCTACGATAAAAATTTATGGGTTTCATACCATTCATGTCATGATTGAAGGAGAAGCCGTTCCTTAAAGAGAGAATATGATTTTGTGGTCCTTTCTCAAAATATATATGTTGAAAAGTAATAACTTATAACTTACTTCAAGAGCCATTAGTTCCTCATATAAATGCCTACTAATTTTTTCCTTGAGAATCCATTCAATAATAAGTAATGAATCTCCAAATATATGTCCTTTTTAAATTCCTAGATCCCATGCCAATTTAAGGACAAGTTGAACTTCCAATAATTCAACTCCTTGGTTGGAGCATACACCTAAATATGCTTTTAACTTGCTATAAAATAAAATAGTCCTTTAGGTAAACAATGCCCCCTACCCATCCTAATTGTGGATGTAGAGTGTTTTATCACCTCACTATTTTTTTATTAAAAGTAAATAACAAAGAAGTAATATCTCTTGACAAGGAAAGACTTCAAAAGAATAATTTCCCATCGTACATTTTTGTCCAAAATTACATTTTTCCATACCAAGAGATTTGTGGAAAAAAATATTCCATTTTCATTAAATGCTAAATATAACACATATTTCATTAAATTTGTAATTATTTAGTGGATTTAGAATTTAGAACTTCGGCTAGATTGAGTTCTTTCAAAATGAGGAAAGTCATAGACTTTGAATCCTTAAATAATGTCTAGTAATATTATTTATAGTTTGTATTTAATGTTAAGTTGATTAAATTATTTTATGACATACTACCAACATTGTATTTGTTACTACAACAATTAGAAATATTGTCGTAGTAATTATTTGTGTCTTTGTTGAGTATGTTTTTTTATTTTTGGAAGTTCGCGCTACTTATAATCAAAATATGAAAATACTTTATGACTTTAAAGTCTAAGTTTTACCCCTGTAATGATTAAAATAAATTATGAATTAAAATAGCAACATAATTTATTATTATTGTTGTTGGTAGTGGTAGTGGTAGTGTATTAAAAACAAAATTGGTGAATGTTTACTTTATGAATTATAGATTAATGTGAGAAATTTCTTACTTGTAAATTTATTTAATGATATTGTTGTTAGTAAAGCCTCCTTTATTTATTAATATTATTTATTTTAACAATCAAAATTAATTATGAACTTGAATAGCATTAGTGCAGTAGAGTTTGGTTTTTTTAGTATATAAGAGGAAATGGGGAAAACCAACTTAACTAATTATTGCAAGTGTTCATTATTTATTTATGAAGTATTTGAACAATGTGTTTAATTGAAAAGAGCATATTTTTATTGAAAATATAGATATATTACAATTTATTTATATTATCAATAAGATTTAAATCATGTATTAATTTATGCTAGGGCACAGAGGAATCGAACCACCATCGTCCTGCTTGGAATGCAGGCTCTCTTCCATTGAGATAGCACCCTTTACAACATGAGGGGAGAGGGACTATGTTAATACCTAGATTACACATTTATAATCCTCTGTGACAAAGCAAAATGATGTTTTATTCAGAGAGGAAGTCTAGAAGATGTTTTAAGGTTCATTATTGAATATGATTATGCACATTTGATATAGTGACATGTTGAGTTTATGTAAAAACCAATTGAAAAGTTAAAAATTGAATGGTGCTATCTAATTCACATAAAGTACCATCACATGAATTAACATAGAAGTTGAACCAAAATTTTCATATTAGTAAATAATGTAAAATTCCTCAAAAATAGGCTTGAAGAGAATATTTGATATACAACAAACATTTAAAAGTGTTTCTTCTTGTATATTAATAACTAGTTCAAAGATAAAATTACATTCATGAATCATCTCCACATAATCTCCTTATATTCAGTCAAGCAAATCAATTACAACTTGTACACCACATTTATTATCGTGGTCTTCCTGCAATCTTCTTTCTTTTGCATCCATGCCCAAACTATGGTATTAACTGGAATATATCCAAGTCATGTGTCATCAAGGTTTGGTACCCAATATTGTTCCAAATTTTTCCTTTGTATTTCCCTTGAACTAGGCTTCCATCAATCAACCTTTACATCAAGAGTCTCACTTTCATCATTCTGGAAGATATATGAGGTGGTTTTTGCCATCCAAATCGTCTCTCCTTCATCCTTAGTTCATGATCTAACTACCAACACCTTTACTTTCTCAAATTCAATCATAGGATTGAATCTTGGCTTTAGCTTGTTGCAACTGGGTCCAACATATACCAGTTCATCCGTCACATTATCAAATTCTCCATCCATAATACTTATATTACATGTAGTGCATTACGATCAACATTAAATCTCACATGGATTAAATTGTCTTTATGATGCAATGCATTTGATGATAATTTCTAACATGAATTAAAGCTAACATGATGTTATCACTTAATGATTGATTTTCTAGATTAAGTTATGTGAAATATTTTCAGTCCACAATGAATTTTTCATGGTTCCTGTAACAAACATGGGTGGAGTGTCCACTCAAAACGTTGGTTTGAAAAACGTTCACACGGTTTAATCCAGAAAATCAATCACAATGATGACAAACTGATAAAACCTGCACGCTCAAAATGTTAGTACTGTATTTATTGAGTATAAGTTAATATACTAGTACAAAGTTGGCACCACTTTAAAGTCTACACAAGAAAATATAATTATGAATTTGAATGCAACATAGTAGTACAATTAAATTTATATCAACTATAATAACGAATAATAGGAAAAACTCACTTCAAACCTTATTGCAAGTGCCTTACATTTATTCACAAAACAATTCTATAAGATATTTTAAGGTGCATTCGCATAAAGTATCAACACATGAATTAACATTGAAGTTGAACCAAAATTTTCATATATGTAGCAAGTAATATAAAATTCCTCAAAAGGTAGCTTGAAGAAAATATTTGATATACTACAATCATTGACAACTTTTTCTTCATGTATATTAATCAGTCATTCAAAAAAAAAAATTACATTCATGAATCATCTCCACCTAATCTCCTTATATTTTCTCAAGCATATCAAGTACAGCTTCAGGATGAAGATTTCTATAGTTAATCATAATGACAAAGAGAGTTTATGGAATTAAATTGTGTGTATCGAAATGTCCCTATGTTTCAAGTGGAAACTCCACCAATCATCAGGGGAACAAAATGAAAAGGTCAAAGTGGTATTGAAGAGAGTGAGCAAAAGCTAATAATAAATAAGGAAATGATTTTGTACATGCATTAATGAATATAATTATGCACATTTGATATAGTGAGATGTTGTGTTGATCTAAAAGACAAATTGAAAAGTTAAAATTTGAATGGTATTACCTAATTCGCATAAAGTATCATCACATAAATTAACATTGAACTTGAAGTGAAATTTCATATATGCAGTAAATAATATAAAATTCCTCAAAAAGTAGCTTGAAGAGTATTTATTATAGTACAAACATTGAAAAATGTTTCTTCATGTATACTAAAAGTCATTCAAAAAGCAAAGTTACATTCATGTATCATCTCCACCTAATCTCCTTATATCCGCTCGAGCAGATCAAGTATAGCTTGTACACCACATTTATTTATCTTTGTCTTCTTGCAATCTTCTTTCTTTGGCATCCATGCCCAAACTATGGTATTAATTGGAATATATCCAAGTTCTGTGTTATTAGGATTTGGTACCCAATATTGTTTTAAAACTTTTCGCTTGTATTTCCCTGAGCAAGGTTGCCACTAATCAATCTTTACATGAAGGGTCTCGCCGTCATCATCCTGGAATATATCTGAGGTGGCTTTTGCTAGCCAAATCATCTCTCCTTCATCCTCATTTCCTAATCTAACAAGCAACATCTTTCCTTTCTCAACATCAATTCTAGGATCGAATGTTGGCTTTGGCTTGTTGCACTTGGGTCCAACATATACCGGTTCATTTGTCACATTATCAAAATCCCCATCCATAATACTTGATATTGCATTGAGTGCATTACCATCAACATTAACATTTTGCCTTTTCTTTGGCCAAAAACCATTAGAAGAAGAATCACTTTCATCCAAGGGTGTATGGTCGTTGTAGATTCCATCTAATGCATCAAGAACTATTTTCCAATAATCTAGTTTTACATTCCATTCCTTTGTAACAATTGGTGAATTCTCATTGCCAATAGTCTCTTTCCACATTTTTATGTATGATGTTATTCCTTCCTTTAGTTCCTTTAAATATGCATCATTGTCTTTGGGACGTAAGAAAGATGGCTTCCTTGTGAGAAATATAGGCCGAACTTCAACATCTATATTCCACAACTCCACTGGTTCTGACCATTTAGTGATTCTTTATACCTCATAACTGGAACATCGTTGAGTACAAGGAATTGGAAGTACTGGACACTAATATGTCCAACTAGTGCATTTTTCCCCTCCTTGATGTACCCATTAAGAAAACTTTTGAAGTCATACACTTTGTTAATAAGTTTAGGTTGAAACACCCTTTTTTCTTCTATTGTGCGATATGTATTCATCATCTCAGGTAAAGAATATATATCTTTACTTTTCAAGTTGGAAGAAATTCTTCCATAGTTTCCATCTATGTCTTCATGGGTGTGCCCCATAAGCAAGAACCCAACCTCAATAGTGATGAAGACACCAAGTGCAGTTAATAGTGATAGAAACATGAAAACATAACGATTCTTAATATCACTAGCTGCATTGTCCAACTGTAACAACAAATGTGGAGGAAGAGGTTTAAAATCAAGATTTTGATTTGTTGAGCTTCCATTTAAAGATAGGAAAACATCCTTGTACACTCTACATTTTGAGTAAATAGAGTTTTGAAGTAATGCATTTGAAAGTGTGTTTCTTGAACTTCCACTCTTATAAAGCAAATCACCATACATATCAAGGTGTGGGTCTTCAAGGTCCCTCAATCACTTTGCAAGAGATGTAATGGTAAATTGTGATCCCATGTATACAAATGGTAGGGAAAAATGACCAAAACCTCCTGTGCTATGCCCATGTGTTAGCATACCTGTCAACGACAAACCCAAGTTTGTTCCTACAACAGATTTTGATTTGGCACGTAATCTTGGGATTGAAGTCTTTGTTTTGTCCATTTTATCATGGATAATGCTCAAGTATTCCTTTGGATACCGCTCTGACATAATTATGTGGGCATAGTAGCAGTATCTTCCACACATAACAATCTTGTTATGTTTCTTCAGTCTAGCTCATGCCTTTTCTTCCAGCTCTTTTGTAGTCATTGTCTTCATCTGTGCTTTCAACATGATACATTCACTACATTTACTAAAGTTAGTGTTCTTTGAGAATGCCACATCTGGAAAATGAGTATTCCAAATATTGCTCATTGTTGGTTTTGATATTGATGGAAAATTTAGCTCTTGAAGAGCCTCGTTGATCTCTTTTAACAAAGAACTTTGGGTGTACGTTGATGGCAACAATCTTAAAGGAGCAGCTGTTCCATCTTCTTCAACTTGTAGTGTTTGGTTCGGTGAAAAGTCTGAATTATCCATTACAATTTTGTGCAATATTTCTATGGCTTCCATAGTATGTGCACGTGGTTTGCATTTGTTGGTGTTACCATGAATTCCTTTGACATGTCCTTGTTGGAAATTATGTTGGTAAGTATAGAAGGTGCTTTGAGGAATATTATGTATCTTGTACCATGCTTTCTTACAAATAATATCTCCATTAAACCTCATGTCCTTTACTTTCCTAATAGTAGGAGGTAGGCCATGGCCATGGCTCTTTGACATGATTGTGTTGGAAAGGAGTGAATTCAAGACAAATTCCCCAATGTCATTTTTTTTAAAGAGTTTCATACCCCTTCGAGCAGTTGTAATGGCTTTCCTATCCACATGTTGAATACAATCTTGTTTGTGACATTCATCTGCTGCCAAAAGTCAGATTTCTTTCTCTTCATCTCTTTGTATTTGAAAGTTTCCAACTTTTTTTGTAGCCACAACTCATTTAATCCTTTTATATGGCCTCATTGCATGCATAGAAATTGATTCTGGGTCTTTTTCATTATAAAGATCATCGTCCCATGTGTTTAAGGGACTTGTGTCCTCTATAAGATCCCATACCACCATTTCCTTGGGTGCCTCCTTGAAATTTTCATTCACCCTTAAAATCTTACCTTCATTGTCCACCAACTTATTTATTGGACATCTAACCAAACAATGTATAGACTTGTCCCCAATCCTACATCTTTAACAATTTCTATCTATGTCTTCCACAAAAACACCGAATTCCTTTTCACCTAAAATTTCACCCTCATCCATGTCATCCTCACGGACATTAACTATGATCCCTTTGGCAATGCACATGCTTGTTCCTGTGCATTCATGTGTAAGAGAAACCTTTTTACATGTGAATGCAAGCATATCTTGGGGAGTATTTACTGGATGATCATGACAATGAGGTTCCAAATCTGATTCTGGCCAAATCTCATAAGATCCCAATGCACCCCCTACTGTATTCTCAAATCCTGTTGGATGTGGAAAAAGAGCATCATGTTTTAACACTTTATCAATGTTAACCACTATGGATCCCTTTTTCACCATCCTGCCATGCACCTTATGACCAACTTCTGTATTGAATATGGAGTCTTCACCCACCTTCAATCCACATTACAAAAGATCTACCTTGTCTCCAATAGAAAATGCAGAAGAGACATTTGCACCTACACAACAAATTAAACAAACTTAGTATTTGCTCAAAAAATACAAGTAATGTAGTATCAAAAACACTTAACATGTGCTTCAATATTTTAATTTACCTTTGTTATGCCTCAAATATATGATCTTCCATGGATGTAAGTCCCCTTCATCAACATCTTCCACAATGAAATGTGGTTCAATGACATAAATTATCAAAACCATAACATATCCTACATTAAGCCTTTGTCCACCATAATGAGTTGTAGTCTCTGTAGATTCAACCCTTCCTAGTCCAACAACTTAACCATTAATTAGGAGGTCAACATAGTCTCCTCTTGTCAAAATTATATTTTCCATTGTAACTCCTCCCAATTTCTATAACACATTTGAATTGTAGTTTGTAATTACGGTTAAGCCATATGAAGTGTATGTTCAAAAAAGTAATATAGTTGCAATAATTCAAAATAATAGGGTATCCCTTTTGTATGCTAGGAAACATTGTTCCTCTACATCTTGTGCATGCTAGCAAAAAGGAATTTACGTATAAATTACACAAAATATATATGAAGAGATAACAATAAGAGATCCAATAATTATTAGAGAATGATAGATATCAACTCCAATAAAACCACCAAATTCCTATTTGACTTTGGACATGGGACTTATATTATTGATGTATGTGTATGAATGTGCTGGAAATCTAGCTAGAGTTAGCTTCCGTTCTTAAAATATTGCACGTTGAATGAAAGTTAATGTGTGTTAGTTTTAATAATGTAGTTTTTCATCTAACAAAATCACATTATCATCAATTACATTACACCATGATGGAAATCTACCTGTGTTAGTTTTCATAATGTAGTTTTTCATCTAACAAAATCACATTGTCATCAATGACATTACACCATGATGAAAATCTAGCTGTGTTAGTTTTCATAATGTAGTTTTTGATTTAACAAAATCACACTATCATCAATCACATTACACAATGATGGAAATCTAGTTGTAGTTGTAGAAATTTAGTCCAGCAGTAGATTAATTTTACCCACAACAATTATCAATTGATCATGCAAAATTGCTAACAATGGAGACTGAATATGGAGCTGTAACACAAAATTATATTAACTGAGTGTACAATAGCCAAACCTGTAATAACATAGGTTGCTGAATATATAGAATACATCAAGAGGTCGAATGCATAAGGAGGCATCCAAAACTAGCATAAAGCAGGCTTACTCAAAATTGGCAAATCCCCCATAGGTGTAAAAAGTTGATCCCAAATCTGTCATGGAGCTCATGAATTGGCAAGGGCCCATGGGAAAGCTAAAGAGTAGTGGAATGGCAGATCATACATGCTTTTTCATGGAGAAAAGAGTGGAGGATGAAGAGGACAAAAAACTAGTTCACCTCACCTAGTCTTGCTTTCCTATGTGCCTTAAAACACTAAAAAAGCAGGCAGTAAAGCAGAAAAAGCAGATAGGCACCTAGGAGTCCAGGAATAAAGCAGATTTGATTCCTAAGGCTTCCCCAAGCACTACATGTGTCAAATATGGCAAGTTTGACCTCTATGGATAGGCAATTAGCAACTTGCACAAGGTGGGACACATGAACTAGGAAAATAAGACAAAAATAAATGAATTAATGTCTAAGTGGGTAAAAAATGGGTTGATTATTATAACACCCCCCATTAAGCCTGACTTTATGAGTAATAAATCAAAAATATAGGGCCTAGCAACAAGGCTTAGTCACCCTTTTACATACTGCAAGTCCATACAACCAAGGAAAGAGGCAAAACCAACTTGGAAAAATCCTCCCTTAAACATGGATTGTAAAACAAAATTGTAGAATCTTGTCTCCACTCATGCCTTTACAGCATGATCAGCAATCCCCAGCAGTGATTTGAGATTGCTGAAGGTCTTCTCACAAAATGCTTTGGTGAAGATATCAGCTACTTGTTTTGAAGGTGAATAGATTAGCATCGGTGAAGAATCATCTTCTTCCAGCTTCACTCCTGAAAGGAAAGGAGTTTTGCTTGCTTTGTAATCTTGCATTCTGAATTTGATCAGCAAATCCAAGGCATACTTTGACTGATGCACCTTGATTCCAGCTTTGTATTGAGAGATCTCAAGCCCCAAAAATTGACTTAAGAGCCCCAAATCTGTCATGGAGAAGGCTTGGTTCATAGCTCCTTTTAAGGAAGCAATCTCAGCATGTGAGATTCCTGTAATGAGGAGGTCATCAACATATAATACAATGATAATTAATGAACCATTAACTAAATTCATATAGACATTTGGATCTCATTTGCACCGAACAAAATTCAGAGATAGCAAGAAGTTATCTATCTTGGCATACCAAGCCCTGGGGGCTTGCTTTAGCCCATACAATGACTTTCTCAACCTGTACACAAGAGAAGAGTTAGTAGAAAAACCTTGAGGTTGCTGCATATATATCTCCTCAGTGAGATCTCCATTCAGGAAGGCACACTTTACATCCATGTGATGTACCTCCCATTTCCTTGAGGCTGCAATGGCTAGAGCTAGCCTGATGGAATCCATCTTTGCCACTGGGGCAATGGTCTCATTGTAATCGATGCCTTGAACCTATGAGTAGCCTTTAGCTACCAATCTAGCATTGTACTTCAGTGGTGAACCATCAGCAGCAAATTTGGTCTTATAGACCCACTTACACTGGACTAACTTTCTTCCTGGAGGAAGATCCACTAGCTCCCATGTGTTGCTCTTCTGGAGTGAGTTGAAGTCCTCCTTCATGGATTTTTTCCATCTTGGATCTCCTACTGCTTCTTCATATGTTTGAGGATCAGACTCCACCATCAAATAGCATTTTTCATAAAACATAGGATCCTTCATGCACAGACCACTCTCAAATTGAGATCTAGTCCTCCTTGGGTCATTGGGATCCCCAGCTAGCTCTCATGCTGCATGTAGTGTCTTGGCTGCCCATTTAGGCCTTTTGGGGATGTTTGGGTCTACAATAAACTCATCTCCATTAGAAAAATCAGAATCAGCATGTTCAACCAACTCTTTACTTACTTCTTGAGGTTCAGGTGGTGAAGAGGCTTCACCAACTTCCACTGCTGCAAGGGGTTCTTCTTCAAACTGAACACACCTTTCAATGAAGGATTTGTTTGTGCTCAAGTTTATCAACTTGTACCCTTTTGAATCTTCAGAGTATCCAACAAAAAGACACTCTTGGCTTTGGGGCTGCAAAGCCTTCCTCTTCTTTGTCGGGATTCTAGCCCATGCCTTTGAGCCAAAAATCCTGAAATGGGTCACATCTGGCTTGTGCCCACTCCATGCTTCGAAGGGAGTCATACCATCAAGATATTTGTGAGGCACCCTATTCTGGATATAGGCTGCATAGTTGATAGCTTCGGCCCAGTACTTTGGTGGCAAATTTTTGGCCTCCATCATGCATGTTGCCATCTCCTTCAGTGATCTGTTCTTCCTCTCTGCAACACCATTTTGCTGTGGTGTGTAGGGGATAGAATGCTGCATCTGAATACCTGCATATGCACAATAGTTAATAAACTCAGACTTGACATAGTCACCACCATTGTCATATCTGAGGACCTTGAGTTTCCTTCCACACTGGTTTTCAACCAAAGCCTTAAAGACTTTGAATAGGCCAAAAACTTTAGATTTGTGTTTCATGAAGTGAACCCAACAATACCTAGAAAAATCATCAATAAAGTTCAATGCATATTTGTCCTGACTCATGGACATATGAGGGAATGGGCCAGCAACATCACTGTGAATCAGCTTGAGGGGTGCAGAGGTTCTCTCTTGACTAACTTTCTCAAATTTGTGCTCTGGGTGTTTTCCTAGGATACAACCTTGGCAGACTCCTTTGGAAAAATTTATCTTGGGCAGCCCTATGACCATATCTTTCTCACTAAGATCAGACAGATACTTGTAATTTAGATGGCCAAATCTTTCATGCCATAGCTTGCTAGCTTCATTAGCATGGATAAGAAGAGCAGAGGGGTTTGAGTAAGGTAGGAAGTGTGGGAACATGTATACCTTTTGAGCATGATTTGCAACTCATTTTGCAATGACTCTACCACTTGAGATTTCTGTGATCTCAAATTCATCGGGGGAGAATATGACCTTCTTAGGAGACCCAGTGTGGGTCATCTGGTACACTGACAGGAGGTTGGAGGTGAGACCAGGGACATATAGCACATTGCTGAACTTACCATGATCAAGATCTATCCTTCCTTTGCCTTTAATTTCAGTGAGAGAGTCATCTCCCAGTACAATAGATGGTCGTTTAGACATATCCAGTGAGGAGAAGGCCTCCTTAGTCGAAACCATGTGTCTTGAAGCTCCAGAATCAATGATAAAACTGGGTGAGCTTGATGTGCCAGCAACTAGAGCATGAACTCTCTCTCTGTCATCTGAGCTTGATCCTCCTTCTCTCTTCTTTGAGATTTCTGGAAGGGAGATGCCATTCTTCTCCAGCAGTTGAGTTAGCATGTCTATCTGCTTTTTCATACAAGAGCTTGTTCATTTCACCTTTGTTTTTCTTCTTCTGGGTATTTTTCTTGGGACCTTGTTGATCCTCTGGAGACTGCTTCTTGTCTCTCTTTTGCTCAGGTGGATTTTTAGCTTTCTTTTTTCTTTTTGAATCCACCCTCGAATCTCCAGCAATCAAAGCTTGATATTTGGATGGTTTGATGGTTCCCATCATCACCAGCTTGTCTTGTTCTTGTGTGAGAGATTCCATGAAATCTGCAAGGCTAGGCATCTTCCAGGTTCGAGCTGTGAGTTTTGTGGCATAGAAGGTCGAAACAAAGACTGAGTAGTCAGGTCCTAGCTTCAAGAGGATGGCCAATATGAGATGATAATCTTTCTTTTCGATACCACACTGCTTCAGCTGCAAAACTAGTGCTTTGAACTTGGAGAAATATAGCTGCAGGGATTCAAAGCTACTGGGACTCAGAGAAATCAGCTCATTTTCAATCTGATGTCCCCTCATCTCATCTATCTTTCCAAAAAGATCAGAAAGCTTCTTCCATACTTGTTCCGGTGAAGTTAATCCATCGAGATGGAAAAGGAGGTCTCCGGAAATACTGAGACATAGGAGGCCATAAGCCTCATCTCTCCGATTGTGCCATTTGATCTTATCTGCAGTAGCATTAGGCTCTGCTTCTGTAGCCATATTCACCCTGTAGAGGCCTTTCGCTCTCAACAAGATCTCCATCTCTGCTTTCCATTCAAAATAGTTGAAGGGAGTCAAGATAGTTTTCTGTGAATCCATAGCTTTAGAAAATCTGTCCCGACTGTCAGTAGAAGGCTCCCAGTCTTGATGTCAAACCTGCAAAACAATTTTTGAAGGAGAGTAACAACCTACAATGGCTCTGATACCATGTATAAATTTAGGCCAGCAGTAGATTAATTTTACCCACAACAATTATCAATTGATCATGCAAAATTGCTAACAATGGAGACTGAATATGGAGCTGTAACACAAAATTATATTAACTGAGTGTACAATATCCAACCCTGTAATAACATAGGTTGCTGAATATATAGAATACATCAAGAGGTTGAATTCATAAGGAGGTATGCAAAACTAGCATAAAGTAGGCTTACTCAAAATAGGCAAATCCCCCATAGGTGTAAAAAGTTGATCCCAAATCTGTCATGGAGCTCACGAATTGGAAAGGGTGCATGGGAAAGATAAAGAGTAGTGGAATGGAAGCTCATACATGCTTTTTCATGGAGAAAAGAGTGGAGGATGAAGAGGACAAAAAACTAGTTCACCTCACCTAGTCTTGCTTTCCTATGTGCCTTAAAACACTGAAAAAGCAGGCAGTAAAGCAGAAAAAGCAGATAGGCACCTAGGAGGCCAGGAATAAAGAATATTTGATTCCTAAGGCTTTCCCAAGTACTACATGTGTCAAATATGGCAAGTTTGACCTCTATGGATAGGCAATTAGCAACTTGCACAAGGTGGGACACATGAACTAGGCAAATAAGACAAAAATAAATGAATTAATGTCTAAGTGGGTAAACTATGGGTTGATTATTCTAACAGTAGTTAGCTTTCATTCATAAAACATTGGATGGTGATTAAAAGCTAATTTGTGTTAGTTTTAATATGGTATATTTCTATCTAACACAACCACATTGTTATCAAATACGTTACACCATAATGAAAATATAATGGAGTTAGCTTCCTTCTAACAACATGGCATGGTAAGTGAAACCTAACATGTGATTGCTTTCATAAGGAATTTTTCCATCTAACACAACTACAATGTCATCAATCACATTGTACTACGATGAAAATCTAGTTGGAGTTCGTTTTCGTTCTTAAAAAATTGCATGGTTAATGAAAGTTAAAGTGTGTTACTTTTCATAAGGTAGTTTTTCATCTGACACAACCACATTGTCATCAATTAGTTTTTCATCTAACACAAACATATTGTCATCAATTAAATAGCACCATGATGGAAATCTAGTTACAATTAACTTTCATTCTTAAAACATTGCACCGTGAGTAAAAGGTAATCTGTGTTAGTTTTTCATAATGCAGTTTTAAATATAACACAACCACATTGTCACCAATCACATTGAACCATGATGAAAATTTAGCTGGAGTTGGATTTCATTCTTAAAACATTGCACGATGAGTGAAAGCTGATGTGTGTTAGTTTTCATATGGTAGCTTTTTATCTAAATCAACCACATTGTCATCAAATATATCACACCATAATGGAAATAAGGTAGTTTTTCATTTACCACAACCACATTGTTATCAATCACATTGTACCACAATGGATATCCAGTTGGAATTAACTTTCCTCCTTAACTCATTGCACGGTGAGTGAAATCTAATGTGTGTTAGCTTTCATAATGTAGTTTTTCATCTAGCACAACCACAATGTTGTCAATCACAAATCAACATGATGGAAATCTAGTTGGAGTTAGCTTTTGTTCTTAAGACAGTGCATGATGAGTAAAAGATAATGTGTGTTAGCTGTCATAAATTAGTTTTCCATCTAACACGGTCATATTGTCCTCAAATACATTACACCATGATGAAAATATAACTGGATTTAGCTTTCCTTCTAACAACATGGCATGATGAGTGAAAGCTAATGTGTGTTAGTTCATTGCACCCTAATGGAAAGCTAGCTGGAGTTATCTTTTGTTCTTAAAACATTGCATGGTTGAGTGAAATTTAATGTGTGTTAGTTTTTGAAATGTAGATTTCTATCTAAAACAATCACATTTTCATCAAATACATAACATGATGCTGGAAATCTATCTATAATTAGCTTTCCTTTTAACAATGTGTTAGATTTCATTCTTAAAACATTGTATGGTGAATGAAAGCTAATGTACGTTAGCTCATTGCACCAAGATGGAAATCTAGTTAGTGTTAGCTTTTGTTTTTAAAACATTGCACAGTGAGCAAAAGTTAATGTGTGTTAGAATTCATAAGGTAGTTTTCTATCTAAAAGAGTCACATTGTCATCAAATATATAACACCATGAAGAAAATCTAGCTAAAGTTAGCTTTAGACCTTAAATCATTACATGATGATTGAAATCTAATGTGTTAGCTTTCATAATGTAGTTTCCATCTAACACAACCAGGTTGTCATCAATCACAATGCACCATGATGGAAATCTAGTTGTTGTTAGCTTTCATAAGTTAGTTTTTCATCTAACACAACCACATTGTCATCAAATACATTATACCATGATGAAAATCTAGTTGGAGTTAGCTTTGCTCCTAACAACATAACCAGATTAGTTTTCTATCTAATACAATCACATTGTCACATTGCACCATGATGGAAATCTAGCTGGAGTTAGGTTTTGACCTTAAATCGTTGCACGGTGAGTGAAATATAATGTGTGTTCGCTTTCATAATGTAGTTTTCCATTTAACACAACCAAATTGTTATCAATCAAAATGCACTATGTTGAAAATATTGCTAGAGTTATCTTTTGTTCTTAAAGTGTTGCATGATGAGTAATAACTAATGTTCGTTAACTTTCGTAAGGTAGTTTTTCATATAACATAGCCACATTGTCATCAAATACATTACATCATGATGCAAATCTACCTGGAGTTAGCTTTCCTTCTAACAACATGGCATGATGAGTGAAAGCTAATGTGTGTTAGCTTCTATAAGGTATTTTTTCATCTAATACAACCACATCGTCATCGATCTCATTGCTCCATGATGGAATTATAGCTGGAGCTACCTTTCATCCTTAAATCATTGCACGATGAGTAAAACGTAATCTGTGTTAGCTTTCATAATGTAGTTTTTCATCTACCACAATCACATTGTCATCAATCATAATGCACCATGATTAAAATGTAGCTAGAGTTAGCTTTCATTTTTAAAACATTGCACGGTGAGTAAAGCTAATGTATGTTAGCTTGCATTAAGTAGTTTTTCATCTAACACAACCACATTGTCATCAAATACATTATACCATGATGGAAATCTAGTTGGAGTTGGTTTTTCTTTTAACAAAATGGCACGATGAGTGAAAGCTAATATGTTTTATCATTCATAAGGTAGTTTACCATTTAACATAACCACATTGTCATCAAACACATTGCACCATGTTGGAAATCTATATGGAGTTAAATTTCATCCTTAAATAATTGCACATTGAGAGAAATCTAATGTGTGTTAGCATTCATAATGTAGTTTTCCATTTAGCACAACCACATTGTCATCAATCACAATGCACCAAGATGAAAATATAGCTAGAGTTAGTTTTCCTTCTTAAAACATTGCACGGTGAGTAAACTAATGTGTTTTAGCTTTCATAAGGTAGTTTTCCATCTAGCACAGCCATATTGTTATCACATACGATACATCATGATGAAAATCTAGCTAGAGCTAGTTTTCCTTCTAACAACATGGCACTATAAGGGAAAGCTTATGTATGTTAGCTCATTACACCATGATGGAAATCTAGCTGGAATTAGATTTTTTTTTTTAACATGGCACGATGAGTTATAGATAATGTGTATTAGCTTTCATAAGGTAGTTTTCCATGTAATACAACCCCATTGTCATCAATCACATTGTGTTGTGTTGGAAATATAGTTGAAGTTAAATTTCATCCTTAAATCGTTGCACGGTGAGTGAAATCTAATGTGTGTAAGATTTCATATTGTAGTTTTCTATCTAACAAAGTCACGTTGTCATAAATCACAATGCACCATGATAAAAATTTAGTTGGGGTTAGATTTCATTCTTAAAACATTGCACAGTGAGTAAAGGCTAATGTTTGTTAGCTTTCATAAGGTAGTTTTTAATCTAACACTGCCACATTGTCTCATTACACAGTGATGGAAATATAGCTGGAGTTATCTTTCAACCTTAAATCATTGCACAATGAGTGAAATATAATATGTGTTACCTTTCATAATGTATTTTTTCATTTAGCAAAACCACATTGTCATCAATCAAAATGCCCCATTTTGGAAATCTAGCTAGAGTTGGTTTTCGTTCTTAAAACATTGCACGGTGAGTAATAGCTAATGTGTGTTAGATTTTGTAAAGTAGTTTTTCATCTAAAATAGCCACATTGTCATCAAATACATTACACCATAATGCAAATCTATCTAGAGTTAGCTTTCCTTCTAACATGGCATGGTGAGTGAAAGATAATGTGTGTTATCTTTCATAAGGTAGTTTTCCATCTAAAACAACACATCGTCATTGATCACATTGCACTGTGATGGAAATCTAGCTGGAGTTAGTTTTCATCCTTAAATAATTGCACAGTGAGTGAAATCTAATGTGTTAGCTTTCATAATGTAGTTTTCCATCTAGCACAACCACATTATCATCAATCACAATGCACTATGATGGAAATCTAGCTAGAGTTAGCTTTCATTCTTAAAACATTGCATGGTCAATAAAACTAACGTATGTTAGCTTTCATAAGGTACTTTTTCATCTAACACAGCTACATTGTTATCAAATACATTACACCATGATGGAAATCCAGTTGGAGTCAGCTTTCCTTCTAACAACATGCCACTATAAGGGAAAGCTTATGTGTGTTAGCTCATTACACCATGATGGAAATCTAGATGGAGTTAGCTTTCCTTTAAACAACATGGCATAATTAGTGAAAGCTAATGTGTGTTAGCTTTCATAAGGTAGTTTTCCATGTAACACAACCACATTGTCATCAAGCACATTGCATCGTGTTGGAATTCTAGATGGAGTTAGCTTTCATCCTTAAATCATTGCACAGTGAGTGAAATCTAATGCGTGTAAGGTTTCATAATGTATTTTGTCATCTAGCACAACCACATTATCATCAATCACAATGGATCATGATGAAAATCTAGCTGGAGTTAGCTTTCGTTCTTAAAATATTGCACGGTGAGTAAAGCTAATGTCTATTAGGGTTCATAATGTAGTTTTTCATCTAACACAACCACATTGTCATCAAATACATTACACCGTGATGAAAATCTAGTTGGAGTTAGCTTTCCTTCTAACAACATGGCACTATAAAAGAAAGCTTATGTGTGCTAGCTCATTACACCATGATGAAAATCTAGTTGGAGTTAGCTTTCTTTTAACAACATGTTATGATAAGTGAAAGCTAATATGTATTAGCTTTCATAAGGTAGTTTTTCATCTAACACAACCACATTGTCACATTACACCATCATGCAAATCTAACTGGAGTTAGCTTTCAACATTAAATCTTTACACGGTGAGTGAAATATAATGTGTGTTAAGTTTCATAATGTAGTTTTCTATTTAACACAACCATACTATCATCAATCAAAATGCACCATGTTGGAAATCTAGCTAGAGTTAGTTTTCATTCTTAAAACGTTGCATGGTGAGTAATAACTAATGTGTGTTAGATTTTGTAAGGTAGTTTTTCATCTAACACAGCCACATTGTCATCAAATACATTACACCATGATGCAAATCTAGCTGGAGTTAGCTTTCCTTCTAACAACATGGCACAATGAGTCAAAGATAATGTGTGTTAGCTTTCATAACATAGTTTTCCATCTAACACAACACAATGTCATTGATCACATTGCACTATGATAGAAATCAAGCTAGAGTTAGATTTCATCCTTAAATCATTGCACGATGAGTGAAATCTAATGTGTGTTAGATTTTATAATGTAGCTTTTCATCTAGCGCAACCACATTGTCATCAATCATAATGCACAATGATGGAAATATGGCTAGAGTTAGTTTTCGTTCTTAAAACATTGTAGGGTTAGTAAATCTAATGTATGTTAGATTTCATAAGGTAGTTTTCCATCTAAAACAGCCACATTGTTATCAAATACATTACACCATGATAAAAATATAGCTGGAGTTAGATTTCGTTCCTTTCTAGGAGAGTACATTGTGTCCTCTACTATTATAGCCTAGTTGGATATGATTGCCTTCCTCATTGTGGTGGTAAGAGGAAATTCAATGATGTAAAGGATTACTCTTTTTACATTATATTGAATTATAAAGCTAAGCCTTTTGAAACAGCAACAAAAAAGTGTTTACTAGTTTCATCCAACCTCCCCTCCAAGCATATAGAACATTTCCAAATTGAAATATTCATCTCTATGAGAAGAACTAGAAAACCTGCTGGTTATCTTTATAATTTTATTTCCTGAAGTCACATATACTGAACAAAAGGAGACCCAAGCTCCAAAACTTCTCATAAAATTCCATATTGTGCACCTTTATTAATTTAAATTCCATACATATATGGAGCAAATGCTTTGTTGGATTCCACTTATGTAATGATTCAAGGATTCAACTTGACTGAAGGATCCAAATGCTACTACAACAATTGCTTCACAATCTACCATGCAAACCTATCCAAAATTGCCATGAGTGCCCCATGTGGGTTGAACAATACTCCAAACAAGGAATGAATGGTCACATAGGTAAATCACCCCCTATAGGGATTTTGTT
This sequence comes from Pseudotsuga menziesii, assembly GCA_001517045.1. NCBI lineage: Eukaryota > Viridiplantae > Streptophyta > Pinopsida > Pinales > Pinaceae > Pseudotsuga > Pseudotsuga menziesii. The sequence continues at coordinate 310,877 of LPNX010367282.1, forward strand.
TCATACACATGAATCCCTAACACACATCAAACTTGGATTTTTTAAGGATTTTATGACTATTGTTTATACTTTTGTCACATTTTCTAATGCAAAAGGCTATATCAAATTTTTATATTGTTATTCTAGGGCACACAATGCAATCAAAACCCCTCCAAATAGTTTGTAAATGAGAATTGAGTTCTCTTACCATCCCTGTTCGTGCCCAAAATTGGAGCTTTAACCATCAAAATTGGACTAGAACTTACCAATGCTAGTTTTATGTTGTTATTCATCACCTTTTAAGACTAAAACATGCCCAAAAATGTATTTAAAACCTTAGATTCAGCCCATATTCAAAGGTTATGTCATGTTACTGCTAATTTATAGTCGAAAATGATCCCCACAAGACAATTGTGAAATCTTTCCTAAAGGCTTCCTGGCCAACTCAGCAGTAACCCCCAAGTAAGTATCTTCAACTTTGTCCAATACATATGTTGCCTTCTCAGCACTGCGGGTTATGGTTTCTTGTAGAGCTAAACTCGAACTCAGACTATATATATGTGTAACTTTTCATTTGAATGGGTTATCCTGAGCACTCATTAACCGTGTAAAAACTTATATAGAACCCAAAGAATCCATGTTTTTTTTGTGGGAGAGGACGTACATATTTCGAAACCTTCTCATTTTAGGGTTACAAGCTAGGAGGGAGAGGTTGCATAACAAAAATAAAGTTTCCCTCTGATGGGTAGGAATGCCCTTGGACCCTTTCCCCCACTTCCATAGTTGACTAGTAAGGCTCTGGATCCATAGCTACTCACTTGGAAACTTGGATAGGCGTATCTCCTTGGTTACTCATCTTGGTTACCACCTTATACTCCCTAAATAAATAAAAAAACCATTTAACCCGTCTGTAGATTATTCCAAAATATCCAATTTTCAACATCTTGGTGCTTCAAGATATCAAAGTTTTGTGTTTTCTTCTTTGAGAAAGCACCATTTTACTTCATTGCCTCCTATTCGCCCTCCTTAAGTGTCTTTCTCTCTTTCATGAAAATGAACAGATAAAGCATAATGAATTTGATAACTACCAACTTTTTTTTACCATCCACCAATTGAGACAAACCCTGATCTTTGGCACTTATAAATAATCTTCTTGCACTTCTTGTCAGCAATTAAAATTTGATTAGTACTGAAGGAAAACATTGAACTGTTGGCTATGCTTCATTATTCAACTAACAAAAAATTATTTTTCCTGTGAACCAGGGACATCGTCATAAATAACAACCTCTTACCTCTCATATGAACTTTCCCACTTCTCAACTCTGCATTTTCTCCACCACTCGAATACAGAATTAGAGTTGGATTTGTCCTCAACAAAATCAATATACCAATCTTTTTGATTAGTAAAATGTTGTGAGAAACTTGAATTGAGGATAACACTCCTACTCTCCACCACCTAGCCTAGGATGAATTGAAAGCTAATCAGCCAGCTATCAGAACAACCTTTTAGTTATTACCCAACTGTTGATCAAGTCCAGTTGTTTGACAAACTCACATATTGTCCTTTTATTTAAAAGTACATGCTTATTTTGTAATAAAAGTTTGCTGACAGTTGGCATGCTTCTTTAGTGATTGGGGGTGTGCCAATGGGATGTTGGTTAGCATATCTTGATACAATTTCTCATGTCAATAGCTCTCCTGGATTTACCCAACCAAGTGTTCTTGCTTGTCATTTTTCAAGATTTCCAACCAAGAAATTTAAAGTATTATTGTATGATATCTGTTTTCTCCCCAAGATATTTTACTCTTTAGGTCCATCCTTTGGAGGAATTTATATTAGATCACTATGGATCAAAATTCTAGTAGATAGTAGAATTTTATGCCCACACACCTCAGAGATCATTTACCGGTAATACTAGGCTTTCTGGTAAGTAGCTCATTTTTTTGATGAATTTGTACCCAACCTCCATAGTTTACCCTCAGCCTTACTAACTGCTTCAATGCTACCAGGTTATTATGTAATCTCCTAATTCTTGTCTCTTGTCCAACGGCCTCTGCTCATACTTTTCTTGATGAGTCCAACCCTTGCAGTTTTCTCCAGGTCTAAGCTACTATTTCAATGCTTCCAGGTTATTCGGTAAGATTCTAATTATTGCCTCTTATCTGATAGCCTCTGTTTTCCCATAACACATTTTTTAGGGAGTAATCCAATTCCTTAAAGGGATAGCAATTTTTAAAATTTAATTAGCAATCTCTTTTGGGAGATCTTTTCTCATAGTCCTCCTATTTGTAGCATTTAATATCCAATATCAATTGTTTTTCAGGTACCTTATTAGTGAGGGGGACTTGTTAAACAATTTTTAATCCTTGGTGATGGGTCAGTGTTTGAACCTACGATAATATCATGAATTCAACGTACATGAAGTGTCCTTACCTGTACATTAACCATCTGTTGGACTACATTTCCAGTGTTGCAGCAACTGCTAGCTTCCTAAGACTCATGAAGAGTTAAAATTTGGTCCAAAGAGCACAAAGCTGGATTCCCACACAGATACTGGGACTGTTAAACTAAATTCATGATAGCCACATTGTCATTTTACAATACATGTCATAGACACAACTGCAGGATACATCTTTTACATCTGAAATAGCTAACAAACAATAAGACACTAACAAGTGCATGTTTCAAGTTCAACCAAAATCTACTTAGTAGCTAGCTTCAACATAGATTATGATTTTTTTACTGTCCAAATCAATTGAATTTTATACTGTCCTTCAAATTAATGTAAAAATCTATATAGGTAGCCGCAAAATTTTAAATAATCACTAAGAATGAAATATGCTAACATCCATAGAAAACCTTTCATGTACCACCTATTCTGATGAAACTATAGATATAATAATATTGTTAAAACTAAACTAGCATTGTTACTAATAACAACTACAACAACATATTATTGATATTATAGCTAGATGCATGTGATGCTCATGGTGTTGATTTTGAGCCATGTGCAGCTTAGCACATGAGGGATGGCTCCTCCACCCTTTGAGATTCATTGTCGGTAAACGCCAAGGGTTTCTATATGCCGCTCATGACCCCCATTGCAGATGGTCCCTTTAATGCATCTACAAAATCCTGGGCACCTACAAAAGAGTTCCCCTCTGACAAAGTTGGTTCCACAACCCCCATCTTACCAAGTCCAATTAGACACCTCTTTGAAGTAGGTACTTCTGTATTAGGACCACAAGGGCACACTTTAACTTTCTGTGACACAAGTCAAGATTATGTAGGAAATCCAAAAGGATCAAGTAGGGTAGGAAAGAAACCTATTGGTTGGTCATGTTCCAATCCTGATGGACATGGAAGACCCTACCTACATCAAGGTCTAGGAAACTTGTCTTGTTTGGAAAAGGAGATGTAAGACTGGGTTGAGGATCCTTACCAGGTTGTAGCCAAATTTCACCAAATATATGGTGTAGTTTCTGGCATTGTCAGCCATTCTATGAGGGAAACTATAGATCTAAGTGAACTTCTAAAGTTTCAGAAGGAATAGACAGAAGAAATGTCAAATATCTGTGGGGATAGAGAGGAGTAGAACAGTTTCTCATTCTTTTCAAGATCAGTGTGCTGCAATTTCTTTTCCTTTAGAATTTTCTCTTATAAAAACATATAGTTGTCCTTTGGCTAAGATACCATTCTATTTGGGGTGTCTCCTAATGAAATCATCTATGATTTGTGCTTGGTATCATTTGCACCCACATAAGGGTTTTGAACCATGTTCCCTGTGTTACTAAATGTATGATCGTAGGCCTAATATCCACCTACATAGGGGATTTTGAACCCAAGATCCCACATTAATACCAATGTTACCATATTATATGGACTGGACTAGTTCACACCAAGTAGAATAGGTGGACTAGACATCATATGAAAAATGTAGAATTTCAGGTTCCATTCAAAATTCAGTAGACTTGAACATCTTTAGCATTTCATCATTTCAGGACTTGCATGATTGCAACTTTTCAGGAATTTATTCTATGATGTTTGGTGGTATATGATTGGAATTTAATTAAGAGCACTAAGCCCTATTTATCCCCAAATGTTGGTGGTGTTTGTTGTTGAACTCATTTGTCATTTCCATAGTAAAAATGTACCCTTCACTTATTCCAAAACCATTGATTGGGCTTGTTAGCCTTATGGGTTTTGGAATATCTAGTTCCCACTTTGAGAATATTTACTACTTTTGTATTACTTAGCTATAAAGTTCAGTTGCAGCATTTTTATTTCAAATTCTGTTGTTGTTAGAAAACAAAACTGAAGATGATCAATCACTAACAACTTTGCTTTTCTCATATATATGTAAAATGATAGGAGAAAAATACAAAGTAGCACACGTCTATGGGAACCCAAACTAAAAAATTAAAACCCTAATCTAATTCTGAACAAGCAAACTGCTAAGTATAGAAACTCGAACATCCAAAAATAACAAAATCAAAGTGTAAACTTATACTTCTAAATCTAGAATAGTAGTTAACTCACTGCTCAAATATAACCTAATCTAACACTGAAAATGGAACACTTCTAGTTTTACAACAAAAACTCAATGCTCCACGGGGACATGTCTTGTAGGGTCAAGGGAAATCCCCTTGTGTTTCCCATGCCCGTGGATTTTGGGGGTCACCTAGGAAACATTTCATAGAAAGGAGGACATCTAGACACCCCCTTCCAAAGTTGGGCATTATCTTGGAGACAAATTTATCACGCTTTTAGGATGTTGAAGTAACCTTGCATGGAACCTATAAGAGAACTAAATTTATAAGCGAAAGGGATTAGTTTTTCTTGAGTACTCTTTGCTCTTCTACTTAAATATTTCACACTCATGTCCCTTTCATGCTAGATGCAGATTTTATTGGAGACTTTATGTCAGTGACTTCTATTGTCAATGGTATATATGCTTCACTGGTGGGAAATAAAAGTCTTCTGCAATGACTTTATATCTTCTCAAGACTTGTAGTTTTATCTGATGTACTATAACTTTAAGTGTCTATAACTTTGGTAATGAGGATTATCACTTTCTTGGTAGCCAATTTCACACTTGTTCATTGCATTTTGTAAGAGGTTTGATAGTATTTTGAATTGAATTTCCTTAGGAAGGGTGGTTGTTTGGCACACACCTTCAGGTCTACCAAGTGGCCTTCAAATGTTGTTGTTTGGATGATAAGAGGACTGATATAATCCCAAAGGAACTACCCAGATTTGTAAATTTTAGGGTTTTATTGATTTTCTTTACTTAGGTACCCAACATATGGAGAAATGAGGCTGCAAATATTGATTAAGGCCTAAAATACACCTAGATTGTCCATTTATTGTCTAAGTGACATTTCTAGAAGGCTTTTAAAGATTATAAATTAAGTTCACTTCTCCATTTCTAGGGAGTTTTTGACATGAATGAAGTTCAAATCTCATCCTTGTTGGTTTGTGATTGACGCCTAGAGTTACTGCTACCTTGAGTTGATCGTTGGGTTACTAACTTCCTGTTGGTTATATATTTCTATGGTCCAGGCTGTGACTGTGTTTTCCTTCTCTCTATTGTTTTTTCCTCCTCTCCAGCTGGGCATGAATGTGTTGGCCTCTTCCTAGCACATCGTGACTGTTTTTGAGCCCTTGTGGGCTGGGCATGACTTCATTCACACATTCACTATTCTTCTTTTCCACACATTCACTATTCTTCTTCTTTTCCACACAGTCACGCACTATGATGATGATGGAAAATGGAATTTAATTAAGAGCACTAAGCCCTCTTTATCCCCAAATGTTGGTGGTGTTTGTTGTTGAACTCATTTGTCATTTCCATAGTAAAAATGTACCCTTCACTTATTCCAAAACCATTGATTGGGCTTGTTAGCCTTATGGGTTTTGGAATATCTAGTTCCCACTTTGAGAATATTTACTACTTTTGTATTACTTAGCTATACAGTTCAGTTGCAACATTTTTATTGCAAATTCTGTTGTTGTTAGAAAACAAAACTGAAGATGATCAATCACTAATAGCTTTTATTTTCTCATATATATGTAAAAGGACAGGAGAAAAATACAAAGTAGCACGCCTCTATGGGAACCCAAACTAAAAAATTAAAACCCTAATCTAATTCTGAACAAGCAAATTTCTAAGTCTAGAAACTCGAACATCCAAAAATAACAAAATGAAAGTGTAAACTTATACTTCTAAATTTGGAATAGTAGTTAACTCACTGCTCAAATATAACCTAATCTAACATTGAATATCGAACACTTCTAGTTTTACAACAAAAACTCAATGCTCCACGGGGACATGTCTTGTAGGGTCAAGGGAAATCCCCTTGTGTTTCCCATGCCCATGGATTTTGGGGGTCACCTAGGGAAACATTTCATAGAAAGGAGGACATCTAGACACCCCCTTCCAAAGTTGGGCATTATCTTGGAGACATGTTTATCATGCTTTTAGGGTGTTGAAGTAACCTTGCATGGCACCTATAAGAGAAATAAATTTCTAAATAAAAGGGATTAGTTTTTCTTCAGTACTCTTTGCTCTTCTACTTCAATATTTCACACTCATGTCCATTTCATGCCAGATGCAGATTTTATTGGAGACTTTATGTCAGTGACTTCTATTGTCAATGGTATATATGCTTCATTGGTGGGAAATAAAGGTCTTCTGCAATGACTTTATATCTTCTCAAGATTTGTAGTTTTATCTGATGTACTATAACTTTAAGTGTATACAACTTTGGTAATGAGGATTATCACTTTCTTGGTAGCCAATTTCACACTTGTTCACTGCATTTTGTAAGAGGTTTGATAGTATTTTGAATTGAATTTCCTTAGGAAGGGTGGTTGTTTGGCACACACCTTTAGGTCTACCAAGTGGCCTTAAAATGTTGTTGTTTGGATGATAAGAGGACTGATATAATCCCAAAGGAACTACCCATATTTGTAAATTTTAGGGTTTTATTGCTTTTCTTTACTTAGGTACCCAACATATGGAGAAATGAGGTTGCAAATATTGATTAAGGCCTAAAATACACCTAGATTGTCCATTTATTATCTAAGTGACGTTTCTAGAAGGATTTTAAAGATTATAAATTAAGTTCACTTCTCCATTTCTAGGGAGTTCTTGACATGAATGAAGTTCAAATCTGATCCTTGTTGGTTTGTGATTGACGCCTAGAGTTACTACTGCCTTGAGTTGATCGTTTGGGTTGCTAACTTCCTGTTTCTTATATATTTCTATGGTACAGGCTGTGACTGTGTTTTCCTTCTCTCTATTGTTTTTTCCTCCTCTCTAGTTGGGCATGAATGTGTTGGCCTCTTCCTAGCACATCGTGACTGTTTTGGAGCCCTTGTGGGTTGGGCATGACTTCATTCACACATTCACTATTCTTCTTCTTTTCCACACTGTCACACATTATGATGACGATGGAATATGGAATTTAATTAAGAGAACTAAGCCCTCTTTATCCCCAAATGTTGGTGGTGTTTGCTGTTGAACTCATTTGTCATTTCCATAGTAAAAATGCACCCTTCACTTATTCCAAAACCATTGATTGGGCTTGTTAGACTTATGGGTTTTGGAATATCTAGTTCCCACTTTGAGAATATTTACTACTTTTGTATTACTTAGCTATACAATTCAGTTGCAGCATTTTTATTGCAAATTCTGTTGTTGTTAGAAAACAAAACTGAAGATGATCAATCACTAACAACTTTGCTTTTCTCATATATATGTAACCAGCTTGGCTTTGATTAATTTACACTCCTATCAGGTGGTCACATTGCCTCTTGCCACCTGATAGAAGAGTGAAAGCTAATTGAATGTAACCAACCTTAGTCTCTCATAGGTGATCTTTAATTCGGTTATGAAAGATCGCTGAGAGATTTCAATCTGTAGTATTCTCCAGTATTAACCTCCGTTATAACTATTCTCGGATATGTAGAAGTAGAAAGCAAGAAAGTGGAGTGACAGGTGTGACAAAGTAGATCTCATACCTAGAGGAGTTAGAGAGTTGACCAATATTATACATATATAAGAACCAACTAAAAAATTTACAAAATTGTTAACCAATTTTCCATTAAAGCAATGCTAAACGCAATGGCCACCCAGGGAGACTTGTGAACATTGTTCTTAATGCATGAGCAAAGATAGTTGCAAGATTTAGTTAAAATTAACTTGAATTGACCAGATGTTGGACTCACCTTAGACAGGTTCATATAAACCATGGAAAAATAGGTTTGCTCATTCAAAAGGCATTCATGTATCTTTGAAAGGAAGTAAAGAGGAATAAAATGGCTAGTGACAATGCCAAAAGGAATTGTATTAGTGTAACTGGAAGAGGATTTTCTCCCTTAGCTTTTGTCAATCTCAGAAATGACACAAAAGGTTTGGTTGTTCAATAACTATTGAAAACAGTTTTAACTTTTCTTTTTTCTGAAATGAAAAAATGTGATCTAACAAACAACATAGACAGTGATTGTTGCACCACTACTAATGAAATTTATCATATGAAAGGACACTAATCTAATTAGTTAAGTCCTATAGGTTAGTAATTGTGTTCTCAAAAAGTCATTTGAACTCCATTCAGGTCAAGTGGATGTTCCCACTTAGACATTTATTCCTTTACTACCTTGGCAAACCCCCCACCCGAGGAATGTGGTTGAACTCTATCTTTTCAACTAAACAGAAAATATTTTTTCCATTTGAAGGGAATCCATAGCTGTTGTTCTTTTTGACAAAAAAGATACAGACAAAAACACAAATACAACTAATGGCACATCTACAGATATTTAATTCAAAGTGACCCATTGGACAAATTGGATTGGGTTTGAACTAGAATAAGATTGATGTTTATATAGCCACATGTTCCTTACCATATGTCCTTGGCCAGGGTCATTCTGCTACCTTGCACAACAGCCTGAGTTGCGTAAAAGGAAGATTATTAATATGTTGATGAGAGCAAGCCACTCCATTGCATGATCCTCTTTGTTCTATAAGGAAGCATAGTAGGTGTCATGCTTGAATCTAGTTTCAGGATGCGTTTTGGAGGGGTGTTTTATGCTCTACCCCAGATTTCAAAGTCCATCTTGCTATTGGAATTGTTCCTCGACTTGTAAATTGTCCACTTTATCACCTAAATAACCCTCAACCCTATAATAATGATTATATAAAAGATGATCGGTTTGCTGCAATTTTTATGCAGACTTCCAGCCAAACTTTGATTTCCTGAGTTAGACTATTCCCCATTTCAAGGATAATCCTGAGCTTGAGGTGGTGCAGGCTAGGTGAAATTTGAAGGTTTTGGATTTTGCATGCTCAGTATTTTTATCTACAGTTCAATGTTTAGATTGTAAAGTTAAAGGTTCTGAAGCATTGCAAGCTTTTCATCTAGGTTTCTATTGGTCTATGCGCTGGTCTTGTTATTTATTTTGACACAGAGTACTACACAGTCAACGTTTTTATCAGTTCTAGTTTTCCTGCCATGTATGGTATTATAGTAGTTAATTTGAGGATGCTTAGTACAATTGTAACAGGATTAGCCATTGATGCAAAGGGACCTATCAGTGACATGTTAGTGAAATTATTCGATTTTTGGAGTAATTATGCTAAAAAAATATTATTTTTTCGAGCAAGTAGGTACCAAATCTGCAAATGGAAGAAAGAGATTAGTGAACATAGGAGTTTTCAAACATTCCATCTTGTAACTGTACCTTTGATTTATAGTGTACTTGCTGCTATGAACCTTTAATGCAGGAAATCGGGGGCAATCTAGCTAGTATAAACCTCTACTGCCAGAAATTCGGGGCGATCTAGCTGCTAAAAACCTCTACTAATGGAAATCAGGGGCGATGTAGCTGATTAAAACCTCTACAACTGGAAATCGGTGGTGATTGAAGGGTTCATGGTAAATTTAACAGGAAATCAGGAGTAAATGGAATATTTGCAGCAAATTTCAAAGGGAGAATTTGTTATTTCTTCTTGCATGATGCGACAACACCCACTTTTCCTCTTGGATGATGCGACAAGAAGGTGACAACATGGTCTGCAATTGGAATTTTGGTGGATGCATAAAATATAGCACTACCTCAAACTTAATGAACAGTGTTGGTTGTTTAATATCTAAATATTTTTTGAGCTATAGTGGGTTGCATATCACATCCAATCTGAAGTGGGTAGTAAAGGATGGAGGAACCAACATTAATATACCAGGTGTGAAGTTTACAGGGATGGAGTGTGCAGGGAAAATAATCCGAACAAAATATTGTTGCAGAAGATTGAGAAAATACCTAAAACGTTTGTCCTGACTAGAATGAAACACAACCTAATCTATAAAAGTCCCTTTGTGAAAAATCAGTGAAATCGACCTTGTGTGAAGTTTATAGGGATGGAGTGTACAGGGAAAATAAGCCGAACAAAATATTGTTGTAGAAGATTGAGAAAATACCTAAAACATTCGTCCTAACCAGAATGCAACACAACCTAATCTGTGAAAGTCCCTTTATGAAAAATCAGTGAAATCAACCCTGAGGAGATGCAGTTCAATCCCCACATGCCGCTATGAGGTGAAGTTTTCCAACCCATGACTGAAATTCCCGATCTGATCGAGCAATACGAAGTGAATTTTTCCAACCCATGACTCAAATTCCCCACCTGATCGAGCAATTTCTCTTCCCAGCAAATGAGAAAAAACGGTGATTTCAATGTCATTGGTGGTATAGCCACTAAAATTTCAAGTTTTCAAAAGATATTTGTCAAATTGGGGGAAATTAAGTTTAAGGATTTTTTTTTAAATTTATAGGTGTCCTTAGAATGAGTTATGTTTGAGTGATTTAATTTACCATTTTTATAGAAAAGTGTTGTGTTGTTTTGAAAAAAAAATTATAAAATTAATTAATTATTATTTTTTGAAACTATGAGAGTTATTTTAAATGGTGATGTTATTTTTGTGACCATTCATTGAACTTATGTAAATATTTACATAGGGGATAACCAAAATTTTTTAGTGGCTCTGCTAGGGTTTCAGCTCGCATGTAAAGGTTCCTGGGTTTGTCTCTTCTGTAGACGTTATGGCCACCATTGATGGAGGTTCCCAATAGTCCTCCTCCTCTATGCTCCCTCATAAAATCAAATCTTTCATGCTCCCGGTTCCCATCCAACCTCCTTCTCACCTTTCAAAAGAGAGTCTCCATATACATGAAGTTGTCAAACACCATTTTTAGAAGCAAATTTGATGAGGATGATGATGAAGAGATATTGTTAATTGATGAGTTGTTGCCGCAAGGTAAGGAAAATTTGTTTGAGAATGCCACCAGGGATTAGGGCTTGTAGCTTCAGGGGGATTAGGACTTGTAGCTTTAGGCCAAATAGATATGATTACAACTACAGGTTGAGTTGGCCTTAGTCTCACTGCATGCAATAGATGAAGCATATCCATATGCTTTAAATGACGAAGAGAAACCTAGTATGTAATCCATATCGTGTAGTTGTAATCATATCTATTTGTCCTAATATGTTTGAGCCTATTTTTACAGTAGAGTTTAATGGTGTTGACATAAGCAACTTCAGCTATAGATTGCATACAAGGAAAATATGCTCCTTCGATTGATCTATACTTTGTGTTTTGTTCTACATTTATGACTATCGAGAATTCAACATGGTAATTATGAAACTGAAAACTATGTTACTATAGAAAACCCAATTGATCAGATTGATACTATGTGTATGCTTATATGGAAGAAACCTTGCTAGGGTATTTTACGGGGAAGGTTCCCCCTAAAGCTATAAGTTGTAGTTGGGATAGGGAACCGTGGGGGGCCTTTGGTTGGAAATATGTCCAAACCAGAACCCTTACCAAATGATTTTTTCTATTTCCATTCGCTAACAAGTTCCATGTCCCAAATGAAATGTCACAAGGGCCTTGGATTTATAAGAATACCTTGTTAGTCCCCAGGTTTGAGGATTTCTCAGCTAACCGATATGTTCAATGTTTGTGCCCAATATGGGTGCAATTCAACGTCCTACCAATGCAAATGTGGTCGTCCAAATTTCTTGGTATTCTACCCATTTTAACTTCTCTGCTCTTTCATGCATTTTTGTGCTTGGATGAGGGACAGAACCGCTACAATGAAAGGAGGTATTCACTAATTCCTGTGTTAACATTAACATTGTTGTTGATTGAACCCCCACACGTATCTTTCTATGTTATCTATGTAATCCACATTCAAAGGAAATATGGCCTTAATTTGAAAACACAAATACTACATTCATTAAATCATGCCAATTTTTAATTTATGTAAAATATAAATTTTTTTCAAATGGAAGATTGTATTTTTTTTTTTTTTTGTGTCCTAAAAGGGTGATAATGATTATTGGGTGAAGATAAATGGCATTGACTGTAGCATGAAGTTGTGTTAATTTTATTCCCATGGCATCTAGTAGTTCTATGGAAGTTGTGTTGTTTTTATTCCTTTAGCGTCAGATGGTGTTATGTTTATGCAACTTCAAACTATGTTCAATTTGGGTTGACTAATTTGCCTATAGTATGAATGAATGATTCTCATGAATGGTAAATTTCATAAGTACCTAGACAAGCTCGTTCAGTTATTCCGTATTTCATAAGTACCTATAAAAGTTTGTTCAACTATTCCTTAATTATATATTGATCTGTTCATGAACTCCAAAGGGGTACATGGAGTATTTGACATTGATTTTGAAGTATATGGGAGACAAAAATATTTATGGTAAGCTCTCCAAATGTTCCTTCTTTCATATTGAGACCCATTATATTTGGGCACATCATTTCCATGAATGGTGTCACACTAAAATATTCATGGTGCCTGAATGCATTTTCACAATAAAATAAACTTAGTATTGGAGGTATGTCACAAAAAATGTGTCATTTAGGCTGAAATATCATGCTTGAAATATAATCTACTCTACACCTTGCCCACGCACTTGCATAGTATGGGAAATCATTTATTATTTCATGTTTAGTGAAAAAACTAAAGCTTCCCTTTGACAGATTGATAAATTATCCAGATGGATCCTTTTTTAACCATCCTGCCATGCACCTTATGACCAATATTTGTATTGAATATGGGGCCTTCACCCACCTTCACTCCACATTGCAAAAGATCTACCTTGTCTCCAATAGAAAATGCAGAAGAGGAAAATTTTGCACCTATACAACAAATTAAACAAACTTAGTATTTGCCCAAATCAACTACCTACACCTCCATCACTATAGTACATTCATTTTCCATCAAGAAGTAGCAGCCAAGTAGAGTACTGTATACTGCAATTATTTAGGGTTACAGCACAATAGCGCCTTAGTTATACTTCAATGATCGCTAATTGTATCCCTCTCTTAATGAGGTGTTTTGGGCAGAGGTTGTGTGTTATTTGATCTAAAAAGGCTTACAGATAGCCTTCACTCATTTAAGTTTCAACTCAATGCCTCATGTGCATGTTTTTGAAACAATCTAATCTTTCATATAACAAGAATATATTATTGCTTATTACAATCTAATAAAAAGTAATGGATGAGAGTGATCACCCACTATATGACACCTCATATTCGCACCAATACCAGAGATGAACTTTTGTCTCTTTGGGCTCTTATGTACTTAGCGATGTAATTGCGAATAGTTGGTTATGAATTTTAGTCCATTGAGAGAGGAATGACTTTCTATAATTTAGCTCAAATTCATGTATTTGTGAAATAATCTGCATGTACCTCTATGTTCCATTGTAATGGTCATTGTTAGGTATATTGATTTTCCATTAGCATATCTAATGACAAATTTCTAACCACACCCCATCCACAATTTGTAGTTATGATTCTTATTGATATTTAGAATCATACCACTAACAAAAAAAACAGTTAATGGAACACCATAAAAAATCCAATTGCAGATGAAAAGTTGTAAGAAGGACCAATCATTGATTTTTGAATTCTAGGCTTCCTTACTAATGTGTATGGGCCCTTCAAACTAGCTTCCAAGAAACTCTTTCTTAGGTCACTGTAGAACATGAGTAATCTTGTCGGGTGAAGATGCTAGATAATAGGTGATGACTTCAACCTCATTCGCAACCTACAGGAGAAGAAAGGGGGTATTAGAACCCTAATCCCAACTAGCAATGATTTTCAGAATGTTGCGCATGGCTTGACTCTCGGCTCCACCCTTTCAGCACATCCCGCAAGATGAAGATGAGGACATGGAGGAATCAAACCATGCGGATGCTAACTAGGGGAGTGGGCAAGGCATCATAAATGCCCCAGATGAAACTGATTCCTCCCACAGATGCTGATCCTTTCCTCATCGCGGGATGGTTAAATGCTCTTTGTGGTTTGTTTTGGTTTATATATATGCTTGGTTCCTTATGCTTAGTAGGTCTATGTTTTGTTATGGATTGGATTCACTTGTCTGTTTTCAGGATTGAGCACCCATGTTGAAAGGCTGGGCTGCTCTCATGCTCCTCTATCTTTCTTTATGGGCTATCATTTTTACTTTTCTTTTCTGGATACCAAACCGATGCCTGACTCCATGTTTTAAGGAGAAGGATATGTAAATATCTTTAGTTTTGATCTAGTAATAGAAGGGTCCCATCTTACTTACACAAAAAAAAAATCACCCCAAAAAACCCTCTACAAACAAGCTATTGAATCTCTTTTTTTGTATGACCTTGTGCAGCCATTGTATGGTCCGTACAATTGTACAAAACTGTGCACATGGCCAATCTATACGACTATATGGATGATGATTTTTACAGATCCAAATGACTACATTGAATCCCTATACAATTGATTTGTACAATGGTATGGAATCTGCAGTATGGATTTGTACCATTGTATAGAATCCTATACGGCTACCCCTATATACAAGTGATGGCTCTGCTTGACTGGTACACCCCCCCTACAAATGTCTTTTGAAATGTTGTTTTTCTCTTGGTGAAAAATTGGAAGTACAATGTCTTTCTCTCTCCAACTCGATGCTTGAGTTTCACTCTTGTGATGGTGTATCTTCCTCTCTCTTGTTAGCTACCTTTGATACTATTGAGATGAACCAAAATCCTAACTCCAATTGCTGAGATTAAATCTCACTCATTTAAGATCAATGGTTGAGATTCATTTAATTAATTTAAATCTTTAATGCCAAAAAATTGGGCATTTCTCCAAATCAGCCTCAATCATCTAAACAGGCATTCACTTTAATAGACTTTAAATAAGTGAATTTCCTAGGTTCCAAAGAGGTATTAATGATGATTTCCATAAGTAAGACACAAAATCATGGAAATACCTATCTGAGCTACAAACATCAACATCTCCAAGGAAATACACCCTCCTCCTTTCCTTGCTGAAATACATCAAACCCTAATCTCTAGCCTCAAAAGGATGAAACCCTAATCCTAGAATCCAAGATGCTCCAAGAGACCAAGAAGCCCCAATTCCCAAGAGAGAGAGATCAAATGTACAAAGAAGAATTCAAGAAAGAATCATCCATCTTCTCCTCTTATGCTCCACTAGGGTTTCCTCGTGAACCTTAGCACACCAATAAGAGAGCACCCCAA
Organism: Pseudotsuga menziesii; assembly: GCA_001517045.1. Classification (NCBI taxonomy): domain Eukaryota; kingdom Viridiplantae; phylum Streptophyta; class Pinopsida; order Pinales; family Pinaceae; genus Pseudotsuga; species Pseudotsuga menziesii. The sequence continues at coordinate 326,458 of LPNX010367282.1, forward strand.
AGAAGAGATAAAAATGAATTTGTGATGTGTTGTGATGTTTGGAAATACTCTCTCCTTTCTCTATTTATATGAGAGGAAAGGAAGGACAACAATATAGCATAGGTCAGCTTAATCCTTACAAGCAAGCCTACTAAACATAAGTAAGCCACACATAAGCGAAGTGCTCCACTCCTAAGTACTAGTGTCAAGCTCCAATGATGACGTCGTGCACAATAATGACCCAAGGTGATATAGCTATGCAAGGCTAGCCACACCACTCCATTTTGATCCTTTATGATTCCATTCATCCTCCAAAGCCAAGTCATTCCATTGGGGAAGCTACCCCTTGTAAGAACACAGTCGAAGCCCTAGTTGAGAAGCAATTTTGCTATGTTTTGGGTGAAATTTATTGGTGTCCATTGGAAAATCTGATCATGTTCCTGTGTAGAGGCAGCCTTATTTTCAATTCTGGGCATCCTTTAGATGTCATTTCATGTACAGCAGTCTAAGCATCAGCTAACATGTGACTTGAAAATGATTTGTAGCAGTATAGATCTAAAAAGAAGTTCATGGAGTAAAACCTCATTGGGAAGTAAGGTTGTTGTTGGAGGGTGACTGAATAAACAAACTGCAGGATGTCACTCTTAAACAATAATTATAGGGTTCATCTGGTAGCAGCCAACAAAGCATTGATTGTAGGAATGTCTAAACATTTTTTTACATACATGTGTGTTCTTTATTATATCAACACATTGTGCACATTATATACCATAGTGGCCATGAGATGAACTCCTTCAACACTAGATTTGGTTATGAGTTGTGGGTGGATATGGTGGATTGATGGATTTGGATATTGGAGTGCATGTGACTCAAATAGCCTAGTGTTAGAAAACAATGGGATCTTATGATGTAATCATAGGCATGGATTAGTTAGAGGTGCATTTGGTTGTGCTATATTACATAAGAAAGTTACTTCATTTCTTAGATGATGAAGGGAAGGAAAAGGTCTTGAGAGGGACAAACATGGTTGTATCCTTGCAATTTGTATCATTATTGTGGTCAAAAATAAGTCCCAAGAAGGGCTACTATATGCATATTGTGGTGGCATAGTTTTGACTCAGTATCCCATCTTATCAGAATTTCCAGATGTTTTTCTTGAAGAGTTGCATGGGATTCCTCCCAATTGTGATTTGGTGTTATTTGTTGAACCAAAGTCCATATAAGTTCCCTTATTCGATTCCCATGCTTGAATTTCATTAGTTGCAGATGCATATGAAGAATTTTTTGGATTTAGAGTTTATCCAACCTAGTGTGTCACCTTGGGGAACACTCATTATCTTTGTGAGGAAGAAGGATGGATCCCAGATGTTGTGTATAGAATACATAGAGTTGAATGATTAAGGCCACCGTATATAATCAATATCCCTTTCCTTATATCTATGGATTTTTTATTATATTAAAGGGGCCATAATGTTTTTTAATATTTATCTATGATTGGGGTATGATCATCTATAAATAAAGGATGAAAATATCATGAAAAATGCTTTTACATTTTGATTTGAGAATTGTGGGTTTTTGGTGGTTCCTTTTGGGTTGACTAATGTGCCTATAGTATTAATGAATGCTTTTGTCCTTTTATCCTATGTTATGTGTCCCCTTAACATCTATTTATCATACCTTCTTCATTTATCCAACCCCTATGGTGTCCTGTTTTGATTTTTCCAATCTTCCTTACCATGGATGTCCCCATAAAAGGTTTCCTATATTGCTATGTACCCTTGTTTTTCTCTTCCTTCTTAGCCTCAATATTTTTCTAATCCTTCCTTCTTCCATAATATAATATTAGCAAGCACCTTCCCTTCCTTCCCTTCTTCCTTTAGGGTAACCCAACAATGCAAATCATTTCCAAAATAGGCTTGGCCTGTTATTTCCTTTCTACATTTTTCCTTCGTCGTTTACTTTTGGTATTATTCCCTTCCTATTCTCATAGAAATCCACACACATAGGGAAATATAACTAGGTTATATGGTCATTATAAAAACCTTTAATTCATGAAGAGAACAAGATAAGGGTATCCCCACAAATCCAAGGTCCATTAGAAACAATGCCGATACAATGCAATTAGGATTTATACCCTATGGTTGTGCCACCCATATGGCTTCAATACATCTTTAATTCAAGTCCTTTTCATGGCCTTTGGAAACATCCCACCAACAATGTGCTCATGTAATGTATATGTTATGTATGATACCCATACATCTTCATACTCAACAATGACATCATTGGGTGTCTCATCGAGAAGAATTTTATCCCCTCATACTTGACCTATGGAACAAAATTCCAAGGAGCCTCACAACACCATTGTTCTTATGAATACCATGAACAACCATATTATGTATACAATTTGGATTAAGGTTGACGGTAGCCATAAAGGTGCCCCAAGGCCATACGCCCAATGGACAAGATGAATTGCATGTTCACGCATGCCATCTAAATTAATGACATTGACAATAATGATGAAATAGCTAAAATCAACACACATACAAACACTCATTATACACTATCTCCTCCTCATGTGTAATTTATCCTTCTATATTATTTTTCATCTACGTTATAAATTTTCCATTTTTCATAAAAAACCTCTCTATATCTCTATATTTATAATAATCCAATCATGAAACAGATAGACTTTCAAAGAAAGGCATCGGTGAATTGGATGGAAATATTATTTTAAAGAGCTTAGAGATGAAATGCCTGTACAATCAGAAAGATTAAGGTTTTTTTTATTTAGGAGTTGTTCATTTAGTAAACTTTGTTTACTAATAGCTTGTTTTTTTGGGTGGCATCTTTCTTGTTTTGTTATCGTTGTTATGATATGTTGTTTACTACCAAACCTATAAAAAGATTAAAATAGTGTTGGGAGAAGAAAATATAAATATCATGTTTTATCAAGGTGGTAATTTATTTTGGATTATAAAAAGAACTCTAATCTTCCGAAAAATAAAAATGTAATTCGTTGATACAACTTTGTTTTATAATATAAAGTTGTTATTTAATGCTTTAAAAAAACCCATAATCCTGGTGGTCAAAAGAGATCCGCTGGTCTATCATCTCCCTTCTTCGTTGTCTTCTGGAGTTTATTCATCCTGTAGTTACTCAACCTTTGAACTTTTACCAGGTAGGCAGTCACCCGGCTAAACTGAAAGCCCTTGTGGTGGCGAAGAATGCTAACTTGAGTGAAGAACGATGTGAGATGGTGTGTAAACAAAGGCGATTGAAAGAAGCCATGTGCATTTTGCATTTAATGGAAGAACAAGTAGATTGCTCTGCTTATCATTCTCTCTTGTAGGTATGCCTCATTAACAGAGCTCTACTGGAGGCCAAGCTGGTCCATGCTCACATCATCCAAAGTTCTTTCAAATTTAATTGCACGGTCAAGGCTCTGCCCAATAAAATCCTAAGTGTGTATGCCAAGTGCGGGAATTTAATCAATGGTCGCAGGTTTTTGGATCAAATGCCTGAGCAAAATGTGGTCTCGTGGAGTATCATGATTGTACCTTACTCTAGGGCTAGCCATGGCAAAGAAGCGTTGACACTTTTCAATCAAATGCAAGGAACATGTATTCTCCCCAATCAATTCACTCTATCCAGCCTTCTCCCAGCATGTACTCACTTGGAAGCAGTGGCCGAGGTTCATGAAGAAATAATCAGAAGTGGGTTTCACTCTAAATTTTTAGTGGGGAATGCCCTTCTTTACATGTATACAAAATATGGGAAGATCAACACTGCATGTTATGTGTTTGACAAATTGCTTAGACGAGATGTTGTCACATGGAATGCTATGATTGCAGGATATGCACAGAAGGGGTATGTTAATGAGGCTCTCGACCTATTTGACAAAATGCCTAAACAAAATGTGGTCTTCTGGACATCAATGATTGTGGGATATGCACAGAATTGCTTGGTTGACGAGGCTGCCAAACTCTTTGATGAAATGCCTAAAAGGAATCTGGTATCTTAGACATCTGTGATTTCGGGTTATGCTCAGAATGGATGTGTTGATGAAGCTTACAAACCTGAGCTTTCTAGATTAAACCTCCACACAGGAAAGATGCTGGCCCTATTCAACCAGAGTTACACATGGATGTGTTTAGAAACCTCTTCTCTGCAGATGCCAAGATTAGGGTAGCCGCTACATTAACTTTAGTTCAGGAGCTGCAGGAAGTCCAGATGGTTTATGACTAAAGTGGCACTGAGTGAAACGATGATGGAGATTTAAAGCTAGAAGATGCTAAAGATACTTGTCTGAAAAATTGTGCTCTGAATATGAAATACTCCATTCATCAGCTTATTTGTGGGATTTCATCGTCTAGAGCCGTAAGTTTTCTATCATCTAATCTGAATTTGGTGCGAACTCCAAGTTTTCTATTATCCAAGTTTTCTATTATTTAATTTAGAGTCTAGAAAGTTGCCAGCACATATTTGCCTGTATATTATCATCTCTAGTCTTCATTAAGAATGCTTATTAATTCTCTAGTCTTAATCCACTATTTAATGTCTAATGACTTCCAATTGCTAGGATAGTTTCAGTTTTCAGGCTTTGTTATTTCAAATTTGGTATTCTGTAGTGTTTGGCTTTGCCTGAATTTGGATGCTTGATTGTTTCCTTATTCAAATTTATTACACACAGAGTTGGGAACATGGATGTTTAAGTTTGTGCAACCATTAGAATTGTGTTTAATTCTGGAATTGCATCTGTATTTAAAGAATAGAAAGCTGAAATCATAAAATCTGTTCTTGCATATTATTAACATGAATTATGTTTTTTGTTTTGAAGTAAAAATCTTTTGCACAGTTTGAAATTGTAGATCATTTTGTGATGGAAGTGAGCTTTGCTTACAATTTTCCAGTGCTTGACATTATCATATGTCCTAAAATTTTGTGAAATTTCTTGATTGAATCTCTTTCCTAGGACATTTCCAGTTTTAGATGTTAACTTCAACTTTGGAGTCGCAGATGTTTACACAAAATCTTGTAAACATTAGATCGATTGTGAAGTGTCACAACGAAGCATATCCCCTTATTTAAAATCCAATAATTAAAAATATTTGCCTCCACAAAAATAGAATAATAGGTAGTTTTAGGGTGCTCTCGTAGTGTGCATTATGGTCAAAGTACTGGAAAAGGTTGTTGGTTGAGAGTCCATTACTCCTGCTTCATATGTTGATGACATGTGATCACTCTATGGTTTATTCTATGATGTTGCTGATGTATTTGTCTTTATTATGGAAGTACCACATTCTTTTTATTTTTGTGATTTGGTTCTTGGTAGCTACGGAGCATGAGAAATAATGACATGTTGTAAGTAGGTTCATTGTTGTTATGTGTTATCACATGTTTGTCATCCTGTAGTTACTTAACCTTTGAACTTTCACCAGGTAGGCATCCACCTGACTAAACTGAGAGCCCTAGTGGTGGCGAAGAATGCTAACCTGAGTGAAGAACGATGTGAGATGGCATGTAAACAAAGGTGATTGAAAGAAGCCATGTGCATATTGCATTATATGGATGAACAAGTAGATTCCTCTGCTTATCATTCTCTTTTGCAGGTATGCCTCATTAACAGAGCTTTGCTGGAGGCCAAGCTGGTCCATGCTCACATCATCCAAAGTGCTTTCAAATTTAATTGCACTGACATGGCTCTGCCCAATAAACTCCTAAGCGTGTATGCCAAGTGCGGGAATTTAATCGATGGTCACAGGTTTCTGGAGAGAATGCCTTAGCGAATTGTGGTCTCACAGAGTATCATGATTGCAGCTTACTCTATGGCTGGCCATGGCAAAGAAGCATTGACACTTTTCAATCAAATGCAAGGAACATGTATTCTCTCCAATCAATTCACTCTATCCAGCTTACTCCTAGCATGTACTCATTTGCAAGCAGTGGTGGAGGTTCATGAAGAAATAGTCAAAAGTGGGTTTCACTCTGAATTTTTTGTGGGGAATGCCCTTCTTTACATGTATGAAAAATATGGGAAGATCAACACGTCACGTTATGTGTTTGACAAATTTCTTATTTCTTAGATGAGATGTTGTCACATGGAATGCTATGATTGCAGGATATGCATAGAAGGGGTATGCCTGAATGAAACATGGTCTCCTGGACATCAATGATTGTGGGATATGCACATAAGTGCATGGTTGACGAGGCTGCCAAAATATTTGATGAAATACCTAAAAGGAATGATGTATCTTGGACCTCATTGATTTTAGGTTATGCTCAGAATGGGCGTGTTGATGAAGCTTACAATCCATTTGAGAAGATGCCTGAGAGGAATCTAGTCCCTTGGACTGCAATGATTACAGGATATGCACAGGATGGGTGTGTTGATGAGGCTCTGAATCATTTTAAAAATATGGTACTATGAAATGTGGGATCGTGTAATGCAATGATTGTAGGATATGTACATAATGGCTGAAATGAAGAGGCCTTGAAGCTTTTCCAAGAAATGCAAAGGCACGGAATGAAGCCAGACTCAATTACTCTTGCTAGCATTATTGCAGCATGTGTCGATCTGGTAGCATTGGAATAGGGCTTGGATATCCATGAAGAAGTAATCAAGAGTGGATTTCAATCTGATTTGTTTGTGGCTAATGCCCTTGTAAACCTATATGTGAAATGTGGGAACATAGAAGTTTCCCACAACATGTTTGAAAAAATGGATCACAAAGATGTGGTGGCATGTAATGCAATGATTGTAGGCTATGGTTTGCATGGATTTGGTAAGGAATCCCTAAGGCTCTTCGAACAAATGTAGCACTGTGGAATATCACCAGATCATGTTACCTTTGTCATAGTTCTGTTTGTGTGTTTCCATTCAGGCCTAGTGGCCTGCAATAATTTAATTGCATGAGTCACTATCATCAGATTACACTCACAATGGCACACTATGATTGAATGGTTGACCCTTTCGGTCGAGCTGGACACTTGGATAAGGCACACAATTTTATCAATAGAATGCTAATAAAACCCGATTAAATTGTGTGGAGTTCTTTGATCACTGCATGTAGAATCCATAAGAATATAAATCTAGGGGAATTTGTTACATAATGCCTCATTTAATTGGATATCCAAAAAGAAACACCTTATGTGGCTCTATCAAACATCTATGCTGCAGCAGGACAGTTGGATGGCATCGAAAAAGTAAGGAAAATGATGAAAGATGGGGGGTAAGAAAGGAACCTGGATGTAGTTGGATCGAGGTAAATAAATAGGTGCATGATTTTTTTGTAGGAGATAGATCACACCCACAAATTCAATAGATCTATGAAAAGTTGGAAATGTTGTCTCAGCAGATGAAAGTAGCAGGTTATGCACCTGTAGGAGATTAGAGCTGAATGATGTGGAGTAGGGACAAGATGATAGCTATTTTGGTGATCATGAACGTTAGTGTGCAAGCACTTTTATAGAAATTTCATCTTCATGATTGTTTCAATAAGAAGTCCTTGCCATAGCAACAAATTTGAATATTAATATGAATCCCAGGTACATCCAATGAATAAAAATAATAATTATTTTCTTGAAAATTTGATGACTTGGTTCATATTTATAGGTGTTTTTAGTTATTACATTTATTTTTTAATATAAATATTTTTGAGTTTTTGGGCTGTTTTTTGGGGGTTTATAAATGGAATGGTATCAAGTATATAAAGTATATCATAAAAAACAATTAAAGTAAGTTGACCATCCCATATCTGCACAGTACAAAAATTTGGCTGAATTTCGTACTATTGCAGAATTTCCGTACAACAAAGGCCAATACAACCAAATATTGCTACTATGGTCCTTGCAACTTGCAAGCCCTGCTGAGCATCCAACCTCTAGTGGATGGTTTCCTTACGGGTGTTAGAGTCAAATTTTTTATAATAATAGTCTTGTAATAAACATTTTTCTTTGGTCGGAGCCTAGCATTTCCAACAAGAAATTTCGTGAATTGAGGTTTCTTATGCTATTAAGAAATTTCTTAGTCTTTTAGAGGTTTCTCGGATCTTAATCCTGTGAATTTCAACCTTAGGGTTGATGTGAATTATGATGAAACAACAACAACAGAAAATATTTCACTTCTTGTCAACTCCAATCAACAAAGCAATTCAATTAACCTTCCCAAAATTTAAGTTTCAATAACAATTTAACAATAGACATAATTTTACTTACAACATTCATAACATAACAGTTAAAATGATATTTAAATTCTAAACTGAGTACATGCCTACTAAATGACTGAGCAGTTCTGGACTTCACTAGTGCACCCCTCAATGAGAATAACGGCCCATGAATATTGAACAAGATTCCTCTCCAATACTGAAATAAACTTCAACAATCTGTGACTGATATTCACATTCCTAGAAATGTTAGTTTTGGTTTGCAGCTGATGTATGTTCCCAAATGTCAAATAAATATTCTTTGAGTGTAAATCAACTCTCCATAGAAGGTCACAACCCTTTCTTGAGCAGCTCACCAAGATTGAAGGAGTGCCTTATATGCATTAATGCACCCATCCAAGGTTATCTGCTGCTGCTAACGAACTGATATGACTGAGATTGGTTCATATCTGATGTATGTCTCCATGTGGATCAAATAATGACTGAATCTCCTTTGAGATAGCCTCCCTCTTGAATCACGACTTGTACAGTGGGTGAGATACCCATTACGACTTGTCTAACATCAATGTGTAAGAAAACTTTCCTCTTATACTACTCATCTTAGACTTTTCACTGCTAGTTTTTTTTTTCTTTGAGAGCTTTAGAACATTGGTTGGCCCTGATTTTTTTTTGAAGTTGGTATGGATGAATATGTCAGATTCAAAATGTGTAGACATTGGTTGATGTATCTATTTTGGCCCATTGGTGAGATACACACAGTTTGCAACCGAACAAAATTTAAAATGTCTTTTATGCATACCATTTTCCTGTGATAAACAGAAAGAACCAACACTACCCCCCCTGTACATTCACCATATTTTTAAAATGCACACTTGTTACCCATGTTTTTACAAATAATTGTTCTGCTATTTTGTCATGGATTGTTACCCATGCAACAGAAACATCCAGACTTGTTACATGTTCAATTAACTATTTTGTTATTTTATTATAGATTATTATCCATGCAATTAAACCCTGGTCAAGTGTCTTTCCAGTAAGTTATCAAATCAAAAGATGTTCTACTCTGACCAAGAAGCAAAGATAACACCATATACTATCAAAACAAAGGATTTGATAGAATTCATTGAGTTCAAATATCTTTTAGAGGATCCTAGGCTACAACTGCTAGAGCCAGTCACATCTTCGAAAACTCAATCGAGATAACAAATTTGAAAGGGGCTTCATGGTTTAAGAATTTTCTTCATTTTATTTATTGCAACCCCTTACACACAAGTGTCCATGGGACATAATATCGTTGTAAAATTCTAACCAATTGGTCCCAAACACCTTGTCCTAATAATCTGCAATTTGATTCATGCCAGAGAATATTTGCAACCTAGGTGCAACCTATCCTACTCTATTTACTGCATTTGTCGACAATTTCCAACTTCTAGAATATCACGTTTTGCATCCTGGGAATCATAAGATGTCCCCATGCAATACTACAGAAGCCTCAAAACCTTGAGATATACAGGGAAACATCAAACTTAGGCATCCTTAAAGTTACTTCAATAGTATGTGTTTCCCACTGCATATTCAAGGTGCCTTATTTCTCTATCACAAATCCTATCTTTCTTTCTCATATTACATAATTCAGATGTTGAACTTGAGCTTCCATGTTACTGATAGCTCGAGGCAATGAAATGACCATTGCCACCTCTTGAAAAGAGTTGTTAAAATTGCTGTTCAAAACATTGGCTAGGCTTCACATGAATTAGAAAGCCAGGTGACTTCCAACCAAATAGTCAAAGTACTACTGAATCAGGCATGGAAAGATTAGGATCCCTCATCCCACTTCTAAATCACCAAAAATATTAGGATTCCTCTTTCTCAATTTTGGCTAAGGCTTTGCATTGTCACTTGGAGTCTTGGAACTGAATGCATGCCCAAACTAGCCAACTATGATTATTAACTAAATCCCCAGTTCTGGTTCATGTCTGAATGATGTTATACATGATATATACATGGAATGTGCTTGAGAACTAATGAACCCCAAAATAATAGTGAAGACTTGACTGGAAAAGGTAGGTAAGGGTATAGAATGTTTGGGATCTATTTGGGGTGATTATAGCAACACAGAAACTACCATAGTTGCTACCCTAACAACATCTGTTGTTACAGAATCAACAAAGATATTGGAGATTGGAAATGGTGTCTTAATGTTACACTCCTTGGTTGGTGAGAGTGTAACATGAAGACACATGAAGTAACAGATATGTTCCCTGAATGAGGCTGTAAAACACTTTGCATTCTGTGAATTAAGTAGAGAGAATTCGAAGATTTCAATGAATCTGCACTCTTTTTTAATGTCTGTAGGATTTATTTCAAGGCATAATAGCATAGACTGTGAAGATGAACATTAATTTATAGGGAAGCCTTGTATTTCCTTGATCATGCATCCAATAATTGAAGCAGTATAGGGCTCCAGATCAATTGCTGAAATTTAATTCAAAGGTATCATGTTCTTAGTAAATCCATTAAATTTATAAGTTTCTTAATTGATTTCTTTTTGAGGTAAATCATCCAAAAAAATACATAATATGTGCCATTTTTCTTTACACCAAAAGATTGAGCTTTTAGAAAATTGAATCCATTAAATTATATATATCACGATTTCCACCACACTACCCTTCTTTAAAATTTTGAATTTCCATGCCTTTTTGGGTGATCAGCATGACCCAACCAAAGACCTTTGATTTATAGTTGATATTATTTGTTATTATGATCTCAGAGTTTTGTGAATTGTTTACAAAGATTTATCCAACACCCATTGGACCAGGTAAGTTGCACCAGGCTAAAGTATTTTTTTTAAAGCTGGTGAGAATCAGGGTTCTCTGCACTTATTAGGTACCCTTGTTCTGGCTTGAAGTGGTGCACTGAGTGCCTAGATGTCTATATTCACACAGAGCAGTCACAATGGCCTAGGAATTATCTATGCCATATACAATAGTGTATGTAAGTGATTACATATACTCATATATTTTTTGGAGTTGCACTGTTCTGTCTTAAAAAACTTCTTGACGTTTTGATCCCTTTTCTGGGACCATCTTCAGGAGACATATGACTCCATATACTACTTATCTAATAGTCTTTTTGTATTAAGGGTTTGGAACTCAGGATTAGGATTCTGAAACTGTATATTGCATGTTCACATCAATAAAAAATGTTTTAATAGCATAGGTTTGTAGGAGGAACCTTGAGAGAAGAGGGTGGATATCTTTAAAATAATTAATGAATGATGACAAGTTGATACAAGTGACGAAGAAAGGGAGTCTACTGGGGAAGGGGAAAATATTTTTGTGAAATTACAGTTTTTAATGTTGGTGATGATTGAAACTGAGCTAGAGGTACCAGGTCTTTGTAATTTCTCTGGGGTGGTCCCATATACCTTTTTTACCTCACAGAAAGGTCACTCTGTACCAAGATGTCTTTCTGCTATTTTGTCATGGATTGTTACCGATGCAACAGAAACATCCAGACTTATTACATGTTCAATTAACTATTTTGTTATTTTATTATAGATTATTATCCATGCAATTAAACCCTGGTTAAGTGTCTTTCCAGTAAGTTATCAAATCAAAAGATGTTCTACTCTGACCAAGAAGAAAAGATAGCACCATATACTATCAAAACAAAGAAACGTCAAATAGAGGATTTGATAGAATTCATCCAATTCAAATCTCTTTTAGAGGATCCTAGGCTACAAATGCTAGAGCCAGTCACATCTTCTAAAACTCAATCGAGATAACAAATTTGAAAGGGGCTTCATGATTTAAGAATTTTCTTCATTTTATTTCTTGCAACCCCTTAGACAAGTGTCTATGGGACATAATCTCATTGTAAAAGTTTAACCAATTGGTCCTAAACACCTTGTCCTAATAATCTGCAATTTGATTCATGGGAGAATATCTACAGCCTAGGTGCAACCTATCCTACTCTATTTATTGCATTTGTTGGCAATATCCAACTTCTAGAATCTCATGTTTTGCAGCCTGGGAGTCATAAGATGTCCCCATGCAATACTACAGAAGCCTCAAAACCTTGAGATATACAGGGAAATATCAAACTTAGGCATCCTTAAAGTTACTTCAATAGTATGTGTTTCCCACTGCATATTCAAGGTGCCCTATTTCTCTATCACAACTCCTGTCTTTCTTTCTCATATACAACTAATGAAATATTTTTTATTATGTCTCTCCAATTTCTAATGCCACTATTCTTGATGGTATTTTCCTTCTGATTTTCTTTAGAGCTGACCATGCTTTCCTTTTAATTTATCCTATTCACTTACCTAAATTATCATATTCACTATTGACAAAGTGCATAGGTTTGTAACGTTGGTTCTATATATAAGCCTAACAAAATCTACATTTTAATAGGTGACCTATGGCAACTTTTCCATTATTTCTTCCAATGAAGAAAAGGGATTTTAGTAGCTTGAAGCTTCTTCCTCTAAATAGATGGATCCTTTTATTGATAACACTAACTAGTCTGGAAATTTTAAGCAACTATAGAGAAACTTATGGTTGGGATATTGGAATTTTTCTGATTGCAGGATAGATGGAAACAAAATAATTTTGTGTTCAAATAATACTTTCAAAGTGATTTGCAGGATAGATGGAAACAAAATAGTTTCTTGCTCAAATAATACTTTCAGCCTTTAGAGCTATTGGAAGATGTGATAAGGCCAACTCATTATTTTGTTATCATCTTCTCAAAGCATATTTTCTCTAGTGGTCAACAATCTATATTGTTAAGACAAGAATGGATGGCAAGACATAGGCACTAGTGGTAAAATACGTTCTAGTTATGCATAGGATAAGAAAAGATAGCTGGTAGCTAGGACATTCCCCAAGGCTAAGAATACCTATTATGAGGATAATATAACTTGAAGGGGCCTCTCTATATATTTTAATATAGTTATTTTTGGAGGAAGCATGGATATAGCCTGTCAAAGAAGGACGTCCCACTCAAGAGGACATTTGGATGGATATCATGAGATATTTCACATGGTTCAAGGTATGTATTGCATATTTGGAGGCATGATAAATCATCTAATTGATTATTGGCATGATTTACAAAGAAAAGAGGAGGAACTCCCTTCACAACTCAATGGCATTTTCTCTCCAAAGATAAGATCAAATACCATGACTCAAGGGAACACTGTAAATTGGAAAGTGACAAGTGGTGGCAAGAAAGCATTCAAACCCTATTGTATGCAATTTTATCCCTTTAACAAGGAGAATCTAGTTTTGAGGAGGCTTTTAGTAGCCCTTGAAGCATGGATCTAGAAGCTACTAAATGTGTTTTACTTTTATTATTGGTTATTGGAGAGAAAAGTGGATCTAGCATCCACTTATTGATATTTTATTTCAAGGTAAGTTGATTTAAATTTAGAATCTAGGAGGCCCTTTATATTTACAAAAGTCTTGTAGTTTAGTTATGCCCTTTGTAAAAGTACCATGAATCTGCCAACTAAAAAGCTATTTCTTTCTTGTTATTATAGCTTGAAAGCATGTAATTTTAGAGGTGCATTGGTCCTAGAATTTCCACAACTAAATGGGATTAAAAGGGATATACCAACCTCTATTGCTCCCTATATAGTGACAAGACAACCATTTGTCAAACCACTTTAAAGCCTCTCAGATGTGTTCAAGCATAAAATTTCCTCAACAATATTTGTCAGGTGGGCCTTATTTCCTTGTATGTTTAAATGATGTGGTGAGTCTATGATATCATACAATGAAAACTAACCTCAAATCTTGTTCATAGCTATCCTACTAAGAGAGAAATGACAACACATGTATTATAGGAGGAGACAAACAGATATGCCTGGCCCAAAACCGGAAATACTATCCATCCCT
>LPNX010367282.1:340828-373954 GCA_001517045.1 Pseudotsuga menziesii
TGTAGGGATTGATATAGCATCAAATCATCATCTTCACTATCATGAAAATGTTGTGAAAATATAAGAAATGATATTTGGTGATTGTTGTCTAGGAAATTTAAGAGTTTCGATATAGTAGTTGGAAGGATTGTGCAGTTAAATTATATTATCCATCGCTATAATACGGTTGTATTTAAATGGGGAAAATGCAAGGAAATAAAGAGAGTAGTTGCTGAATGAATTGTAGAGAAAGATTGTCAAAGATGGCCAAATACACATTCTGAATCATAATTAGGTGTAGCAATTTGGATTCACTCCAAAATAAGCTAGATCATCAAAATTATTATAAATATTAAATTACTGGATGTTCTAGTAATATGTCAATCAAACATAACCCCTTCATTTCTCAATCAACAACTCCTTTATCCTTGAAATAACCTAGAGTTTACAATTCATGAAAATTCTCTTGACGTATTATTCAAAGCTAAATAAATTCAATTCAACATACATAGAAAAGTAGGAAAATATCTTATTTGTGCATCAATATCATCTTCATATAATATTTTCAAGGAAATATAATTAGAATGTCCAAATTTTCCTCTTGATTTGATGGCATACGAATACCAAGAGAACTTCCCTTAATTGGCTACTAAATTCAACCTACCAATTACATAACTTTGGAACTCTTACATGATGTGCCCTCTATATTAACTTCAACCTTCCTACAAAATTCAGGATTTTGAATTCTGAAGTTTCTCAGAAAACCCAGTTTTTTCCATTGTAAATCCATATTAATAATTCTTTGAATCCCATATACCATGATGACCTAGTCTCAAGTGCAAGATTGATTTTTAATACCCCAAAATAGTTTCTATTAAAATTTGTTGTTTTGAGCCTCACAGGCTCCACATTGTTGTCAATTGAAATGAACCAAAACATGAAAATGAGAGCATTAGAGCCAACTGATAACATGAGAGGATGTTTGTGCTAGGCATATCAAGATTGATTTTTTTTTAATTGTAATATGGCTTGCTCAAGGCTGCAAAAGAGCGTTATATGCATTAAGAACATAAGCATAGATCCCTCTACCTATTGCACCATGATCCATCCCAGGACTCAAAATAAACATGACAGACATGTAGAGAAACTCTAAAGTCCAAAACGTTTTGGTGAGTTTATTTACCTTTACTTGAAAAAGGAAGAAAAGGCTAGTGAAGTATAATGCTAATTTACCAATATTTGAATGAATTGATAGGCAGAGAGGAAAGTAGGAATTGGAGGATAGAATGGGTAGAACAACAAACACAAATTACAATAATATCAAACTTTATTTTGGCATCCCCTCCTTGAATAAACATAGAAATAGAGTAGTAGCACAATAATTGTATTAAAATCTTAATTATAGATTATGGAGACCAAATATAATGAATCCAAGACATAAAATCTAAGGAAACATGAGAAAAAGATCTTGTGTATGAAGGGGGCCTATAGAGGTCTAACGGTACCCACCTAAACATAAACATAAATAATGGGTGCACAACTCAACATACCTTTTGATATTTCTAGCTTCATTGACCTTTTCTAATGGCAACAATCACACAGTTTGCAATCTCTTATCTAAACAACTTGTGAAGATAAATAAGATCTTTCTCAATCCCTGTAGTTTTAATTTGCTCATCCCTCACCAAAATCATAATCTTCTCCTTGTCCTCCAACTTAGGCTTCCCACCACATCGATCAAAAGCTTCGACCCAACTCAGGTCACCCACTACATCCATCAAAAGCTTCGACCCATGTCTGAAAATCCTTATTCGTTGTGGGATAAATAAATTCCTCTACTAATGAATGCAAACCATGGGGCAGACTGATATCTATAAACTTGAACAATAGGGCAAGTGGCAGCACATCACTCCTTAAATAAAGTGAAGATGGAACATAGAACTGTAATTGAGGGGTATTTTCATCAAGTTTCCTATAATTTTCAACATTTCCATCCTCGGAGAAAGTTTCGAGATAATCAAGGTTAAAGATAAAGTCCTTCTTGGGTAAGAGTTCCAACAAGAGAATGAAATTAAATGAATATTTTTGTATACTTCCATCATGAAAGGGGGTATCATTTCCCAGACCCAACATCACAAAAAATGTTGCAACATCCACAACTAAGGCACCCAGCTTGTAGTGAATCCACCAACCAAATACAAACCTGACCTGCATTGCCCAATTTGATGTGAAAATGAATCATCAACAAAAGGAAAAAGGAAAATGCTATAAACCCGTGGAGGATAACTAAACTACTTATGATCTATTTGCTCCATATCTGAGTATGAACGAGCCTTCTGCATTTCCTTCAGGGCTAGTGAAATGGGTAACAATTGGTGAAGCTATGATTGGGTGGAGAAGGGAGCCCAGGTGCTGGTTAATGGATTTCGTGATGTCTTCCCACATGGATATGCAGGGTCCTGTTAGATATGAATAATGAATCCAAATTTCTTCTGCCTCACTTACTTCCATGGCTATGCATGTTACTGGATCACTATACCATTGCTGTCCAGGTACTCCCTCGGTATCTTCTTTGGATGCTTCCATTAATATGTGTGCGACACTCATCGACATTGGACATAACCCATTTTGACATAATTCACAAGGCCTCGAATTTCAAACCAGTACTGCCCGTCAATTCCCTCCTAAATTTTCATTAAGCAAATTTCCCGAAAAAAATATAATAGCGACGAATGTAATCTACGTCGCTATAGCGACGAACGTCCGTCGCTATAGAAACGTTATAGACTATGTGTCACTATAACGACGATTGTCGGGGACATTTTCATTTTTTCCAAAATTTTAAAACTATTTTTCCACAAAATTTTTATTTTAACTTATTCGTGGAAAAATGTCGTGAGACTTTTGAGCCATATGTAGCAGTGTCAACGTGCAATGATTTAAGTATGAAAGCTAACTCCAACTATATTTTCATAATGGTGTAATGAGCTAACACACATAAGCTTTCACTCATAGTGCCATGTTAGAAGGAAAACTAACTGTAGCTAGATTTCCATAATGGTGTAATGTATTTGATGACAATGTGGTTGTGTTAGATAAAAACTACCTTATGAAAGCTAACACACATTAGCTTTTACTAACCATGCAATGTTTAAAGAACGAAAACTAACTCCAGCTAGATTTTCATCATGGTGCACTATGATTGATGACAATGTGGTTGTGCTAGATGGAAAACCACATTATGAAAGTTTACACACATTAGAGTTCACTCACCGTGCAACGATTTAAGGATGAAAGCTAACTCCAGCTAGATTTCCATCGTGGTGTGATGTGATTGATGACAATGTGGTTGTATTAGATGGAAAACTACCTTATGAAAGCTAACACACATTAGCTTTCACTCATCATGCGATGTTGTTAAAATGAAAGCCAACTCCAACTAGAATTCCATCATGGTGTCATGAACTAACACACATAAGCTTTCCCTTATAGTGCCATGTTGTTAGAAGGAAAGCTAACTCTAGCTAGATTTTCATCATGGTATAATGTATTTGATGACAATGTGGCTGGGTTAGATGGAAAAATACCTTATGAAAGCTATCAGACATTAGCTTTAATCACCGTGCAATGTTTTAAAAATGAAAACTAACTTTAGCTAGATTTCCATCATGGTGCATTGTGATTGATGATAATGTGGCTGTGCTAGATGGAAAACTACACTGTGAAATCTTACACACATTATATTTCCCTCACCGTGCAACGATTTAAGGATGAAAGCTAACTCCATCTAGATTTCTGACATGGTGTAATGTGATTGATGATAATGTGCTTGTGTTACACGAAAAACTACCTTAATAAAGATAACACACATTAGCTTTCACTCATCGTGCCATGTTGTTAAAATGAAAGCTAACACCAGCTAGATTTACATCATGGTATAATGAACTAACACACATAAGCTTTCCCTTATAGTGCCATGTTGTTAGAAAAAAAATGAACTCTAGATAGATTTCCATCATGGTGTAATGTATTTGATAACAATGTGGATGTGTTAGATGGAAAACTACCTTATGAAATCTAACATACATTATCTTTACTCATGGTACAATGTTTTAATAATGAAAGCTAACTCCAGCTAGATTTCCATCACGGTGCGTTGTGATTGATAACAATGTGGTTGTGCTAGTTGGAAAACTACACTATGAAAGCTTACACACATTAGATTTCACTCACCGTGCAATGATTTAAGGATGAAAGCTAACTCTAGCTATATTTTCAACACAATGCAATGTTATTGATGACAATGTAGTTGTGTTGCGTGGAAAAATACCTTATGAAATCTAACACACATTAGCTTTCACTCAACGTTCCATGTTAAAATGAAAGCTAACTCCAACTAGATTTACATCATGGTGTAATGAGCTAACACACATAAGCTTTCCCTTATAGTACCATGTTATTAAAAGGAAAGCTAAATCCATCTAGATTTCCGTCATGGTGTAATGATTTGATAACAATGTGGCTGTGTTATATGAAAAACTAACTTATGAAAGCTATTAGACATTAGCTTTACTCACCGTGTAATGATTTAAGGATGAAGGCGAACTCTAGCTAGATTTCCATTATGGTGCATTGTGATTGATGACAATGTAGTTGTGCTAGATAGAAAACTACACTATGAAATCTTACACATATTAGATTTCACTCACCGTGCAACGATTTAAGGAAAAAATCTAACTCCAGCTAGATTTCCATCAGGGTGTAATGTGATCGATGATGATGTGGTTGTGTTACATGGAAAACTACCTTATGAAAGCTAACACACATTATATTTCACTCATCGTGCCATGTTGTTAAAATGAAAGCTAACTCCAACTAGATTTCCACATTGGTGTAATGAGATAACACACATAACATTTTTCTTATAGTGCCATGTTGTTAGAAGGAAAGCTAACTCTAGCTAGATTTCTATCATGGTATAATGTATTTGGTAACAATGTGGTTGTGTTAGATGGAAAAATACCTTATGAAAGTTAACACACATTAAATTTACTTAGCGTGCAATGTTTTAAGAATGAACGGTGCAATGTGATTGATGATGATGTGGTCATGTTAGATGAAAAACTACCTTATGAAAGCTAACACACATTAGCTTTCACTCATCGTTCCATGTAGTTAGAAGGAAAGCTAACTCCAGCTAGATTTTCATCATGCTGTAATGAGCTAATACACACCAGCTTTCACTCATCGTGCATGTTGTTAGAAAGAAAGCTAACTCTAGCTAGATTTGAATCATGCTGTAATGTATTTAATGACAATGTGGCTGTGTTAGATGAAAAACTACCTTACGAAAGCTAACACACATTAGATTTTAGTCACCGTGCAACAATTGAAGGGTTGAAAGCTAACTCCAGCTAGATTTCCATCACGGTGCAATGTGACAATGTGATCGTGTTAGATGGAAAACTACATTATGAAAGGGTACACACACTAGATTTCACTCACAGTGCAATGATTTAAAGATGAAAGCTAACTCCAACTAGATTTCCATTGTGGTGCGATGTTATTGATGACAATGTGGTTGTGTTAGATGGAAAACTACCTTATGAAAACTAACACACATTAACTTTCAGTCGTCGTGCAATGTTGTTAACATAAAATTTAACTCCAGCTAGATTTTCATCACGGTGTAATGCAATAACACACATAATATTTTCCTCATAGTTCCATGTTGTTAGAAGGAAATCTAACTCCAGCTATATTTCCATCATGGTGTAATGTATTTGATGACAATGTGGCTATGTTAGATGGAAAACTACCTTATTAAAGCTAACATATATTAGCTTTACTCACCGTGCAATGTTTTAAGAATGAAAGCTAACTCCAGCTAGATTTTCATCATGGTGCTTTGTGATTGATGACAATGTGGTTGTGCTAGATGGAAAAATACACTATGAAAGCTTACACATTATATTTCACTCACCGTGCAACGATTTAAGGATGAAAGCTAATTCCAGCTAGATTTTTTACATGGTGCAATGTGCTTGATGACAATGTGGTTGTGTTACATAGAAAAATACCTTATGAAAGCTAACACACATTAGCTTTCGTTCATCATGCCATGTTACTAACATGAATGCTAACTCCAGCTATATTTCCATCATGGTGTAATGAGCTAACACACATAAGCTTTCCCTTATAGTGACATGTTTTTAGAAAGAAAGATAACTCCAACTAGATTTCCATCATGATGTAATGTATTTGATAACAATGTGGTTGGGTTAGATGGAAAACTACCTTATGAAAGCATAACATACATTAGCTTTACTGACTGTGCAATGTTTTAAGAATGAAAGTTAACTCTAGCTAGATTTCCATCATGGTGCATTGTGATTGATGCCAATGTGGTTGTGTTAGATGGAAAACTACATTATGAAAGCTAACACACATTATATTTCACTCACCATGCAATCATTTAAGGATGAAAGCTAACTCCAGCTAGATTTCCATCATGGAGCAATGTGATCGATGACGATGTGCTTAGGTTAGATGGAAAAATACCTTATGAAAGCTAACACACGTTAGCTTATACTTGTCATGCCATGTTAGAAGGAAAACTAACTCCAACTAGATTTGCATCATGGTGTAATGTATTTGATGACAATGTGGTCTTGTTAGATGGAAAAATACTTTACGAAAGCTAACACACAATAGCAATTACTAATCGTGCAACGTTTTAAGATCGAAATCTAACTCTAGCTAGATTTCCAACATAGCGCATTTTGATTGATTACAATGTGGTTGTGTTAAATGAAAAACTACATTATGAAAGCTAACACACATTAGATTTTATTCACCATGCAATGATTTAAGGTAAAAAACCAACTCCAACTAGATTTCTATCATTGTGCAATGTGACAATGTGGTTGTGTTAGATAGAAAACTACATTATGAAAGCTAACACACATTATATTTCACTCACCGTGCAATCATCTAAGGATGAAAGCTAACTCCAGCTAGATTTCCATCATATAGCAACGTGATTGATGACCATGTGGTCGTGTTAGATGAAAAACTACCTTATGAAAGCTAACACACATTAGCTTTCGCTCGTCGTGCTGTGTTAGAAGGAAAACTAACTCCAACTAGACTTGCATCATGGTGTAATGTATTTGATGACAATGTGGTTCTATTAGATGGAAAACTACCTTATGAAAGTTAACACACATTAACAATTACTCACCCTGTAATGTTTTAAGAACGAAAGCTAACTCTAGCTAGATTTCCAACATAGTGCATTTTGATTGATGACAATGTGGTTGTGCTAAATGAAAAACTGGAGTATATGAAAGCTAACACATATTAGATTTCATTCACCATGCAATAATTTAAGGTCAAAAACTAACTCCAGCTAGATTTCCATCACGGTGCAATGTGACAATGTGGTTGTGTTAGATAGAAAACTAATTCCAACTAGATTTTCATTATGGTGTAGTGAGTTAACACACATGAGCTTTCACTCATCGTGCCATGTTGTTAGGAGAAAAGTTAACTCCAACTAGATCTACATCATGGTGTAATGTATTTAATGGCAATGTGGTTGTGTTAGATGGAAAACTATCTTGTGAAATCTAACTCCACTAGATTTCCATCATGGTGCATTAAGATTGATGAAACTACATTATGAAAGCTAACACATTAGATTTCACTCATTGTGCAATGATTTAAGGTCTTCAGCTAACTTCAACTAGATTTTCGTCATGGTGTTATGTATTTGATGACAATGTGACTCTTTTAGATAGAAAACTACCTTATTAATTCTAACACACATTAACTTTCACTCACCGTGCAATGTTTTAAAAGCAAAAGCTAACTTCAACTAGATTTGCATCTTGGTGCAATGAACTACCACATTAGCTTTCACTCACCATACAATGCTTTAAGAATGAAAGCTAACACATTAAAATGAAAGCTAATTATAGTTAGATTTCCATCATCGTGTTATGTATTAGATGGAAATATGGTTGTTTTAGATAGAAACTTTACCTTATGAAAACTAACACACATTAACTTTCACTCAACGTGTAATGTTTTAAGAACAAAATCTAACTCCAGCTAGCTTGCCATCATGGTGCAATGAACTAACACACATATTAGCTTTCACTCATCATGCCATGTTGTTAGAAAGAAAGCTAACTCCAGCTAGATTTCCATCATGGTGTAATGTATTTGAGGACAATGTGGCTGTGTTAGATGAAAAACTAACTTATGACAACTAACACACATTAGCTTTTACCAAAGCTAACTTCCACTAGATTTTCATCATGGTGAATTGTGAATGATGATAATGAGGTTGTGCTAGATGAGAAACTACATTATGAAAGCTAACATACATTAGATTTCACTCATCGTGCAATGATTTAAGGACGAAAGCTAACTCCAACTAGATCTCCATTGCAATGCAAAGTGATTGATGACAATGCGGTTGTGCTAGATGACAAACTACCTTATGAAATCTAACAAACATTACCTTTTTCTCATCATGCCATGTTGTCAAAAGGAAAGCTAACTCTAGCTAGATTTCCATCATGGTGTGATATATTTGATGATAATGTGGTTGTTTTAGATAGAAAGCTACCTTATGAAAACTAACAAACATTAGCTTTCACTCACTATGCAATGTTTTAAGAACGAAAGACAACTCCAGCTAGATTTCCATCATGGTGCAATGCAATTGATGACACTGTGGTTGTGTTAGATCTAAAATTGCATTATGAAAACTAACACATATTAACTTTCACTCACGGTGCAATGTTTTAAGAATGAAAGCTAACTATAACTAGATTTTCATCATGGTGCAATGTGATTGATGACAATGTGGTCGTGTGAGATGAAAAACTACCTTATGAAAAGTAACACACTTTATATTTCAATAACTGTGCAATGTTTTAAGAACGAAAACTAACACTAGTAGATTTCCATCGTGGTGCAATGTGATATATGACAATGTAGTTATGTTAGATAGAAAACTTTCTTGTGAAAGCTATCGCACATTAGGTTTCACTCACCATGCCATGTTGTTAGAAGGAAACTAACTCCACTATATTTTTATTATGGTGTAATGTATTTGATGACAATGTGGTTGTGTTAGATGGAAAACTACCTTATGAAAACTAACACGGATTAGCTTTTAGTCACCATGCAATGTTTTATGAATGAAAGCTAACTCCAACTAGATTTCCATCACGGTGTAATGTGATTGATGACAATGTGGTTTTGTTAGATGGAAAACTACATTAGGGAAAGTAACACACATTAACTTTCATTCATCATGCAACGTTTTAAGAACGGAAGCTAACTCTAGCTAGATTTCCAGCACAATCATACACATACATCAATAATATAAGTGCCATGTCCATAGTCAAATAGGAATTTGGTGGGTTTATCTGAGTTGATATCTGTCAGTCTTTGATACTTCTTAGATCTCTTATTGTGATCTCTTTATATTTATTTTATGTAATTTATATGTAAATTCCCTTTTGCTAGAGTGCACAAGATGTAGGGGAACAATGTTTCGTGGCATATAAAAGGGATACCCTATTGTTTTGAATTATTGCAACTATATTAATTTTTTGAACATACACTTCATATGGTTTAACCTTAATTACAAACTACAATTCAAATGTGTTATAGAAATTGGGAGGAGTTACAATGGAAAACATAATTTTAATAAGAGGGGACTATGTTGACCTCCTAATTAATGGTAAAGTTATTGGACTAGGAAGGGTTGAATCTATAGAGACTACAACTCATTATGGTGAAGAAAGGATTAATGTAGGATATGTTATGGTTTTGATAATTGATGTCATAGAACCACATTTGATTGTGGAAGATGTTGATTAAGGGGACTTACATCCATGGAAGATCATAGATTTGAGGCATAACAAAGGTAAATCAAAATGTTGAAGAACATGTTAAGTTGTTTTGATATTACATTGCTTGTTTTTTTGAGCAAATACTAAGTTTGTTTAATTTGCAGTATATGTGCAAATGTCTCTTTTGCAATGTGGAGTGAAGGTGGGTGAAGGTTCCATATTCAATACAAAGATTGGTCATAAGGTGCATGGAAGGATGGTAAATAAAAAATCCATAGTGGTTAACATTGAGAAGGTGTTAAAACATGATGCTCTTTTTCCACATCCAAGAGGATTTGAGAATACACTAGGGGGTGCATTGGTATCTTATGAGATTTGGCCAGAATCAGATTTGGAACCTCATTGTCAGATCATCCAGTAAATACCCCCCAAGATATGCTTACATTCACATGTAAATAGGTTTCTCCTACACATGAGTGCACGGGAACAAGCATGTGCATTGCCAAAGGGATCATAGTTAATGTTCGTGAGGATGACATGGTCGAGGGTGAAATGTTAGGTGAAAAGGAATTCATTGTTTTTGTGGATGACATAGGAAGAAATTGTGAAAGATGTAGGATTGGGGATAAGCCTTATACATTGTTTGGTTAGATGGCTAATAAATAAGTTGGTGGACAATGAAGGTGAGATTTTAAGGGTGAATGAAAATTTCGAAGAGGCACCCAAGGAAACGGTGGTATGGGATCTTATAGAGGACACAAGTCCCTTAAACACATGGGATGGTGATATTTATAATGAAAAAGATACAGACTCAATTGCTATGCATGTAATGAGAACATATAAAAGGATTAAACAAGTTGTGGCTACAAAAAAAGTTGGAAACTTTCAAACACAGAGAGATGAAGAGAAAGAAATCCGACTTTTGGTAGTGGATGAATGTTGCAAACAAGATTGTCTTCAACATGTGGATAGGAAATCCATTGCAGCTGCTAGAAGGGGTATGAAACTCTTAAAATTAATGGTATTAGGGAATTTGTCTTCAATTCACTCCTTCCCAACACAATCATGTCAAAGAGCCATGGCCATGGCCTACCTCCTACTGTTAGGAAAGTAAAGGACATGAGGTTTAATGGATATATTATTTGTAAGAAATAATGGTACAAGATAAATAATATTCCTCAAAGCACCTTCAATACTTACCAACATAATTTCCAACAAGGACATGTCAAAGGAATACATGGTAACACCAACAAATGTAAACCACGTACACATACTATGGAAACCATTGAAATATTGCACAAAATTGTAATGGATAATTCAGATTTTTCACCGAACCAAACACAATAAGTTGAAGAAGATGGAACATCTTCTCCTTTAAGATTGCTGCCATCAACATACACCCAAATTTCTTTGTTAAAAGAGATCGATGAGGCTCTTCAAGAGCTCAATTTTCCATCAATATCACAACAAACAATGAGCAATATTTATAATATTATTTTCTAGATGTGGCATTCTCAAATAACACTAACTTCAGTAAATGTAGTGAATGTATCGTGTTGAAAGCACAAATGAAGACAACGACTACAAAAGAGTTGGAAGAAAAGGAATGAGCTAGACTGAAGAAACATAATAAGATTGTTATGTGTGGAAGATATTGCTACTATGCCCATAGAATTATGTCAGAGTGGTATCCAAAGGAATACTTGAGCATTATCCATGATAAAATGGCAAAACACAGACTTCAAGCCCAAGATTACGTGTCAAATCAAAATATGTTGCAGGAACAAACTTGGGTTTGTCATTGATAGGTATGCTAACAAATGGGCATAGCACATAAGGTTTTGGTCATTTCTCCTTACGATTTGCACAAATGGGATCACAATTTACCATTAAATCTATTGCAAAGTGCTTCAGGGACCTTGAAGATGCACACCTTGATATGTATGGTGATTTGCTTTATGAGAGTGGAAGTTCAAGAAACCCAATTTCAAATGCATTACTTCAAAACTCTATTTACTCAAAATGTAGAGTGTACAAGGATGATTTCCTATCTTTAAATGGAAGCTCAAAAAATCAAAATCTTGATTTTAAACCTCTTCCTCCACATTTGTTGTTACAGTTGGACAATGTAGCTAGTGATAATAAGAATCATTATGTTTTCGTGTTTCTATCACTATTAACCGTACTTGGTGTCTTCACCACTATTGAGGTTGGGTTCGTGCTTGTGGGGCACACCCATGAAGACATAGATGGAACCTAGGGAAGAATGTCTTCCAACTTGAAAAGTAAAGAAATATATTCTTTACCTGAGATGATGGGTACATATCGCACAATAGAATAAAAATGGGTGTTTCCACCTAAACTTATTGACAAAGTGTATGACTTCAAAATTTCTCTTAATGGGTACATCAAGGAGGGGAAAAATGCACTAGTTGGACATCTTAATGTCCAATACTTCCAATTTCTTGTACTCAATGATGTACCAGTTATGAGGTATAAAGAATCAATCATAGACATTGAGTGGTTAGAACGAGTTGAGTTGTGGAATATAGATGATGAAGGTCGACCTATATTACCCATAGGGAAGTCATCTTTCTTACGTCCCAAAGATAATGATGTTTATTTAAAAGAACTAAAGGAAGGAATAACATCATACATAAAAATGTGGAAAGAGACTATTGGCAATGAGAATTCACCAATTGTTATAGAGGAATGGAATAAAAAACTAGAGTATTGGAAAAGAGTTCTTGATGCATTAGATGGAATCTACAATGACCATACATCCTTGGATGAAAGTGATTCTTCTTCTAATGATGTTTGGCCCAAGACAAGGAAAAATGTTAACGTTGATGGTAATGCACTCCATGCAATATCAAGTATTATGGATGGGGATTTTGATAATGTGACAGATGAAGCAGTATATGTTGCACCCAAGTGCAGTAATCCAAATCCAACATTCGATCCTAGATTTGATGTTGAAAAAGGAAAGATGTTGTTTGTTAAATCAGGAAATGAGGATGAAGGAGAGACGATTTGGATGGAAAAATCCACCTCATATATCTTCTAGGATGATGATAACGAGACCCTTCATGTAAAAATTGATTGGTGGCAGCCTATCTTAGGGAAATACAAGGGAAAATTTTTAGAACAATATTGGGTAAAAAATCCCGATGACACATAACTTGGATCTATTCCAATTAATACCATAGTTTGGGCATGGATGCCAAAGAAAGAAGATTGCAGGAAGACAAAGATAAATAAATGTGGCGTACGAGATGTACCTGATCTGCTTGAGCAGATATAAGGAGATTATGTGGAGATGATTCATGAATGTAATTTTGCTTTTTGAATGACTTTTAGTATACATGAAGAAACATTTTTCAATGTTTCTAGTATAATAAATACTCTTCAAGCTACTTTTTGAGGAGTTTTATATTATTTACTACATATATGAAAATTCCACTTCAAGTTCAATGTTAATTCATGTGATGATACTTTATGCGAATTAGATAACACCATTCAAATTTTAACTTTTCAATTTGTCTTTTAGATCAACATAACATCTCACTATAACAAATGTGCATAATTATATTCATTAATGCATGTACAAAACCCTTACCTTATTTATTATTAGCTTTTGCTCACTCTCTTCAATACCACTTTGAGCTTTTCATTTTGTTCCTCTAATGATTGGTGGAGTGTCCACTCGAAATGTTTAAATTCACACAATTTAATTCCATAAACTCTCTTTGTCATTATGATTAACTGTGGATGATCTTCATCCTGAACTTGTACTTGATCTGCTTGAGAAAATATAAGGAGATTAGGTGGAGATGATTCATGAATGTAATTTTTCTTTTTGAATGACTTATTAATATACACGAAGAAAAAGTTGTCAATGTTTGTAGTATATCACATATTCTCTTCAAGCTACCTTTTGACAAATTTTTTATTATTTTCTACATATATGAAAATTTTGGTTCAACTTCAATGTTAATTCATGTGATGATAGTTTATGCGAATGCACCTTAAAAAACCTTATAGACCTCCTTTGTGAATAAATGTAATGCACTTGCAATAAGGTTTGAAGTGAGTGTTACGGAGAGAAATTCCTATGGCTTGGGGTACCACAACAGACAACTTGACTCCAGAAATCAATCTTTCCCAATATGCAATAGAAATAAAAACATCTAACACTAAAGGATCGAACCTCGTACCTTATTCTGGACGGTTGAAGTAGATCCCCGTTGAGCTTTCCAATCTTCAGCTTGAATTGTTATAGCACGTCCTCAACAACAAGTAAACAATACAAGCATACTATATTTCATGGTGTTAGATCTATTCTAGCATATATAATCAATAATGTAAAAGCATTTGACATATTCCAATGGAAACAATATTCATTCAAATACACATTACTGGACAGGAAAATATATTTCTATTAATATGAATCAGAGATTACAAGTGACAACCTCTGACGGCACGTCTGCGAACCGTAGAAAATAAATCCCCCACTTGGGCCTCCACCACCTCAATCCTCCATCACTTCGATAGCAAGCTTACTAGTAAAAGGAAAGCTTGGGAAGAACACAATAGTGCTCCAAGGGACAAAGGGATGCAGACTCAAGCATAAGTTCTAGCAACAATGGACTATAGTTTCGTTACTCTCAATTCTCTCTTATGCTTTCAATGTACCAAGGGGTTCCTTATATAGCTTTTCAAAGGGATATTGAAAGGTCGAATCCGTGCGATCTCCAGGAATATGGAAGGCCAGGAGTCATATGAGTCGGACCCGAGTCAAGGAAAACTCCAAAAGGATTTGGATTATGCACACATCCCGATGTACGCGACTATAAGGGGAATATCCGCGTATGTACGTGGTTATCAGGGAAAAATCCGCGTATATCAAATTTCTAATGTTTTTAGGGATGATCAAGGATACATCAAAAGACAAAAAGTGGTCCATAGGGGTTAATGAGTCTGCAGCGGGACAGGGGAAGGCCATACAATGTGTGACTCACCTAGTGGGGTGAAATCCGCTATAACAGATGCCCCCTAATGTATGAGGTCAGAGGGGTTATGCGATGGCTGAAATACATTATAAGTCCATCCCAGAAAGGAAGTGATGAAGGTACCCAAATGGAAGACCATCCACCCAATCAGCATAATACCATAATACAACTCTGCATATAATCTGCAAATACAGATAGCAGTCCCGGATACATAAGAGTACAATGGCCATGAATAGGCATGAAACATGATAGAACATATGTGGTCATCGCCACGTACAATATACATAGATCAGAATCTCCATGATGAAGATATACAAAGGACCATAATATCCACAAAGGCTGAAGATATACAATAGATCAAGATCTCCATAGTGGCTAGAAATGTCTGACATATACTGGAACAAGTCACGAGAGCTGAAATCTCATGAACACTGGCACGATCAAGGAGGGAGCATATAAGAGATGCCACCAATCTGGAAGGTCTTCTACACAAACCGCTACGAGTACATGTCCTACTATGCGAATAGAGGTGTCAAGGTCGAACATAGTAGTCCATCGTCTGATCACTGGTCATTGATGTATACTGTTAACAGACGCGAGATCACCCACCAATAATGAAAATGGGAATCAAGGTACTAGAGTGAAAACTAACAAGTGTGAATAAATGTGTTGAGGTTGAACACTTGAGAGAATCCATCGATCAGGGGACATTGATGTATTCCCAAAACTGTCGATGGCGAGAGAACCTGCCACTGATGAATGCAAGTCTCAAGGCACTCAAAATGACTCTAGACTCCAATCCCAGAATAAATGATTTGAAGTCGATGGGATGAAATCCGCTGGAAGGAGAGCATTAAGGCATCCCCCATCATCCAACACGAGGTACTCAGCAAAGCTGTCTAATGTGGAAGGACTCGATCATAAGGTGCACGAACCAGTAACTGTACCGGGAATGGCCGACATGCAAATTCAAGATAACTGAGGAATGGCCGACTCAGGTTTCAACTTCCTTCGAACAAGAGCATAACGGTGTATGGTGACTGAATGAAGGCAGCATAGACTCGATATACAAAACTGGGACATCTCTATGACGCAGGAGGCATCAATAGAGGCTCCATAGGAACTAGAAGCTTAACCAGTCGGTGGAGATAAACTCAGATAAACGAGTATAGCTCCTAAAGTCAAACTACAACCCAACCAACGGATGTGATATACAGTGCTCTGTTCAAAGGCGACATGACTCGACAGCTGCCAAAGATAATATCTTTCCTTGTCCGGCTTTTTGGTTTTTTGATTTTTTTGGTCTTTTTCAGTTATTTGAAAAGCTTGAAAAAAGAATAAACTAGCTTTATAGTTACAAACTAGGAGGAGACGAGTGTCATAAAGGAAAACAAACTAGTTCCAAGCAGTGGAACATACCTATGCTCAATGCAAGGATACATGTGTAGGATATCGACACTCGGGGGAAAATCCCCTCCCGGTAAAAAGGGAAATCAAGCTGCAAAGGATATACAAATGGCTCTGCATGGCTAGACATGAGACAAGCTCAGGCTATATGGATGAAACGCAATGTCAGGGGAGCCAGCGTAAAGCTCAATAAGACAGGCAAAGCGCATGATAATGCATTCACAACTTAATACAAGGGAGTCTGGAGGGAACATGGCCAGCATAAGATCAAGAGGAGTATGAGGCTCTTGTGAAATGTCATGGCAAATACTATACAACGGACTCCCACAACCTAAAAGTGAGAAACATCAGCATGGGAACCAAATACAAATAAGGTGCTAACTAGGGTACCCATGTAAGGTGAGGCTCTACCACTCATATCATGCCACTTCTAAAGCAGCAAGAAGGTTCCGTGACATAATAGAGTGGGTTCGTACCTAAGGATATAGTGACATGGTCATAAGGTCATGCAAAATGCAAACTGTGGTGAACCTAACCTATATGCCAGTGTAGATGTGATACCTGAAATGGCCACGAACGGGTCAATCCAAAGGCTAAAACGACACTGTAAATGGTCTTCTACATCACAAATCATGTCAGAAACGGTCCAAAATGGTTAGAAACTGTCAAAACTATAGAAAAGGGGGTAAAAATTTTCAAATATTTGAAATTTTTTCTATAAATAGTAAAAAATAGAAATCATTTGAAACTTTTACCCATTGGAGCTCTAATTTTCAACTGCAAATTCCAGGAGATCCAACCGACGGAATTCACAACCGTTTCTTCCAGGTGCTTACTCATGTTCTCAGCTTGCATTTCAATACAATTTTTTCAATTTTTCATGGTCAAATGAGCAAGTTAAGGCCAAACTTACATGAGCGCTACGGCCCATGCGGGTATCGAAGCTTTTTTCGTGTATAGGGCTGGCTATACGCAGAAAAGGGGCTAGAAATCACGTACATACGCGGCTGTTTGTAAAACAGTCGCGTATGACGCCGCGCAAGTGAATTTAAAGTAATCTAATGGACATTTGGTCAAACTCTCATGCAGGATGGTGCTTGAATGGTGAGAACGCGAGCAAAGTGACGTAGAGGAAGCTGTAAGGGCCAATGTAAGGGCTCAACAAGTATTACGTGCATGTGGAATCTATAAGTTCTGATGCCTAGGTGGCTTGAGGGCCAAACCAGGGCTGCTACAGATGCTGGTAGACTATTGGGATCCAGACTCAGAGTCTTTCCGGATAGACGGTATGTCACTCTCCATTGAGGTGGAGGATATCTATTTTATCACAGGTCTATCTAGACGGGGGGAGGTGGTGAACCTTCATTCCCGAGGTGGGCCAGGTCATGGGCTTACTATCGATGAGTACATAGTAGTCTACTACCCAGATATTGAGAAGGTGGGGAGTCAAGTTCCCACCAACGCTATACAGGTGTTGGGCCTAAAGGCCATTCTACTGACACTGGGTAGGATAGCAGGCATAGCATCACTCCATCAGGCCTATCGACCACATATGTACTATGCGGTGGAGTGTATGACACCGACCGTATACGACTGGAGTACTACACTACTGGGCAATATGAAACATCAGCTCAGTGAGTGTAAGGCAGGTAGGATACAGAACTTCGGGTTCAGTAGCATACTGAGCACATTCTTCTTCGAGCGGGTTCCGGGATTGAGCCCTAGAGTGGATGTTCCTCTCCATGGGGTTAGAGATCCATCCCAACGACGTTGGGCAGACGCGATGCGCAGACTGGGGGGTGGTAGGGTGGCCAACCCCTATCCAGCCGACTTCTTCACATGGTGGCGGTGACATATTGTTGCCATAGAGGACTATCCCTATGCAGGGATAGATTTTCGGGGGGATCCAGACATGCCATTTCCACCAGGATCAGCATTCAGAGACATAGGTAACGAATCTCAACCCTCACTCTTTTTAAATTTTTTGAATTATTTAATTCTTTTTGTGTTTTCTTGATTATGTGAAATCAAAATGACATGTTTTTGGGTGACAATACAGAGTGACATCTACCATTCATGTGCAGATGTGGGACCACGGCGACCAGAGGGCTTCCTGCGTCATAGATGGAGGGGAAGAGGGGACGACATCACTGGTACGGATGCAGAGCAAATGCTCCAAAACATCCATACCAACTTCAT
This sequence comes from Pseudotsuga menziesii, assembly GCA_001517045.1. Classification (NCBI taxonomy): domain Eukaryota; kingdom Viridiplantae; phylum Streptophyta; class Pinopsida; order Pinales; family Pinaceae; genus Pseudotsuga; species Pseudotsuga menziesii. The sequence goes on from LPNX010367282.1 coordinate 359,301, forward strand.
TCGGTTGACACATAGAGTTCCCATGGCGCAAGTCGAGGAATTGCCTGAGGCCATGCAGTGACAGGTGGTGGGTGTACCATGCGCATGGGTGTGCTTATTCCGGTGGCTAGCTAGAGCCGTAGTGACATATCATGATCACAACCCTCCTCCTCCACAGGACTAGACATCTAGGAGCATATCTATTTTGTACTATCGTGTATATGATGGAAGATTTGGAAGCTCCACTTTTGTATTATGACACTATGTATTACCACATTTTTGATGTATATATATAAAAAAAAATTATGGTGATTGGTTTATTTATTTACATGTGTAAAAATTTGTTTATGATTAATTTATTATGAATGAGACAAATTCCAATCTAACACGTAGTTAGCATATGAGTCAACAACTTGATTATAATTTCTTGGAATGTGTGTATATGTGATACTCTCAAATTGCCGTTCTAACAATATTACCCGTAGGAATCTCCTCAATAACGTCGAATCTATAACATGATACAAACCATTGAGCTATGACACTACTAACTCTGAATCAAGACGTACCTCAAGAGAGAGAATACCATGTGAAATGGCATCCCGTAGAAGCTCAATAACGGCACTATATTCAGCAACATTGTTGGAAGATGGTCATAGACATACACCTCCTGAAGACAGTACTCGACCCATAGGAGTATAGATCACCCAAGCAGCTGAGGCTAAGTGTTGAGTGTGATGGCTTGCACCATCCACGAATCCTATGTAGGTGGAAGATTCCATTGACATCTGCCACAAGAAACGGAAACTAATCACAAACCCGATCATGATAAACAAAACCTAACTATGCAAAAGAGCTATACAATAATATACAACAAACAGCCTTGGCTAAAGATCATGCATAGTATTTTTTAAGGTAGAGCCCATTTCTAGGCTCTGCCAAGGCTCTCCCCTCGTAATCCACTAACTCGTAGGCACCCTTCTCTAAGACACGCTTGACCACGTAAGGACCACGCCACATGGGATTGAACTTCCCTGCCCCCAAAGGTTCTTTCGCTTGATCCCACAAAAGGACCAAGTCTCCCTCACTAAACACTCTTGGACGGACAGACTTATCATACTGGGACTTCACGCGACGCTTATTAACCTCTAGAGTCACCAAGGCATCTCTACGCTGCTCATCGAGTTGCTCAAGCTGAACCAAACGCTCCTCCAAAGGTGAAGTGTCTGGTAAGAGTTCCACGGCTAACTTCAACGAAGGAATTTCGCATTCAACTGGCAAGATCGACTCCACTCCATGAACAAGCTGATATGGAGAAAAACTAGTGGCAGTCTTAACCACGGTTCGATATGCCCAAAAAGCAGGGTATAACATAATATGCCAATTCGTCTTTCTTTGTGCAATGGTTCATTGGAGAATGGACTTAAGTGACTTATTCACTGCTTCAACCTGTCCATTCGCTTGAGGATAGTAAGAAGAGGAGTGCTCTTGCTTATACCCTAGCTTGGATGCCAACTCTTCCATCATACGGTTCTGAAAGTGTGAGCCATGGTCAGTGACAAGCTCTCTTGGAATCCTGAACTGAGTAATAATTTGGTTGAATACGAAGTGAGCAGCTGTCTCACCGTTGGATTTTACAATAGGCATTGCCTCTGCCCATTTCGTGAAATAGTCAATAGCCACTATGATATGATGGTGCCCCCCAGCCGAAGCTGGGTTGCAATCCATAAAATCTAGCCCCCACATGGTGAAGGGACCAGTGGTGATAATAGGGTGCAATGGGGCAGGCTTCAAGCGCATATTACGTGCAAACACCTGGCAAGGGTGGAACCTCTTGACCGCTTCAATACAATCCTTGAATATTGACGGCCAGAAATATCATGCTCTCAAAATATTATGAGCTGTAGCAAGCCCTGATAAATGACTACCACACGCCCCTCCGTGGCAATCATTAAGCACTACCTTAGCCTCATCATGAGTTAAACAACGTCGTAAAAGAGAATCTACTCCACGGTGGTACAAAGTATTGTCCACTATGAGGTAGTTCTTGGAAACGTGACGTAATCGACGTCGCTCATCCTGCGAGAGGTGAGTAGGGGTCCTCTGTGTCTGCAGATATACTATGATATCCCCATACCATGGGTCAGCTATTGAGATCAAGAAAATGTGTTCATCCACGAACGTATCTTCACACACCGACTCCTCAGCCTCGCTCGAAAAATCCGATATGAGCTCTGCAAAGATTAAAGATTTCTTCGATTTTTCCGAAACAAACTCGAGATCAAACTCTTGCAGGATGACAATCCATTTATTGTATTTTCCCCCAATCATCCTACGTGTGAGGACGAACTGAAATGGATTGACATGGGATACGACCAAGGTTTGGTGAAGGAGAATATAATGTCTCAAACGCTGCACCGCATGTACAGTAGCTAAGGCAAGCTTCTCGACATGAGAATACTAAATTTCTGCGTCAATAAGGTTTTGGCTCAGATAATAAATGACATGCTCCTGGAGCTCCTCATCCTCCTGAACCAATACCATCCCAATCATCTCTAAAGACGCGGCCACATATAATAGGAAATCATGGCTATAATCCGGAGGACTAATCACCAGGGCCGATGCTAGGGCTCGCTTAAGTGCATCGAAGGACTCCTGGGCTCGCTCATCCCATTCAAAGGGAGTATCCTTCTTCAAAAGACGCATAAAGCCTCTAGTCAAATTGGTGAAATTGACAACAAATCTTTGTAGGAAGTTTGCCATGCCTTGCAAACATTGAAGATGGCGAATATTTCGCGGGGGAGACAACTGAAGTATTGCCTCCACCTTTAAAGGGTCGACTCTTATCCCCTCTTTCGAAACAATGAATCCTAGTAACCGACCAGACTTCATGCAAAAGATGCACTTATGAGGGTTCAGTCTAACAGCATAGTGACAACATCTTTCGAAAACCAATCTCAAGTGATAAGAATGACGCATCCTCATACAAGAATGAGCAGCGAGGTCATCCAAAAATACTTCAATGATGGACTTGAGATCGTGGAAGATCAAGGTCATTGCCCGCTGAAACGTAGCTCAGGCGTTTTTAAGGCCGAAAGGCATTTTCTGATATGCAAAAGTTCCCCAAGGACAAATAAATGTGGTCTTGTGTTGGTCCTCGGGTTTTATCTCGATCTGATTATACCCGAAAAATGCGTCCATAAAGGAGAACACCTCGCTACCCGCACACTCATCCAAAATCTGATCTATAAACGGTGTGGGGAAGTTATCCTTAGGACAGGAACGATTTAAATCACGGAAATCAGTGCATATACGGATCGCTCCCTGCTTCTTATCCACCGAAATGGGGTTTGAAACCCACTCCGTTAAGGGAACGGGATAGATGAAACCCGCTTTCAATAGTTTCTCTATCTCTGCCTTTATGGCGGGTGCTTTTCTAGGATTCACGACGCGTAAACGATGTCGAACAGGCTTAGCATTAGGGTAAGTTTTAATCTCATGTTCGACAATCTGAGGGTCAATCCCTGGCATCTCATCGTAAGACCAAGCAAAAACATCACGGAATTCCTTGAATAGCTCGGTATACTCACGAATCTCATCTTGGGAACAATCCGCCCCAATGTAAACATTCTCAATTGTACTAGGATTGTGAGAAATGTTGATAGGAATGGTTGACGATATGTTCACCATGTTTCCATCAGCCATCTGACCAGGAGAGCTTAATGGAACCATAGGTCTACCAACTTTCTGACTAAGAATCTCCCTATAATCCTCATGCTCCAAAAGGTCAAGCTCTGGAAGGAAATATGATCTATGATGAAGTTCCTCCCATGGTGGCTCAACTCCTGACATAGCCTCGATAATCACTTCATCTGAAGGGAAAAATGTATCAAGGAAATCGTGGGCATGAGAAGACTGTACTTCCCATGCCGGCAGCACATAGGGGTCTTCCTCCTCCGTCCGCGAAGAGGAAGAACAAGGCTCTACAGCAGACTCGAGATTAGCTTGGTAAGCAATCATAACTGCAGGCAATAGCACACTCGTCTCGATGGACTCACTCGAAGGACTCGGTGAAGGAAGAATCCAAGGATCTCCCATATGACATGTGCGAAAAGGCACCGATCTCGTAGACATGGAAGCACCACCGAAACTCGATCCTATCATGAGGACGGGTGCAGGACAACTAAAGGTCCCCATAAGGGAAGGATACATTCCTACACCCACACTCCCAGTTGCCGGCTGGGAATGTTCAACTTTTGGAACCGAAGCTCCTAACGATGCAGTAACAGGTGGATTCTTGAATGACATCTGGTCGATCATTACAATCTTCCCGTTATGAGGAAAGCTTACAACATGAAACACGAAAGACACAACGGCTTGCATACTATACATCCAATTTCTTCCCTGTAGGAGATTATAGTCAAGGGGTGCATCAACCACCTCAACCTCTATCGCAACGGTCTTCCCTCCCAAATGGACTTTAAGGGAAGGAATGATGCCGTGCGGCCTAAACGATCTCCCATCGAAAGCAGTTAACATGGTCATAGAATTTGACAACTCAGGAGAACCAAGACCCTTCCAACAAGACAAAGACATCACAGAGGCAGCAGCACCCTCGTCAATCACAGTACGCTTGACGATCATATTAAGACATTCTACATGTATCAAAAGGGACACATAGTAGGGAAAGCAAGGCTGATGTCCTGCGGTTTCAAATTTGATCGTTGAGGAAGAATCATCACCATTCACACCAAGAGCAGAAAGCAAAGATTTCCTTTGCGATGGACAACTCTGAAGCACCTCCAATGCAGACATCGCACAAGGAGTATGACCCAAGTCCTCGACAAATGAATAGTTCTGGGCGGCTTGGGCATTTGGATTATGCCCTGAGCGCTTAAGTACCTCCTTAGGAATGCGAGGTGCAGCTTCAGGTTTATCCATACGTTTATCCACCGGTTTATCGGTCGGTTTCTCAATGCACAAAGGAGTTCCTGGTGGATCAGGTTGTTTTCCTAGGCTGGGTTGCGATGAAGTATAATCTTTTGCACGCGTCACAAATTTCGCAGCACGGACCATATTAATGCACCCATGACCACTAGTCTCAGGTGGATCTTCATCACTAGATTGATCATGGGACTTTGAGTTCATATTCTGGTTATGCGGTAAAGGGTTTGTTAACACAGCTGGGCCCTGTGCTATGAACTTCGAAGCTTCATCTATCCTAGGGCACAAGTAAGTGAGGCGATCATCCTTACATAGCTTGCAAGGAAACTTAACCTCACGTTTATTCTGCTTGTCCCCCCCAGCATTTTTATTGTTCTTGTCATTATTATTGGCATTTTCGTTCTTATACCCACCCTTCTTGTTATTATTGTTTTTACCCTTCTTTCGGTTCCGTCAGGGTTGCTGGTTACCCTTCTGGTCCGATGTTTGTACAGCATGTACATTCGCCGTTTGGGCAGGATGAGATGAAGCCATAGCTTGTCCTGAGGCAGATTGGTTGGTAGACAATTGAGCAACTTGTTTCGCAACCGAACCTGCAGTTTTCTTACTTGCACAACCCACAATGCCATCGGCATGTGGTCCAGGTTATGCCTTGGGATCAAAACTTGAACGAGAAGCGTTAGGTATAATCTCATATAAAAAACTAGATTGAGCATAGATCAAGTCTAGTTCCTGCGCCCTAAAGATTGCTTGTTCCTCATTTTGCACTCCGGATGTGGAAACATCCTTCGCTATATATGGCAATAAAGATTTGAGGAACCACTCAAGGAGGAATTCCTGCGGTATAAAGGGTTTAATTAATCTCTTCCGTCTACGCCACTCCTGAATATGATCAGAAATATGGGTGGCTTTATCTTGCCAAAATGTCGACAAGAGTTCAGTACCAACATCATATCGTACTGGTAGCTGGAAGTGATTAAGGAAAGTCATTGCAAGGTCGTCGAACAAGGTAAAGGCACCCCTAGGTAACTCTATATACCATTTCGCCACAGGCCCTGTAAGGGTGTGTTGAAATAGTCTCAAGCAGACTGAGTCCTGATGCAATGCATTAGAAGAGCACCATAGGTGGAATGTCATAACGTGTTCACTCGGATCCTCTCCTAGTTTTCCTTCGAATTTAGGTATATCCAAAGGAAGCTTGGTAGGGACAGCCGGCTAAGCCGGGTCATGAGCCACAGGATCGTTCATAAGTCTTGATAAGTCAGGTAAGTTGAGTGTTGCGAGGAAAGGGAGCCTAGGATTATGAGGTCTAGGGACCGCTCCCTATTTCATATGGGATTGATTACCACCATGACCTTGGCCATAGTGACCTCCTCCTGTGTGAGCCGTATAGGGTGGTGCTGAAGCACCATAATAAGGTGGACCTTGACTAGTGGGAGATACAAAGCCATAAGCAGGAGGATAAGCAGGTTGTGAATACCCACCTCCATAAGGTGCAGAAACCTGTCCATACTGTGCCCCATAGTAGGGTCCATAGGTCATCGCTTGCGATGCCCCATGAGACACTCCATAGTTAGGTACATACGTTCCGGAACACTACTACATTTCGATCCAAAATCCGACGGTTACTTCCGACGGCGCGTGGATTTTTTCTTTTAAACCTACCAAAAATCACAAGGATAGAATTTTTTTTGTAAATGTGGCCAGACGCGTCGGTTAAGCGACGGCTATCCTCATAACCATCGGTTAAGCGTCTCTTAAGCGACGGCGCGTGAGGAAGCGTCGCTTAAGCGATGGCGCTGAAAACAACCAATTTTAACTTTTCTCTTCATTGTTGAGTGAATTGAGCTCTCTCCTTTTTGTTAGGGTGGAGGTAACTTCGCAGAAGAAAAGAATGCAAACTCAATGCTTTGCAAAACAGTCTGTTGACAACAACCATTTTTCACTCACCTCTTCATTGTTGAGTGAATCGAGTTCTCTCCTTTGTGTGAGGGTGGTGAATGCCCTCTCAACTGTTGCGTGAAACAAAGAATTCTAGTTGGAGACTTGCATGAGGTTCTCAACTTTTGCATCTCTGTGTGAGGCTCTTAGTTTTTTTCATCTCCACTGTAACCTCCCTCAATTGAAACACTACTCCTTTTTAGGAGGAAACCTTGATACGCTTGCTGCAACGTAAAGGATATTGAAGCGCTGAGATTGATATCCGTATCTATTGGGATGAGATAGGGAAATATCCCCCATCGGATAGTAAGCTCTACTGTTGCTTTCATAACTGCACAGTCTTGAAAATTAATGCTTTCATGTCCATGGAATTGGCATGGAAAGACGAAGCCAATGCGTAGGAGAGACGTAGATCTCGAGCCACATTGGTCTGGCCTGAAGAAAATAACTTGGATAACGGACTTAGGGTTTGTTCTGATGTGTCTTGGTGATTGCTCTCTTGAACATGGAGTTGGTCCAGTGTCGAGGGTTACCTTGAACCCTAAGTTGGTGTGACCTTTGTGTTAAGACTGCATGGAGAACCCCTTGAATTGCCTCTGCGTGGAGAATCCCTTGACTTTATTTACAGAGATACCCTTCCAGATTTAGAGGAACATGCAGATTTAGGAGATATTTCTGATCCATCCCCTTGATTTAGGAGAGTTGGGGTTGTGGTTTCTGCTATTCAAGGCCCCAGATTGCACTATATTCACATCCCTAAATCAAACTTGGGTCAACAATTTGGGGAACTTCTTGAAGATGTTGAAAATGCGGATGTCACATTTGATGTATTAGGGGAAAAATTTCATTCCCACAGAGTTGTTCTGGCAGCACGTTCCCCTGTATTTAAATCCATGTTTTTTGAGTCCTCTAGGGAGTGGAATGAAAAAGAAATTAGCATCGAAGGCACAAGGCCAGAGGTGTTTAAGGTGAGCTTTCATTCTTCCTATGATTATGGAATTGTGCTTTATTTTTATTTTAATTTTGGAAGATTGGGTATTTTCCTTGAGCTTGTAATTTTTTTCCTTTAAAGGCATTCTTGGATGAATGGAAATTATTTTGCATTATATGTATATACTGTAGTGTATGGGAGAGGCTTATGTTTACAGTTTATGCAGAAACTTGTGGATAGTGAAGGGCTTGCCAAAATGTTCGATGTGCCTTTGTGGAGGGTTCGACCTACTTCTTCAGCCTCACTAAAGACTTTGCAGGGGAGAACTGGATCCTCTGATGTCTTTTCATTTGTATTTTTCTTCAAACTGAGTATACCAGTTTCATGTTTAAACCTCTGAATACTTTTGACACCATTGGTTCCAGCAACATCCAAGCTATTCCCATTTTGGTGTGTAATGCTAGAATTATCAGAGATTTTTGATCCACCTACCTTTTCTTTTATTAGCTTCTGAACCCTATCCTCAGCTTCTTGATTTACATCAGTTGAGCTGTTGTTTGTAACCCCAGTGAACCAGTGTCATTGAAGTACTGGAAACCAAGCCCATCTGCAGAGCTAACTGTAGACTGCTGCTGCTGTTGAGATCTTGGAGATTGGTCTGTATGTATAGGCTTCCCAAACAATAGAAAAGGTGTTCTCTTCGACGTATAGCTAGTGGTGCACCTACTGATTTTATGCTGACTCTGTGATGAATTTCCCATGGTCAGCAAACAAGATAGATTGTTGTGCACCTCATACCTTTCGAGCTGAGAAACGCTTCCTATATTGAGTTCTATGGATACACGTGTGGACATAGCGACTGGTTCTTGGTGCTTCACATTATCTAAGAACAATCTAGATTGGATGTTGTTCTGGTGTATATCTGAGAGACTCATCCCATAAATAGTATCATGCCTGGCTCCCTACATGCCTGCAGGTACATTTTCTGAAACACTGTGCCAAGGGCTTATCTTCCCTAGCACATTATTGGTGAGAGTAGCCATTTAGAGTCCCATGATCCCCCTTTGGCCCTCAAGATGAAACTCTAGAGGCTGAGTAACTCGGAGCTTCTTCTTTGGAAGAATAAAGGGTGTCATTTGGATGGCAGGCATGTTGGAAACAACCTCTACCATCCAAGGGCCTACTCTTTTGACACTTTGTAACAACTCTGGCTCATCCCACGTTACCTGTTGCATAAAATTCCCAGCAATGATATTCAAAAAGTTTCCAGTGCTACTCTGTCATTTGATCTGTTCAGATCCAATCTTCACATTCATCTACTTTGGCTTCTAACTAAGAACTGGTGAAAGAAAAGCTTCAAATGTTCTTTAAAAAAGTGTTCTTATGCGTCAATTATAAATAAGCCCATAATGGGTTAGCTTCTTTACATATGTTATAACTCATAGTTTACACCATACCAAATCCAAAACACCATTGATTACCGGCAAACTTTACAGATCACATCTAGAGGGTGGTTTTCAGGTCAATTGTAATCTAATACAAATCATAACTGACAACTGGGTTAAAAGATTCAAGTAGCCTCTACTAGGTCCTATCTATTCCTTCAGAGACTGAATATCAGGGAATACATCATATGCTAGATAGCTGGCTGCTTTGCAGCAATGGCTATTATGACTAAAACTTGTTTGTATTGTGGTGTGTATAAGCTGAAACATAATTATCCCAACTAAACTTAACAGTATGGAAGGTGAAATTGAAAAGCATACAGAAGCCCAGCATTACCAGACATCTTTTCCTCTAAGTAAAATTTTGTATTATATCAGACCCAATGGCAACTCAAAAATTTGGTGTTTGAACATCATATAAAATTGGGTTACGGATAATAAGCCAAAATAGGCATAAGTTTGCTGCAGAATATCACACTGGGCTTGCCAAAATGTTCGATGTGCCTTTGTGGATAGTGAAGGGCTTGCCAAGAAGATGGTAGAGGTATTATCCAGTTACCTTTTCATTATTACAAATTTGGGTTTTGGAATGGATGTGCCTTTGTGTGTGTCTGTCAAGTGTCTGTCAAATTTCTCATTTCAATTGGAAATCATGACAACCCAACCCTTTGACAATTTTTTCAAAATAAACATCGTGCTCATTAGGCATCGCTTGTGCTACAAGTTTACTGCTTATAACAGAACAACTGACAGATGCTGAAATATCATCAATAGAATGACAGGGATGTATCATTTCTTTTACTGCTCTCAACCATCAACTTACGCCTTTTTTGACACCTCTGACACAAGATGATGTTGGTGTTGCTACATTTTGAACTCCTTATTGATCCGTTCTTTGACATGTGGGTACATGATATAAGTATTTTGATTCGACACAGCTGCAAGACTTCAGTTCCATCATAGAGTCTACTCTCATGATTGCTTGAAGATTTGGCCTGACCTCTGCAGGCCAGGTGGCCATATGCCCTTTCAACTTTATGTGGTGTTCTCCCTCGGCCTTAGTGCCCTATACATACATACATATCCTATAATTCTTTTACACTTAGTGTTGTGTTTGGGATTGCTACATTTTTACATTCTTAATAGTTTGAGAATGCATTTGTCATATTCATGCCTCTTCCTATGTTATTGTTTGATTCTTTCTTCCTAACAGTGGCTTGCATGCAGGACGAATTCCATTTGCATATTTAGAGGATATTCAAATGATATTTATGAAGACATATGGCCGAGTGGCTCACAATGCACTTGCTTATGCAATGAATGATGGATTTTCTAGAGTTCTTCATCAGCAGATGGAATATTTCTCTAGCAACCCCAATGCAGACACCTTAACCCATGTTAGGGGGGAAATGAATGAGGCAAGTGCTTCCGTTTTTCTCTTTATGAATTTATCCCTTGGGTTCCTTCGAGTTTACCACTGAGGCTGTTTGGTAAATGAAAATATTTGTTAATGCTATTGAAATTTTTATTGAAAATCTCTATAATAGATTTATTTTCTAGAAGTGACCCGATATGTTGGGCATCTGACATTGGGTTTAGTATAAATGATGTATCTTTTTAGTCCGAGGGATTTCTTGTAATTATTTTAAGAATTTAAACTTAGATTTGAATGTGCATAGAGAATTTAGAGCCACCATAGACTATACAACATTTCAAAGACTTTTCCCAATATCCCGAGATAAATGGAATAATGAAGAAACCACTTGAAGGAGGGCCTGGCCCACTACTACATTTCGATCCTTGAATTTAACTGAAAAAATATGTAATGAATCAATAGTGTCTTCAGGTAATATCCTATACCAAACATGTGATAGTGAAAGCATGGTGTTGTTATTGCCCCCACTATGGTTTGATTTACCAAGTGTCATGTTTACCTCTTGTGGGAGTGTGCTTTCGCAAGGGGACTATTTATTGCTGGTGGTGCCTGTTGCCAGTCCAGGGCAACTCTAGCGGAACATATACCCCCTTGTTGCAGCAGCTGCTGAAGCTTTCGTTGCTTGTGAGGTGTGTCTACCCATTACGATATCTCAGATTGAATAGATGCTGCTTGGAGGTGTCCATCAGAAGTGTTTCAGAAAAAACCAGGCAAACAACCTCAAAACATTTTTGTTAATATTGCAGTACCTGGGCTTGAAAGGGGAATATTTCCAATGTTTGATTTGAAACCTTCATGACTAAAATTTAAGAGACTACAGTGAGGCTTGAAAACTCAATGCAAAGTAAAAAGTGGAAGCCACATAGAGGGCATATTATATAGACATCAAACATGGAATTGAGGAGGAGGAATTACTTATTAAGCTCTGGCATCCACATTTATCAATCTGCTTCATAGAAAGTGTATGTATGTTCATAGTACTTTCCCCCAACATAATATGCAGTCCATTAGCAAGCACTTTGGTATGGATGACTTTCATGCAAAACTTAATTGAATTGATTATTCCATCTAGCTGTATCATTACTCTAACTTATAATTCGGTATTTAGCATGAAGTCCATTAATTGGATACAGTAAGCTCAAGTCTAAAACTAGCAAGACATCATCTCATTTATACAAAAAATCATGTGACAATGCCCCTTAGTGGCCTATCCCATTGGAACTGGTTCAGTCAGATAAGGGTGCATGAAGCTGAAATGCAAAGAATTCCCCCATCATTTTCCAATGAAGATTGAAAATGTTTATCTCTGTTCCAGCTGGTGCAAGGGTGGGGAACCTTTGCAGATCAAAGTACTCAGAGAAAACAAATCAACAGGTGCAACATAATAAATTCAGTTACCCACAAAGGATTCAAGAAATTTAGTTTTTATTCATCAATTTCAGAGGCCTCTATTTGGCAGAATACAATGAGGGATCAAATTTATACACAGGGATCCTGAACTGTCTCAAAAACCCAAGGCCAAAACTGAATCCTGAGAGAGCTGGAGATAATCTTTTGTCACAGAAGCTTCAATATATAGCACAATGATATAAAATTCAAACAGTTAGAAGCTCGATCATTGGCATTTTTAACATTTTATCATCTTGCCCAACTTCATTTATTGGTTGGTATTCATTAACATGGCTGAAGGAAAAATGTTCCTGTAGGTTTCAGACCAAAACCTACATTGACCAAAGCTCTTTTTACGTTCCGAAATGGTGCCTCGTGTTCCTTGATCCACCTTTCCCCTGATCTCTAGCTCTAAATATACCTTGTCAGTTTCTCCTGTTTGCTCCTGAAATACTCTGAGACTGCCATGTGACCGGAGTTTTGTTAGGTGTTGTCTTTCTAGTCCACGTATGCTCAGGAAAATGCATGCTAAGTAGGGTTGAATTACTCCACCTTCTCTACACAAACCGCATTCCAGAATTTCATGCTGAATTTTCTTGCAAGTTACTGATCTGCCAAGTTGGGTACTTGCACCAAATTACCAGTTTTTACTTCCAAATGAAATAGGGATGGAAGACTTGCACAAACTTCTTGGATATTTAAGCACCCTGAATATGTAGCTTTCACTTTCTCAACAATAAAACCAGCGTAGCCTTTGCAGATTTTGAGTCTTAAGGAGTCATCTCCCAAACTGGACCCTGTGGATGTCCTTATAATAATAATGCGAGCTACAAGAACAAGAGAATCATCAGTATAAGAAAACCTCCCATCCTCTACCTTCAGAACTTGATTTACTAGGTGTTCTTCAAGTTCGATGGATAAGGCACGCCTCATAACAAGTTCATGTAACAGGTTAAAGCATGCTCTGTGAAAATGTTCAAGGAAGTGTTTTTCATAGGACATATCTGAAACACCAGCCCCCTCCATTATTTCATCAACTGAAAGCTGTGGCTGTAGCATTCGTAAAAGAGCATTGACATGTTCTTCATTAAGTTGGTGACAGGCTTCTTTGTAAATAGAAGAATGCCAATCTGGAGAAAAAATGCACTCTTTAATAAAACTAAGCACTTCAACAGCTCCTTGTAAAGGAATATTACTGGAGTCAGAAACACTGTCATTTACAGAGCAGGGCTGTTCATGTCCATCAGAGATGACTACTTGCCTGCTAGCCTCTGAAAACAGATCTCCAAAGAGAGCATCATCTTCATGCCCGCTTGTGTAGTTCTAAAAAGGACTGTCAAAACTAGATAATGGATTCTCCTAAGTTACTGTAGCTGTGTTAAATTGTTCCAATGAGTTGTAAAATAAGCAGAATTAGTACTTAACAACAAGATCCAAAGTACATGTCAATTGAAAGTGAGCATACCAAAAAAATGCTTAAATCTCAATGCAAAAAATGATTTCAGCCAGAATCATTAACACAATCTGCCACAGAAACAGACATGCATTGCCCCCATACTCTGCTAAAATTTTCTATTTGAGCACATAATATTCAAACAAGCTCGAAAGAACTGGTTTTGGAAAAACTCGGCCAATACTAAAAAGCACCCCATGTATCCGAAAATGTGATTGTGGTTGTGTCAATTGATCTGTCTGATAATCATTTCTTTTATAATGTTAGCATAAACATAAAGATGACGTTTACAACACTACTAATTGAAACTTTGCCAGTGCTCTAGATTACTCAAGGGCTTTTTACATATATCACAAATGTTCAGCAACTGTGTGACAGGCAAGTATTGGCACTGTCTAGGTGTGGAACTCCTTCCCAGTACAAATTCAATTCCTTCATCACCAAAGCCAAATGCACCCCCCTAGTTTTACTTGTAATTAACGTGTCCCCCCATGGTTTTAACTTGTAATTAACATGTCTCTGCTTGTTTGCATTAGACCTGTATGTGATAACCAGTCTCATTAAAGATTTTTTTGTCATACTTGGAAAATACTACATATTCTATTTCTTTTCTTTTGTGAAAGAAAGTAAATAGACTTTGCTGCAATCTAAAGAAAGAGATCACTCTTATTGACTATTTTTTCTAGTGCTCTAGATAAAAAACCAATATTTCTAACAGAAGAGTCCTATTCCAAGTTTTTGCATTTTCCAGTTTGCCTTTTTCTGATATCTGTTTAATATTTGTAAGCTTATTTAGTTGCATCATTGTATCCAATTTCTTAAATGTGGACATTTCATCTGGTAGATCACTAGTTGTGGATTTGCAGTTCTTTCGGTTCTTTTGTAGCATTCCCCTTGTACGTTTCTAATGTGACTGTTGTTTTGTAGTTCCAAATTTTTCCGAGTTTCTGAAGTTGCCAATGTTTCTTATATTTTCTGAGTTTTTGAGGTCCAGGTTTATGCTTGCCAATATTTTCCAATAATTTCAGATATATTCCACAATAATTCTGATAAGCTTAACTCCAGACACTCAGCAATATATTCTCCCAAAATGACATTGGCAACATTGATCGATATTGAGATCAGTGCCATACTTCATCA
>LPNX010367282.1:374189-439723 GCA_001517045.1 Pseudotsuga menziesii
AGGGGCCTTAGGGAAGCTATAAAGGAGACACTTCTGACCTATAAAAGCAGAAAATTTGGTAGTGATATACATGTAGTAATTGCTGGGCTTACCAATACTTACTCTCAGTATGTAACCACATTTGAGGAGTACCAAATACAGAGATATGAGGTGTGTGCTTGCCTAGAATAAAATAAACTTGTGTTTCCATTATAGAATACAATCGCATTTCCATCATAGCACCATCCATTTCCAGCAAATGTCTTTTTCATCAGTTCAACAATTATGTAATGTTGTTGCAGGGAGCTTCAACTTTGTATGGACCGCATACTTTGAGTGCATACATTCAAGAATTCAAAAAACTTGCCATTGCCATGGTGAACGGGGAGGTAATAGATGCAGGTCCATCACCACCTGATCTTTTGGACAAGCAGATCAGTCTTCTTCCACCAGTTATTGTTGACATGACACCTCTTGGCATAAACTTTGGTGATGTCCAACAGGATGTTCCTAAAAATGCTTCATATATGAAAAAAGACATTGTGGAGGTAACATTTTGGTCTTCTTGTCCATGTAATGACCTAATGACTGAAGGAACCTTCTCTCTAGTAGAGTTGTTACAGTGTACTGGGGATTGGAGACCTGTATATGATGATGATGATTTCTGTCTACGTTTTAAGTGGTCTCGTCCAGCTCCCTTAAGTGCTTATAGCCATGCAACTATTCGATGGGAAATTCTGGAAGCAGCAACTCTAGGCATATATAGGATTAGCCATTTTAATGCAGCCAAAACTTTGCTTGGGTCCATCCAATATTTCACTGGTTCATCTAGTGCATTTGTTTTATCTTAGTACATCAGAAATTTGCAACATATCCATGTACATTATATTTTTAAGATTTTGCTTCAACTGCATAAAGCATTACTTATTAGATATTTAGTGTAAGATTTACTTGTTTGCTGGCTTGCTTGACATGTCTATATTCTTCATGGGCAATTGGACGAGTAGTCTATTGGTTTGTTTACTTGTTGGTTGGGTTGCTTTACATGTGCTGATTAGGGCCTCTAGATTTGTGGTGATAATATTGCCAACCTCTACAATTTTGATCTTCTTGGATTTAGGATCCTTAGTGGGTAGAATGAGGCCTGCAACAGAGCCAAACAACCCCAAGAATCTTCCCTGACACATCCTACCTGATGCTCATAGCACTCAGCCACTAAAGATAGCCCACAAGAATAAACTAACCCCAAATATATCCATATACAATGATCATATGCCAATGTTGATGCAGAAGTTTGATGCAGAAGTTTTCAATAGTTTGCTTGAGGTCATAATGACCATAAAGTTTGACAGGCTATTTGAGGGTATACATGATAAATGTAGAATCCTGTTCAATAATTTAATTCCCTCTATAGAAGAGAGATGTATGTATAGTGATCTACATCCTTAACTTTACTGGATGTTTCCAAAATTTACTATCATACATCAGTGCTAGATCCCCCTGTTCAAACTGCTTGTTCCTTATATGTAAATAATGCCATGCCTTTTGGAACCTCTTCTATACCATTTGATGGTATCAAACCAAAACCTATGTTCTTCTAACTATACCAGCATATCCATCCTAGCATGTAACTGCTGTACATCATACATTTTTGTTAAAATTTCTACATGCAAGCTCGAGATCAAATAGTCGTCTGACATCACTGCCTTCTAACCATAGACTAAATTGAATGAATGTGCTTAGTCAATGTTTTGCAGGTCGTATTGGAGGCGCACTGTATTCTTAGATGGCATCGGAGAAGTCTAAACAATGACTCTTGACATGGCCTCTAGATTGTATACAGTCCAACAAAGGCCTGTCCTAGTGTGAACCGGTATATGCTTCCAAAATTTTTTTTTAATTTTTTTAAAAAAAAATTCAAAAGGCATCGCTTAAGCAACGGTTATATCTATCGCTTCACCGACGATTAATCTGTATATTTGTTGCTTAAGCGACGATTTTCCCTGTTGCTAAACCGATGCATCATCTGTATATTCGTCGCTTCAATGACGGTTTTCAAGTGTTTTTTCAAAATTTAATACAAATTTTATGTCGGATAACCGAGGCCTTAAATTTAACCCCGTCGGTAAAGCGACGGTTTTTAAGTGATTTTTTTAAAATTTATTATGGATTATATGTCGGATAACTGACGATGTATATTCAACCGACGGTTACATAAGTGTCGCTTAACCGACAGTTACATAAGTGTCGCTTAACCGACGGTTACTTAGGTGTCGGATAACCGACGACAAGTTTTTGACGCTTATAAAAAAACCAAAGTGTCGTACATGCGACAGGGAAGTGTCGAAAATCCGACATGACGGCCGTCGGATTTTTGGTCGAAATGTAGTAGTGGAAGTAGGAATATACATGCCGGAAGTAGGGATATATGTCTAGGAAGTAGCAACCTGACCTCTAGAAACATGGACATAACCTCCCTAAACTACAGGTGGTATGTAGGCTTGAGACACAATAGGTCTAGTAATCGCAGTACGGACCTGACTCGTAGCTACGTGCCGACTCGAAGGACCATGTGAGTAAGGTGGAGGATTTGCATTTGAAGAACTCGGAAGCGAGGACGAAGGAATCTCAGTAATAAAATATGTGCTAGTGCCTATCGTCACTCGTCTAGAACCTAATATCGCTATGGGATCACTAACTCTAGACCTAGGAGGTATATAAGGTATAGCTTCCACCGCTGGGATGGAAGATGCAATATGACTAGTACTCCCAAACCTCTTCGCAAGGTAAGGCATGGGATTTCCCTCAGGCATAGTGTTAGGGTCAAAGTCGGATTCGACATTAAATTCCAAATCGTGCATAGGAAAACCAGTGGTACAATAACCACCATAACTAGTGCTGGCAGGTTCAAAGTGAGTCTCGGTATCTTCCGGCATTCCATACCAGTAATGTGCTAATGAGGGATCGGGCCTAGAATGAAAAGGTCTATCATGCATGGCCTCTATCTCAGAAATCACAGGTCCTAACTTGGTTAGGTTGGGTGAAGGATCATAAGTAGGTGTAAAATCCCCATCGTCAACCCGAATGGGAGGAGGAAGTGAATCAGATGTGTCCTCTGAATGATCTCCCATAGTGTGTGAATCAATTTGTGATATAGTTCACCTGGATTGTCTAGGTCCCTCTCCCAAAGGAGGAGGATTAGTAGAAGGCGGAAGTCCTACTAAACGACGAGAACGATGCGGAGCCGCACCCGAATCCACAATGACTCAAAAAATAGTAAAGACTCTCTATTTACGTCAACCCTAGGCCAACTAGCGTGCACAGAGCAATCACTATAAAATATAAATCCAAAAGCAAGCAAACAAGGGCTGGATAAGTGAGCTCTCGAATGTGGCCGGTATGTCTCGCCTAGGAGAGGCTTGAGAGGCCCTTGTCACCACAAGCGGAGGGTCAAAACCAATTATTGTGGCCCTCAGCTTCAACGCGTAAAGCGACTGTGCTGTCCGACCCCAACCTAGCCGGGACACATGCAGAATAACCTCTACACGTACCCCCTCGATATCCTAGGTAAGGTCACTAAGGTCACCTCAATATAATCAACGCTCAGGAGGACAGTCGCAGGCGGGATTCACCATATGGGTAGGGTACCAAAGCCTGAAACTCCCAAAAGAGCCCCCAGATACGAATACAATCCTGGCTATATCGCCGGTGCTACATAGTTCTCGACCAGGGGTTATCCCAATCAACAACCGCTCACACTGCCTAGTGCTTGACTCCCTTTTGAGAGGAGCTTCCTGAGAATGCCGGTTATACCAAGGATTTCACACACTCCCTGGACAGACACCTAGTTGTTTTCGTTTAGTGATCTTGGAGAATTGACTTACAATGAACTATTCCAAGATCCTAAAACCTAAGCTTGTTGGTGCATCCTATAAAAGAAAAGAGTGTAATTCATTTTATTTAGCATTGATTTTAGTTGGCTTTATTACTCAAAAATAGGATATGGCCGTGCAACTAATGGTGTTATGACGCAACAAGAAGTAAAATGCACACCTAACAATCAATGCAAATGCATTGTGTCCATGAAAACAGGGTATGCGTACTACGTGTAATGCACAATTTCTTCTTCAAATGCTGAATGCAAATTTCCCTATATGAAGTCCTGACTATTACTCCAAAGAAAACCTAGATCTAATGCAAGTACAATGCAAAGTGCATAATGCAATGCATAATGAGAAGCAAATATTTTGTATTTTTTGAAAATAAAGAGATATGAAAAGCAAAAGAATGATTCTACCCACCCCAGACTCTGCAAGCACACATAAACAACATTCCAGCAAAGCACTAAGGTAATAATGCACTAATCTCAAACAAAAAATCAAAGATTCCATGACAAGAACTTTCCTAAAAAAAAAAATTAGGCTAAAAAAAAATGTTTCTGGTCAAGAACAGAGGTATTAACAGACTCAGGCAGTGCCAAAGGAGACTCAGCAACTCACAGAATTCACCCAGCAATCCACTTCCTTCCACAAAAAGGTAAAAGCCAAAGTATACGCGACTGTGCACGGTAAACCCGCATGTATACGCGGAAATCCCAGAGGAACCCGCGTGTATACGTGACTGTAAGACCAAAACCCGCATACAAGAAGAAAAAGATGCACAAATCAAGGCAAACAGATAGGCTGAGACTAATTTTACACCAGTCAGACTCTACCAGGCATACATGCCCCCATACCCGACACAGAAACAAGAGAGAGAGAGCAATTCAAATACATTGAATGCCAAGAAACCAATCCCCAAAGGTCAACTACTAGGAACTCCCAAGCAGAGTCGCCAATTCTGTTACGGAGAGAAATTCCTATGGCTTGGGGTACCACAACAAACAGCTCAACTCCAGAAATCAATCTTTCCCAATATGCAATAGAAATAAAAACATATAACACTAAAGGATCGAACCTCGTACCTTATTCCGGACGGTTGAAGTAGATCCCCGTTGAGCTTTCCAATCTTCAGCTTGAATTATTATAGCACGTCCTCAACAACAAGTAAACAATACAAGCATACTATATTTCATGGTGTTAGATCTATTCTAGCATATATAATCAATAATGTAAAAGCATTTGACATATTCCAATGGAAACAATATTCATTCAAATACACATTACTGGACATGAAAAGATATTTCTATTAATATGAATCAGAGATTACAAGTGACAACCTCTGACGGCATGTCTGCGAACCGGAGAAACTGAATCCCCCACTTGGGCCTCCACCACCTCAATCCTCCATCACTTCGATAGCAAGCTTACTAGTAAAATGAAAGCTTGGGAAGAACACAACAGTGCTCCAAGGGACAAAGGGATGCAGACTCAAGCATAAGTTCTGGCAACAATGGACTATAGTTTCGCTACTCTCAATTCCCTCTTATGCTTTCAATGTACCAAGGGGTTCTTTATATAGCTTTTCAAAGGGATATTGAAAGGTCAAATCCGTGCGATCTCCAGGCATATGAAAGGCTAGGAGTCATATGAGTTGGACCCAAGTCAAGGAAAACTCCAAAAGGATTTGGATTATGCACACATCTCGATGTACGTGACTACAAGGGGAATATCCGCGTATGTACGCGGTTATCGGGGAAAAAGCCGCGTATATCAAATTTCTAATGTTTTTAGGGATGATTAAGGATACATCAAAAGACAAAAAGTGGTCCATAGGGGTTAATGAGTCTGCAGCGGGACAGGGGAAGGCCATACAATGTGTGATTCACCTAGTGGGGTGAAATCTGCTATAACAGTGAGCTTTCCCTATTATTCGTTATTATAGTTGATATAAATTTAATTATACTACTATGTTGCATTCAAATTCATAATTATATTTTCTCATGTAGACTTTAAAGTGGTGCCAATTTTGTACTAGTATATTAACTTATACTCAAAAAATATAGTTCTAACATTTTGAATGTGCAGGTTTTATCAGTTTGTCAACATTGTGATTGATTCTCTGGATTAAACTTTGTGAAGGTTTTCCATACCAACGTCTTGAGAGGACACTCCACCCATGCTTGTTACAGGAACCATGAAAAAATCATTGTGGACTGAAAAGATTTCACATAACTTAATCCATAAAATCAATCATTAAGTAGTAACATCATGTTAACTTTAATTCATGTTGGACATTATCATCAAATACATTGCATCATAAAGACAATTTAATCCATGTGAGATTTAATGTTGATTGTAATGCACTACATGTAATATAAGTATTATGGATGGAGATTTTGAGAATGTGACGAATGAATTGGTATATGTTGGACCCAAGTGCAACAAGATAAAGCCAAGACTCAATCCTATGATTGAAGTTGAGAAAGGAAATATGTTGCTAGTTAGATCATGAAGTGAGGATGAAGGAGATATGATTTGGATTGCAAAAACCACCTCATATATCTTCCAGAATGACGAAAGTGAGACTCTTCATGTAGGGGTTGGTTGATGGAAGCCTAGTTCAAGGAAATATAAGGGAAAATGTTAGAACAATATTGGGTACCAAACCTTCATGACACATGACTTGGATCTATTCCAGTTAATACCATAGTTTGGGCATGGATACAAAATAAAGAATATTGTAGGAAGAACACGATCAATAAATGTGGTGTACAAGTTGTAATTGATTTGTTTGACTAAATATAAGGAGATTAGGCAGAGATGTTTCATGAATGTAATTTTCTCTTTGAACGAGTTATTAATATACAAGAAGAAACACTTTTTAATGTTTGTTGTATATCAAATATTCTCTTCAAGCCCTTTTTTTGAGGAATTTTATATTATTTACTAATATGAAAATTTTGGTTCAACTTCTAAGTTAATTCATGTGATGGTACTTTATGTGAATTAGATAACACCATTTGATTTTTAACCTTTTAATTTGCTTTTGATATAAACTCAACATGTCACTATATCAAATGTGCATAGTCATATTCAATAATGACCCTTAAAACATCTTCTAGACTTCCTTTGTGAATATTGTAAGGCATTTGCAATAAGGTTTGAAGTGACTTTTCCCTATTATTTGTTATTATAATTGATATAAATTTAATTGTTCTACTTGGTTGCATTCTAATTAATATTATATTTTCTTCTGTAGACTTTAAAGTGGTGCGAACTTTGTACTAGTGCAATATCTTATACTCAACAAAGACAAAGTAGTAACATTTCCATAGTGTAGGCTTTCACAGTTTGTCATCATTGTGAATGATTTTCTGGATTAAGTTGTTAGTGATTTTTTCAAACCAACATTTCAAGTGAGCACTCCATGCATGATCTTCAGGGGAACAATGTAAAATTCATTATGGTTTTAAAAGCTTTCACATAGCTTAATCCCGAAAATCAATAGCCAAGTATTAACATTTAATGTCAATACTACATAAGTTAATAATAGTCGAACACAATATTAATATGTTGTTAAATAACTTTATATTATGTAAGAAATTTCTTACACAAATTATTAATAATTCACTAATCAAATATTGGTGACTTTTATTTTAATACGTAAATGTAAATATTAATGATAATCAATGTATATCATTAAATACATTTATAAGTAAAATTTCTCACATAAATCTGTTATTCATAAAATCAACATTCATTAACTTGTTTTCTCATACACCACCACCAACAATAACAATAATATATTTTGTCTCTATTCTAATTCATAATATATTTTATTCATTACTAAGATAAAACCTATTTTACTTTAAGTCATAAAATATTTTCTCTTGTCCACTATCAAGTGGTACCAACTTCCAAAAATAAAACATCATACTCAAAATAGACTTAAGACTTACTATGGTAACTCAACCTAAACACATTTGTTAACATAATTTCAATTAAATGAAATTCCAAGATAATAATAGCAACAAACATTGATTATTAATGTCATTAAATAAATTTAATAATAATATGTAAAAAAATCTTCTACAATCTATTTTTCCTGATATAATCATTCATCAACTTAACTTTTATTAGAAAATATAAATAATAGTAATATAAATAAATCATAGTTCTATTCTAACTCATAATTGTTTTATATCATTAAAATAATAAACTCAGCATGGTAACACTTAATATATAATAGTTTTTCTTGTCACTTGTAAAATGTTGCCAACCTTCTAATATATTACAACATGATACTCAACACATACAATATTCCTTGCTATGTCGAGAATTAAAATTGTTATAATAACCAATACATTTGTATTATGTCATTAATTAGTTTTTAAATGGGTCATTCTAAAATTGCGCCAAGCTTCTACTAGTATAGAAACTCAACAACACCGATGTACTAGTTACCATATCAAATTATAATTCAATTTCTTAATCATAGTATCATATACAATATTAATGTCATTACATAAACTTAATCACCTTACCATTTAATACAAACTATACATAATATTAATAGAAATTATGTAAGGAATCAAAGTCTAAGAATTTCATCATTTGGAAAGAATCAAACTCTAAGCCTTTCATTATTTTAATTTGTCAAAGAGGATTAGAAAGGTGTAATCTAGGTGTTAACACAGTCCCTCTCCCCCCATGTTGTAAAGGGTGCTAACTCAATGGAAGAGCACCTGCATTACAAGCAGGATGATGGTGGTTCAATTCCCTTGTGCCCTTACAAAAATTAATAGATGATATAAAATATTAATGATAATATAAATATTGTAAGATATCTATATTTTCAATATAAATATGCTCTTTTCAATTAAACACATTGTTCAAATTCTTCATAAATAAATAATTAACACTTGCGATAATTAGTTCAGTTGGTTTTCTCCCTTTCTTCTTGAATATGAGAAAAATCAAAGTGTACTGCACTAATCCTATTATAGTTCAGAATTGATTTTGACTGTTAAAATAATTAATATTAATAAATAAGGGAGACTTTACTAACATCAATATCATTAAATAAATTTATAGGTAATAAATTTCTCACGTTAATCGATTATTCATAAAGTAAACATTTATCAACTCAGTTTTTAATACATTACCACTACCAATAACAATAATAATAAATTATATTGCTATTTTAATTCATAATTTACTTTAATTATGACAAGGGTAGAACTTATACTTTAAAGTCATAAAATATTTTCTAGTTTTGATTATAAGTGGTGCCAACTTCCAAAAATAAAACAACAGACTCAACAAAGACAAAAATAATTACTATGACAATGTTTATAATTGTTGTAGTAACAAATACAATGCTGGTATTATGTCATAAAATAATTTAATCAACTTAAAATTTAATACAAAATATAGATAATATTAATAGAAGTTATGTAAGGATTCAAAGTCTATGACTTTCCTCATTTTGAAAGAACCCAATCTAGAGGAAGTTCTAAATTCTAGATCAAACCCATCTAGTTCTAATTGAGATGTAATATTTCCTCTAGTTCTAATTGAGATGTAATATTTCCTTTTGAATGGTTGAATACTAAAGTTTTACTTGAAATAAATAAAAAAATATTAATCGAGAAAATAGTTCACTGGATTAATTCTTCCAAATTCAATGGAATAGTTCTTTGAGTTATTTTTTCTAGATTTAATAGAATATGTATTTAGAGATTTACAAAAAAAACTCAATGTGGATGAAGTCCCTGTAATAGAATATTTCCAAATTTAACGAAATATGTGTTATATTCCATATTCATTAAATACTAAATTATCTCAAATAAACCCTTCAAAACTATAACAAAATGAAAAGAGATTCCCATAATATGTTTATCAATCCTCATGTAATATAAAGTTTATGATAAAAATCCATAGCATTGATACCATCTATGTCATGATGCAAGGAGAAACCTTTTCTTACACATAGAATATACTTTTGTGTTCACTTCACTCTATATACATGTTGAAAAAAATAACCTAAGTAATTGAAGAGACATTATCTCACCATAAAAATTCCTATTGATTTTTTATTCAACATCCATTCAATAATCATTAATGAATCTCCCTATATATGTATTTTTAAAATGCCTAGATCCCATTCCAATTTAATGACAAGCTGAAATGTTAATAATTGAGATATGTTTTTTGAGCATACACCTTAATTTGCTTTGAACTGGTTGTAAAGAGAGTCCTTGAAGTAAATGATGCCTCTATGACCTAGGTTTATCAAAAACTTGAGAATTTATAACTCAATGTTTAATTAATGTTTTATAACCTCACATTTTTTTATTAAAAGATTTAGTGCATTTTCTAATGCAAAAGCAATATAAATATCAAGGAATCCATATCTTTTAATAATTACATCAAAAGCATAATTTCTCATTATTGCTTTGTGTCCAAATTAAATAAAAGTTTCTCAAATTACAATCTTCAAGGCCAACAATGTTGTGGAAAAACAATCTTCCATATTTAATAAATAGGAAAGTATCTCAAAGAAAACCTCAACTAACTATAAGGAAAATAATCTAGTTATCTATAATATGTTTTTCAATCCTCATTCATGAAATATAAAGTATTGGATACAAAATTGTGATTATTTCTTTGATTGATACCATATGTTCCACCACCAGTGTTTCCTTGGAGAGAATATGATTTTGTGTAAATTTTTCGAAAAAGTAATGACCTAAAATTACATCCATTAGTTCCACTTCCTATAAACTTCTTAGAAAAATATTGTTTACTTTTCTTATGCATCCATTCAATTACAATTCAACAACAAGAAATGAATCTCCAAAGTTTTATACTTTTTAAATGTCTAGATTTGATGTCAACTTGAGGACAAATTCAAGTGCCAATAATTGAGCTTTGTCATTGGAGCATACACCTAAATGTACTTTGAACTTTTTGAGCATACACCTAAACCTACTTTGAACCTTTGGTAAATAGAATCATTAGGTAAATTATGCCCCCTACTCCTAATTGTGGATTCTCTTGTGGTGCACCAACAAAATATGCACATGCCCCACTTTTACCAAAAACTTAAGGAATTATAAAAATGTGTTTTATAACCTCACCTTGATCAAAATATTTTAAGATGGAAAAACTCTTTAGTACACAAACCTTGGATGATACTTATGTATCTTCAAATAAATTGCTATTGAACATCAACCACATTCGACATGAAATAAGAGATAAAGAGCTTTATATAATTTGTTGAGGGAATTGGAAATCTACCATAGTAAATTTGTTTCTATACTTTCTCTAGCCCAATCAAATATAACCCAAACAAAGAGACCAAACTCTTTTCATACATGTATAGAAACATAACATACAACAAATAAATAATCAAATATAACCCAAACAAAGAGGCCAAACTCTTTTCATACATGTATAGAAACATAACATACAACAAATAAAGGACTCAAAGATTCACTATATGTCTTCACTTTATAAGATCCCATACATGTATGGAGTTATTAGATCCCATGCATGTATGGATTTATTGATAGCATACCACATAAAAAATAGTTTTTTTCAAGGGTATTTAAACTTCCAAAATCCTTTATACAAACATTTTGGAAAGAAAGACCCCTCTTCTTTCTTAAATCTTTGCAACCTAAATTTAGAATATGTTTTCCTTCTACTAGATTATTTGACCAAATAAGTTCATTATCAATGTTCATGATTCTTCCATGAATTTTTTTTAATATGAATGTACACTTTTCCCAAACTAAGTAATCATTTTCTTCAAAATCCATGAAATCGAGAGTGAACGCTCTTTGAACCATAAAAGTAGTCCTAGGAAAATCATTTTCACTATCCAAATTAGAAAATCCTTGTATTCACCATATGAATGGGTAAAATATGTTGGTCTTCACATTCCACCCAAGTATCCATCCTCAATCTAAAACACACAGCAGAACCCACCTTACACACTAACCAATCCCATCAAGGGGAAATGAGTAAATGACAAATTTCCAAGCCACAAATACATTTTCAGGAACTTTATTGCATAGCCTAAATTATTATAAAATAGAGAGGGTATTGATCTATCTTTCTCTTACAACCAAGGCCCATAGTCACTAACCTTTTAGAATTCCTCATACAGTGTTTGCTGTAAGAGCTTTAGCAAATAAAAAGGGCATTTTTAATCCCCCATCACCCTAATTTTTTAGGAAGACCAAGGAAAAAAATGTTTTTCGCTGCCACCTTCACCTTTTAACATTCCCTTAGGTAGGAAAAACAAGAAACCTGATAAACTAAGGTGGATTTCAAAATAACTTTTAAGAGAATGAGCCTACCAGCACTTGAGAACCATTTGTTGCACCAAAATGAAATCATTTTCTCTACTTTGGCTATGATTCAAAATTAATAGTGTTTGCAATAGTCATCTGGTTTTATAAATCAGCCTAAATACTTTATCCTAATTTTCAAAAAACACTTCTGAGAAAAGAAAAAGAACCATAATCCACTTCTTTAAATCATTATCAATGCCCATTGAAAGAATTGATGACATTTTCATATTAATAACTTTAGCGATAACTGTAATTTTATTAAATAAAAGCTCGCATCTTCCATGCTCCCATGACAGATAATAAATATATCATCCAAAAGCCGATGAAAAACTTTTGAAAGACGTGGACAATTATGCCTATTTTAATATCTTTAAAATGTATTCAAAATTTTGCTACCTCTATAGCTCAACTTAAACCTTCACCCACCAAAACAAATATAAAACCAGCAAAGATACCCGAAACTCGCAGGATACTCCTAACTCGCAATCCAGTACTTAAATGTTTGGGAGGGCCAGCCTAAGGCAAGTGTAGACTGTTGCAGTTCTACAAGTACCACAAGTACGTGATGAACCTGCATTGAAAACATGCAAACAACCCGTTAATAACATACTGCTGATTCATGGGCGCATGGCATACTAACCATTAATCAGATACTTAAAAAAAAAAGTTTGAAGAAGCTGCGCAATAAATCAGATCATACCGGGATGAGCACGATCAGAAGCTGGTGTTACTGGTTTGCGGCAGTTGATGAGAACTCGGCGATTGGCTTGGTCCGACCAGGCCTCAACAACATCGTCAACCTTCAACCCTCTTCTTTCAACAAACTTTCGCCATCCTTTCTGAAACATCCATTGATTAAATCGGCCATGACTTTTGACCACGAATTTCTCATCTATTACCCTTTCTTCATCCATTGCATAAACAGGCAGGAGGATACCTCTTTCAAGCTCTTCAGGCTTCCAAATACTATCAAGTCCAGCCCTGCGGGGAATCGCAAGCGTGAAGAGAATTGCGTCGCTATGGCTGAGCTTCTTTTCAAACAAAAGTTTCATGTTATCAAAGCTGCCCATGATGATTAGGAATCGCTGATTAGAACCATAATGATGGCTGCCTAGAATTAGATATCTCAATTTTCAATGATGGCTGATTAGAAATAACAACAATGACCGGAAATAACATGTAGATATCATGACCCAGGTGTGGTGGTGTGCGGTTGGATTTACGTTTTATCGAATTGTTAAATTTTTGCAATAAAGACCGTCAGATTGTGGTGGTGTGTACCGTCCTATTGTACCTCTTCAATATTTATTGATAAATCGGATGAATAGAAATGAATAAAAAAATGGAAAATGGTCAATAAAGGAATGCCACATGATGAAAACAAAATAGATATATCTGGGATCAGGCCTGAATGAAATTATTTCAGATCTAGCTTGTAAGAGTTCTTAGATTTTTTACACCTTTCGATTTAAGTTTTTGATAAAGGTTTGATGGGAAAATATTTCAAAATAAAATAAAAATCTCTTTACAGTGACACAAAAATCCAGCAGGTAATATCACCAGCAATCGGGGTGCCTTGGTATTTTTATTGTACTAAATCTAACTGTTGTTTGGGTGATTGTACCACCTAGTGTTCACATTTCTCTAACCCTATATGCATTAAAAAAATGTGTGAGGCTATTAAAGAGGGAGAAGTTAGGGCTAGCTTCTTAAATAGCTTAGGACAAGAAGTTTCAGAATAGAGTTAGGCTGGCAGCTGGATTATGTTAGGTGGTTGGTTTATAGCTTGCATGAGGCATGTTCTACAGCTATAACCTTATGGCTGGTATGCTCAAAGGGAATCATTCTTAATGAAGTAAAAAGCCTTTGTACACAAATCTTGATAGTTATATATTGATTAAAAACATATATATATATATATATATGAATAAGAACAAATAAAATATATCAATAAGAATTTTGTGTTACTGTATTAGTGCATAAATAAGTAGAAATTTTCAATATTTGAAAGGTGGGAAGAGTTATCTTTGGAAGGAGAAGTAAGTGATATTACCTTTTTATGGTGGATGGCAACTCGCAGAATTTGAGTGTCCTCAAGTAAAAATGAAATGATCCCTCCAGTGCCCACAACTTTGAACATGTTATCTCCTCCAAGACTTCAGCAAAAACCCTATGGTTAAAGGTACAACCAATATGCACAAGGAAGAGAAACAAGAACCATATGGAGTGGTGGGTACTCGATAGTGATACCTACTATTGAGATAGATAAGATTTGGAAGAAGTGGGATTCAATCCGTGGCTACTGGGTTTAGATAGGATTTGGGGGAGGTTGGGTTCGATCACAAGAAAAGGGGATGCGCTAACGACCGGCTTAACAAACTGAAGGAAAGAATGGTTGTGGTAAGTAGTTATAGAGAGGTCAGCCAATACCATGGGTAATAAATACTATAGGGTACAACCTGCACCTTGAAACAAGTATTAAAATTTCAATTACCTCATATCCTTAAACAAATATTAAAATTAATGACTACTACCTACACCCTAAAACAAATACTAAAATTTATGACCCTAAATTTAAATTGGCAAAAATCAAATCTACATTTTAGAATTTTTTATATTCATCACAATTAAATTTTAATTTTATAATTAAATATCAAATACATTTCTAAACTTAAAAAACTTCTACGAGCTATCAAATTCCAATACCAGACCTGTTTGAGATAGTTATGATCCATACAAACTATCAAATTCCAATTCTAGACCTCTTTGAGATAGTTATGATCCACTCATCACACATGGCTACATGGTTGTATTCATGGAATGATAGTGATTATATTTCAATCCATATTGACTTTGACTCAATCTACATAGGATTCTAATCATATAAAAAATGTGCATTAAAAAACAAAACTGATGTTGGTCAAAAGCCTCTCCATATTTTCACCTCACATTGAATATTTGGTTTGAAATTTTGAAGGGCCATTTTTAAATTATATTAATTATAAATTACATTTTAAGAATATATAAATTTATTTATAATTAAAAAATTTTAATAGTGGATGGATATATAAAATGATTACTTTAACAAAACTGGTGTTGGTAAAAAGCCTATCCATATTTTCACCTCTTTATTAACATTGAATATTTGGTTTGGAATTTTGAGGGACTTTTTTTAAATTATATTAATTATAAATTATATTTTAAGAATATATAAATTTATTCATAACTAAAAAAAAGTTAATAGTTAATAGTGGATGGATATATAAAATGATTACTTTATTTTTTGAGTACAAAATAAAATGACTAACATTGGGAGTTAAGAGTCCTACTTTTTGGGCACTTCATCTAAACATCATAATGATGATTTAAAAAATTAGTTAAGTTTTAATAATATATATAAAATGACTAACATTGGGAGTTAACAGTCCAACTTTTTGGGCACTCCATCCAAACTTCATAATGAGGATTTTAAAAATTAGTTAAGTTTTAATAATAATAAAAAATTCTTAATGACTTTAATTTTAATTTTCAAATAGTAACAAAATTTTCCTTTACATTCTTTTTCTTAATTCTATTATATATTTTTTATTATTTCAATTTTAATTTAATTTTAAATAACCAATTTTTTCCATATTTTTCGATCTTCTTTCACATTGAATACTCCCTTAAAAGTTTTATGGATATATACCATGTTTACTCTATTTTTATTTTTATTTTTCAGAAAGAAAAAAAATAGAAACATTGTGAAATAAAACTTTAAACTTTCTCGAGTCCATGGAAACCTCATAACGAGGACGTTAAATTTTAGAGAATAAAAAAAAAAAAATCAAAGTTAGTTAGATGAGAAAAAAATATAGTAAAAAAATCATTAATATTAATGATCTTAATCTTAATTTTCTAAGAGTAACAAATTTTGATTTTAATGACCTTCCATCTAGATTTTAATTGATTTTTTATATTTCTACAATTTTTTTTAATATCAAAACTAAACTTTCTTTGACCTTTTTTTCTCATTATCTAATGTTCACTTTCCACATTAGTATTTACCACCTATCATATGCTAAGAGGGATGAAGTCCCTATAGGTGCAAACCTCTTTTATTGTATATCTCTATTTGGAGAGGTTTAGAGGTTGAGGGAGTTGATCCCTCTTGACGTATTGTAGATCCATAGTTTAGATATATCTAGGTTCGTTGCAATATGGGGCAGTCACATAAAATTTATATAATCATGATTATGTATATGAAGAATGTAAAGCGAGCTTCAATAGTTAAAAAAATAGGAATAAGATGGATATAGTATTGAATAACTAAACATGTGAATAACAAGAAAGTAAGAGGATGTGTAAAATACATAAATAATATATTACAAAGTAATCAATCTCAATCTATCTTCTTCATATGTTTGAATAGCCACACTTATGTTTTCCATCTTTTCATATCGATCATATGAAAAAGGAAGGTTAAAATTGAATACTATTAAAATATTTAACACGAGATATTGGAGTAAATGTCATACCCTACCTCTCTTTATTTCCAATATTAATACTACCTTTCTCCAATGTCAATCCTTGTGAATTATGGATTGTTAAAACTCAAAATTTTCAATGGAAGTTGTTTTTAATTACCTATTTTAATCAATGCAATAACAACAACTTGAGGGGTTAATTAATCCCATGGAACCCCCACATATTTATCAAATTTTATCAAAACATAGGTGGGTGGTTTTGGGGGTAATGTTTCATGGGTTATACACAATTTGTTCTGTCACTCCAAGATCACCATTGACTAGTCTTGCGTGTGTCCGTTTGATCAATATAAGCACCACACTAACTCCATTTGCAATAAGTAACTCAAGTTCCAAGTCTTCCTTTTTTGTTTCTATAGAATACTTGCTTCTCACTCTTGTAGAAACACTAGATACGTTTGGACAATTCATATTTCTTATACAATGCTTATTATGATGATGCACATCATCATTTGTTGCAAACAAATGAATGGCCATTCCAAAACTTCTTTTTGTGGAAGCATCAAATGAAGGATCTGTCCAAGTCATAACCAATTTCTAGTCTTCCACCATTGTTAGTGCATCTCTAACATTCATCAACAAACGATGAATTTTTTTTTTCTCATCACTTTGTCCATCTTCTCAAAACACAGTATCAAGGGTAACAACGGTTGTGAATGAGTTTCATAATTCTTTTGTAATACCTTTAGATGCGTATAAAGGTTTATCCATGGCATGTGGTAATTGACCCAAATCACCAACCAATATAATTGACCTTCTATGAAAAGGAATATTGGCGTTTTTTGAGAAAGCTTAGAGTCAAAGTATTCAACCAATTTTAATCAATAGATTTCTTCCAATAAAACTCATTTCATCTATTATCATATATTTTACATGTTTCATCTCTTCTTGCAATGTGATTAAATGCGACCCTTGTAAATTGGTTATCTCTTTGATTGGTATATCAAGTGTCGAATGAATTGTTGTTGTTGAAATGTTGAATGTTGCTACCCCCATAGGAGCCAAAAGGAGTAATGGACTCTTCTATGGTAGAGACTTTGTTTCAAGAGAAACCTTAATAGCTCCAATCACATATGACTTTCCTATACCCGCATTTCCTTGAAATATCAAGCAAAGTGGATCAACAAACTATTTGTCAATTATATGTAGACATCGTAGTAAGCAATTAAGAGAAGTGTTGTCAATATGAAATATCATTGATAAACATTAACTTTGGAAATTTGTATGGTTTAACTATTAACTGTGATTAATTAATCTAATAAATATACATTGTTTATTAAGAAAAGTGTATTAAATTAGTGCTAGGGTACTTAGAAATTAAACACACAAATTTTGATCTTATTAATTACAATAAATTAATATTAATATTAATATTATTAATAATATTATTGTTGTTATTATTATTATGATAAGTATTAAATGATATTAGTATTATTATTATTATGTTTCCACCAAACTAAAATAATTGCCCATTACAAATCCATAAACAAATATGTCGAAAAGTCCAATTACTAGGTTAATATTATTAAAGTGATTAATCGAAAACCTTGTAAAAGAAATTATTATTTTATTGAATCTACAATGGGTTCAATAATGTAGGGGGGGGAGGGGGGGGTGGCAGATGGTCACAGAAAATGTCATCTCATGGACTTGAAAACATTATGCCAACCCAAAGATGTGGGAGGTTTAGGACTACGTGACCCATTAGATATTAATAAAGCGATGGGAGCCAAGATCTGGTGGAAATGGATAACCCATGAGGAAGAATCGTGGGATAAGCTATGGCATGAAAAGTATGCATTCCAGTGGCCAAAAAAATAGTTGACAAGATTCGACGAAAATATCTCAGGTTCGAGCATCTAGAAATTGGCTCAGGAAATTGAAGCCTCATTCAAAGACACAGTTTCTTGAAAGTAAGAGATGGAAATTCGACATTGTTTGCTAGCGACGCATGGAATCTGGAGCCATGTATAGAAAGCCAATATGATGTTCCGACGCTTATCCACCATCTTCATAATAGAAAGATGAAAAAGGTGGGTGAATTTTGGGATTCTGGGTCCTGTGACAAAATCGTTAGGACATGGAAAGGGAAAGATTGGTAGAAAGCCCTTGAACCAACAAAGGACATTAAGGATTTCGACATGGAACTTTGCTCCAGGAATATCTGGCATGATGGATTGGATAATATTTGATGGGGATATTCCAACCTAGGAAGATTCAATATTAAAGAGGCCATGGAGCTACTGACTAAACTCATAGGTTGGAAAATGAGGCTAAATGGAGGAAAATATGGGGTGGGAGTTGGTGGCCCAAAGTAGTAGTTTTCATTTGGCTCATTCTCACTTGGGATAATATTCAATTTTGGGGGATTCTGATTCCATCAAGATGCCGCCTTTGTGAAAGCAGCAATGAAGCCATAAACCACCTTCTGGATGAGTGTACAATTCCAGGTGCTATCTAGAAAAGAGGTGTTGGTTTTTTTAAGAAATAAAACGACAAAGTCCCAACTTAACTATTGTTGAATGGCCGAAGAACATATTTAAAAATAAAATTGTGAGCAGGGTATCGGAGCTATTTCCTCGCTTCACGGTTTAAAAAATTTGGAAAACACAGAACTTAAGAATTTTTGAAAATAAACAGAGGCAGGTTGAGGAAATGTGGGTGATGATAGAAACTCACTTAAAAGAGACACTAAATTTAAATACATGGACCCAGGAGTATTTTGCAGCAAAAGCAATTGAAAAATAAATTCTACATGGATGGGAAATCTTGAGGGTACCTATGAAAAATACGCGCCCTAGAAAAATGATTAAGACTCCTCACAGCTTGTATTTTTGGCAATATCCTCTTGTGGGTGCCTTCAAAATTAAATTCAACGGAGCTGTAAAAGGGAGCCTAGGACCTTTTGGTTTTGGAGGAGCAATCAGGAAATCACATGACAGAATTCTCAACATCTTTTGGGGCAACATGGGCACTAGTACCAACAATTTAGTGGAGTTAGAAGGTCTCATCAATGGGGTATATTGGGCCTTACAACACCATTGGAATCCATTGATTGAGGAAGGGGACTCTCTCACAATTATTAGCATAGAGAGAAGAGTACTGAATGGTGCGACCATTGTCGAGGTCTCCAAAAATTGGTGATGGGATGGTAGGCTTACAAAGCTAAGAATATGGTAAGTGGGAAATCCATCACTCTATTTATTGCACAATAAAAGGACTAGTAATAGGGTGGCAGACGCTTTGGAAAATGAAGGGGTTGGAAAGTTTATTTCCTTCCATGTAGAAGATATCAACGACATAAACGATGGCATGATATGGAGAGGATACAAAGAGTTGGTAAATAATGGCATACGTAGGACAGTTGGTGACCATCTATGATAACTGTCTGCTCTTTCACTCCCAATGCAAGACAGTTGTAATCAATCCTCCACCTCATATCCGACGTCTGATACACCCCTCGACATGCACGTCCCCCACGTCATGCCAAGGACACCTCTAAATAGACACATGATCTGGTATGATAGCGATCATCTCCACATTCCCGTGTCAGGCAAGATTGAAGGCGATGAGACATCCATACCACTTGGCATTAAATCCATGTAGGTATATGTTACGGCCAATACAAGTGGAAAGTGGATGTGTAATACTGAATTTGAAGGTGGCATGCTTGCCCAATCCGAAAGGGATGATCTGGCAATAGCCCATCATTTATAAGAATTTCATCAGAAGTGCTTGCTGAGTATGGAGACATTTTTGGGATTCGGCCCTTTGGGCATACCGGTGGGGTAATTTAAAGCTTCTTCTCTTGGACTGTCGAAAGCCATAAACATCGTATGAGTCGACTATCAATGGGGGATAGGGATGTTGATATTTTGCATTTGAAGATGGATATGGAAAAGGTTATTGAGCTTTGGAACTGTAAGGTTGATGCTATGTAGGGTGCAAAATGGAAACATCAGTCTAACGGGTCGAGGGTTGGTTACATAACCCAGCTGAAGGGAATGACTATATATTTATCCTCAGATGGTGAATGGATCATCCTGTTCGTGCTCAATTTTGATTGCCTTCATTTGTAAGCCCTCCAAAATTATTTTCTCTGTGAGACTATGGCTCAACAATGTCATGTGCGATGACGTCAGGGGGAATGTAGAAGAATTGATGGGGGTAATATACCACATGCCAGCTCATCTAGTAGTTCCCCTCTTGTGTATGATAACTTGGTTCCTATGATGTTTAATTGGGGGGTGCAATACATGGCAGAGACCTCGGCTGTGGTGGAATCCCAGATAGTAGTCAAAGAAATCGAGTTGCTCCAAGAATATGAGACTCGTCAAGGGATTCCCCTAGCGGCCAATCCATTCTAGGAAATTTGAATCCTTCCTTCTCATGATATGTAGGAGAAGGCACAAATGGTGCATGACATTAGGGAAGCCTTAAGTTTGATTAGGCAGGGGAAGTAGGAAAGTATTGCGGGTTTTAGACTGTCAAATTTGATTGCAGGAGATTTGCTGGAGTACCCAAGGGAGCAGGCCAAGGATGCACAACCTCCTTCCTCCATTGATCCTCCTCGTCAGTAAGGACTTTGGGAGGTTTGGGTATTTTTGGGCTCTCTCTGAGCATTCGAATTTTTCTAATTATTTTGCTTTCGATCGACCCTCTAAACTTCTATCTTTTTATGCATATGTCTCATATTGTTTTTCCTAACTATGTCTGTAATGTTTTTGGTCCAGATGGGGTAATTAAGGGTGGTCCTATCACTCTGAGTCTGTCTCTATGCAGACACTTGATTGAGGGCCACCAGGTCAAAGGGAAAAGGAAAGTGTATGTACTTAAAATTGTAAATTTGGGGGTGGTTTGTGATGCCCTCTTACATAGAAAGATCAGGCGATCGAGGAGTGGGGGAAATGACCCACTGAACTCTCTAGAGAAATTCCCTGTCAAGCGTGGTTCTTTCAGTTGGTTGGGTATGAATGTAATTTCATTTTTGTACCATAAGTAGTATAATGTGTTTCTTCTTATTAACAAAAAAAATACAGGGTTCAATAAAATAATGATAAAATACTACCATGTCACACAAAGAATCCAAATCTAGATTTGATAAATTAATCAAAGTGACACTTCAATTTACGAAGAGTCAACCTCATAACAATTTAATTATTAGTCTATTTAACACATGAAACAAAGGATAAGGTTAACAATGGATCCACCGTCATATGAAGATCCTAGATTGGACAGTTCGAGAATACTGAAATGATGTACATTTATCCTTTAAATAAACTGAATTGAAATTAATACCATTTAACCGCCCAAGAAAGAAGTACAAAATAAATAATATTTTAGTATGAATTAGATGGTAAAATGGGTCATCAAAATGAATACTTGGGGGGAAAGGAGGTAGAATAAGGGGGAAGGAAAAGGAAGGCGGAAGAAGGTATATGGAGAGGAATCTGAGGGGTTTTGTGGGATGGTTCTTTTGGTAATTTTACGGGAGAAAGAGAGGTGGGAGTGTTGTAACAAAGGAGAAGAGAAATCTTGAGGAGGGGGTTCACTCAAGGATTGGAAATT
The DNA here is from genome assembly GCA_001517045.1 of Pseudotsuga menziesii. Lineage (NCBI taxonomy): Eukaryota > Viridiplantae > Streptophyta > Pinopsida > Pinales > Pinaceae > Pseudotsuga > Pseudotsuga menziesii. The sequence goes on from LPNX010367282.1 coordinate 396,507, forward strand.
CGTTAGAAGGAAAGGAATATTCTCTAGAGATTATTGGTATGTGGCTTGGTGGCTAGGTAACCCATTGGTTTCCTAGGGCCAACATGATAAGAGATGGTCGACAGGGTGGTTCATTTTATTTTGATAACAACTGCCTCGATAGGCAAGGCTGGGGGAGGAAGGGAGCTATTTTCAACCTACATAATTCGAGGTATTATTCTTTTTTTATATTTTGTTTTAGTAATTAAGTGTTTAATAATAGTGACAAAGGTATATATGAGTAGGAAATAGAAGAATTAGATAAATTGTAGATAGATAAATGACATAACTATTAAACTGATAGTATTTTCCTATGTTAGAATTTTTTTTTTTTTGAAAATTGATTACTCTCAAACTCCTAGAATATATTATGTTCTAACATAGGTAAAAAAACATAAACACGATAGAAACAACAAGATAACAATTTTATTTTCCTTGGAATTTATTAGAAATAGCTAACAATGAGCTCACCCATTAGAGAGGAGAGATTAGAATATTAAAGACTTGGTGCTCTGTTGGGTAGGAAGAGCATTACATTCCTTTTCTTCATTCGAATGAATTGTTTCGACTCAATGTAATGGATCACGATTAACATGCCACGATATGTAGTGGAAGTTTTCCCAATGCTGCATTATCTCATCATTTTTCAATAAAAATAGTTATATAAATCATATGCATACATATCGACTTTCAATGAAGAAAAGCATATTTTTTTTTTAAACGTCATGGCAATGACTTCATATCCCTGTAGCAACATGGAATTGGTCAATCATAGAAATCATATAAAATTTATAATCCAAAATAGAACCATATATCTATTTGTATCTCATGGCCCATGAATTTTCCATATTCCACTCTTATATCCATACCCCTAAGTATGGTGGTACTTCCGCTCGAATACTTGTAGTCATTCCACTAGGTTCAAACATAAGTAATCATATCAAGTTAGTATGACATATATGTAATCATAGTTTTCACAAATATTATATAACTTACATATATAAACACACAAATTATTACTTCGAATATCACTTTTCAACTAATCCCTTGAGTTCTTTTACCAATTCTTGTGTGGGATTACTTTTATTTATGAGTTTACTCTCCCTTTTAACCACGAGTCAAAAGTTTTCTCCTCAGAGACACCAAATAGTGTCCTATCTTCTAGATGTCCAGGTTTTTTCCTAGGTCTTATTTTTGCCACACCATATGCCTAACACAAATGTGCTCATGCAACAATCACTTACCTAACACCATTGTGCTCCTGCAACATATATTCCTAACACCAATGTGCTCATGCGACAATCACTTACCTAACACCATTGTGCTCCCGCAACATTCAACTTTTCCTTGTTCGTATTTTTTAATATTACTTATAACCTTTGACTGTTTGTGACACACATTCCTTGGTGCTTAACATGACTTCACTGTCATTGTCCCGTTTCACGGTATTGGCTTCATGGTTAATATAAGGGTAAAAGCATGGTAATGTGTCTCACTTTTTTCCATTTTGCGGCGATGAAATTTATGAACTAAATGCATTTGTTTAGAAATGTACAAATCAATCAAGAATTAGATAATGGTGTAATGAAACAAAAGTTTTCATTATGAATGACATTTTATATGGTATTTTTTTTAAATTAAAAAAATATTGATATCTTATTTATTTCATATTATTTAGAGGGCATTTACTACTATTCCAGGCATCTCATAAGTACTCACAAAACCGCGACCCCCCATATATACCTTCATTTACTTTTTTAATTCCATTTTTTTTCCACAAGTTTATTATAAACACTTTTAAGATTGTTGTAATTATTTTTTAATTTTAGTTTATGATCTATTTTAAGTATTATTAAATTATCAATATAAGTAATAAGTTTTATGTGTATATAAATTTGTGACCCAAAAAACTATCATTTTAAGACATCAAAATCAATAATTTTTCATATGAATATGGAAATAATATACAAGTGATTGTTAAAAAAAAAAATTAATTTTTTTGAATCAGATTTTTTATATTAAATATTTTAAATAAATTTATAAAAACAGAACAAATTTTCTTTCCGCAAAGTGAGACACATTACCATGCTTTTACCCATAATTAACATCTATTGATAAACACAATTTTCATTCATTTAATCAACATTTCCTAAGTTGTAATGATTGTACTCTCACCATCATTCATTGTTGATACAATTTCATAATTCATTCAGAATAAACCATCATGTATTTAGAAGTGGATTTAAAATCCATGTCTTATGTTGATTGTGAGATGGTTAGAATCATAGTAAATCCCTGCAATGTTAGTTTGTAACATTATGCATCATTAATTTTCAAATATTACTAGCAAATCTCAAAACTGAGACATTATATTTGCAACTCGATCATTAGAGAAGAGTTTTGAATATCCAAACTATAACAATTTCAAAGTAAACATCTTACTCTATCCTTCGGTATCCAATCAAAATGATTTAGCAAGCAAAATAATTCAGAGGCAATATTTTACCCTTTAGATATATTAAACTAATTATTGGTTAGTAGAGGCGTCATATAAGTGCCATCAAACATTAGTTAGAGATAACACAAAACCCAAAACAATGCTTTAGCAGAATTAGGTTCCCTGACGCGTTATCAGACCTAAGGCAAGTCCAACGCTTTACCAACATTTTCAATGACAACGTTCATTAGATCTATTCAACACAATGCATTATAGAGATTGGGCATCAAACGTTATTAGATCTAAAGGATATAATTTATAACCAAATCGTGGCATCAAATTCTAGATAAGACTTAGATGGAAGGCATTTAAACAATTACGTGAATCAAAAATATCATAAAGAATTATTAGCAACTGACCAATCGTAGCGATCCAGTTGCAGTAGTGGCAAGTTATAAAATTTAATTAATACCTGTCAGCTTCCCCCTGTGAGTAACACCTACACACATGCAACCGATTTATGTATGAAATGATAGAAAATATCATTACACAAGTGTGATTTACGATAGCCAACCATTCACGCAACTGTACCATCAATACAATGCTGTTTGATTCTGATGTGATTTGGTCTTTCAAAAAACTCAAAACATAGACAGTATTTCCATTTGGTGATCATACTCCTAAATCCATATGTCAACTAGGAACAAAGTATGAGGAGTATAGAGTGTTTAAACAACACAAATCTATACTATATTCATACATCAGACCTACTCACCAATTTAAATCACATGACAAGAAATCGAACCAAATAAAAAATGTCAAATCTTTTATGCACAAAATAAACATACAAAGAACTATCTTTTGCAAGTTTGTAGCACAAAATTTTTCCTTCAATCAAGCAGAGAAAATGTGTGAATATGATCCTTAGAAGGCGATTTCGAATTTGTTACCCAACAGCCAATTGTACAACATTTACATGATTCCCTAAAATTACTTTATTGTTTGAGAATCCAGATAATATAACCAACTGTCATGTGAGCTCCTTTTAATTGTCTTTAATGCATAAAGAAACAAGAGGATCCAACATCAGTCTAGATAATCATCCTGTTAGCCTAAATTTGGAAATATTTCATTGCTAATATTATCCAACAATCATAACGAAAAACATAAGTACAAAAATTAAGTAGACGGGGAACTTTTGACCAAATTATTTATATAATTATCCTTCATTTATAGTCCACCTTTATTCGAGTATAATGTGGGTTGAATTTGTTAGTTATGATTGCATAGAATTCTATTCAAGACAAGAACCCGATTGAGGCCAGAATATTTCACGGCTCAAATCGGAGCTGCTACCTACTACTTGCATCTGCCAGATAGGATCAAGTTGGAGCAAGTAAACCTCAACAGTTAGTTAAAAATAGAAACTTGTAGATACTTTTGCAGTTTCCCTAAGATTTATGTAAGTTTTCAGAAGAGTTGTAACAATTTTAGTCTGACATGCCGTAGAATTTGGCGTTTTAGGTAGAACTTATACATAGAATCCAATAGAATGCTCTACTACATAGTGATTCATTCGAGTTCAAACGTTGTTGGGATAACCTCTAGTCCAATTTGTTTTTATACCTTACCATAAGAATGGGTCATGAACCATTTTGGCTTTGAAAAAAGAATTACTCACCTACTTTTGTTATACCTTCTTCCATGATGTTTCTTTGGTCCTCTCCTTTTGATCTTTAGAGGCTCACTCGGACAACTTATCCCCCTCGTTCATCAGTGTCATGCATCCACAAATAAAAACAATTGATTGGTTAGAGCGATCCATCTTCATGCTTCCTAACTACATGTTGAACCCAAATAGGCTCGAGTGCTGTCACTCTGGCTCTGATACCATCTATAACATACCTAGTTATCAATTAGGATGAAATCCTTGAGTTACCAATTGTGAACATCTAAATTTAAAAACTGTGAATGATAATATGGGATAAAAAAAGTTCCCTTATGAAGCATTATTGAAACAATGTAACATACATGTGCTACCTCATTGTAAGTTGAGAGGAAGGTGGGAAAATTTGTTTCTCCTTTAGAAAACAATAACATATGTTTCATTACACCTTATACCAAATTTAGTGAAAGTAGCATAAATCAATTGTAGTACCCCCTACATTAAACACCATTGATAAAATGTGCACAAGAAACGTAAAACAAAAACGAAGAAAAGATTATAACCCTTATGATTCTACGAGCATCCTAATAAAAAATCATATGCTTGATCTTGATAGAGAACTTCCAATTGACAATTAAGAACATACTCCCCTGCCATTAGCCACATTCCCACATACCATGTCTTACAACTGGAATGTAGGTCTCGTAAGTACCTGCAAGATCTTAAACTTTCTTTACACTTACAACCTTTATCGCAATAAGTTACTCCTCAAGAAACAACTTTAATATAACTCCTTGAGCTTATAGAATGGAGAACACATAATACTTTTTATCTAACTATACTTTTTAACCCTATTCTTGTACATCATTAGTCCAGCAAATGTGTTCATCACTACATTAAAATATAGCTTAGATATTTTGGCTAAATGTACGTTCGACTTGTATCCACAAGAACGTGAGCATTCTTTGAAACACTTTAGAATTACGGAGTACTTACAACTAACTTGCACACATGAACCATAGAACATTTTCAAATAAAAGCATTCTTCGAAACACTTTAAAATTACAGAGTACTTACCACTAACTTGCACACACAAATCATAGAACATTTTCAAATAAAAGCATTCTTCGAAATACTACATAATTATAGCGTACTTACAAATAACTTGCACACATGAATCATAGAACATTTTCAAATAAAAGCACATATGAAAGATAGAACATTCTGAATAATGGCGCACATAAATCATAAATGGAAGACATAAATCATGAAACTAAAAAGGACACAAGGATATACATGGTTCACCCCAACCAGGGGCTACATCCACCAACAGAGTTGCAAATATTTTAATTACTTCAACAAATTTGGAAGGTTACAAATTTGCAGCACTTCCACTGTGCTTTTTCTTTTATTTTTCTTTTCTTTCTCAAGTACATCAGAGAGTCATTTCTAATTGTTAACAAGCATAGTGATGATATGATAGTTGAAAGAGGATATATCTTAATTCCTCTTACAACAGAGACAACTATCGTGCTAAAAAGCATCTTGTAGTATCCAACCTAAGCACAAAGACAATCTGCCAATAGAACATCTTTCAATTGGAGAATCAATCCACTAGAACTGCTTGTCATGTGCAACTTTTAATTTTCTTGGTATCAGGCTATAAATATACATCATGTGACATGGACAGCAGCTCATATTTGAATCTCGTTCAAGAGAGGGCATGGGAAGACAACAGCTTTATCATTGGATGCTTCAGAAAATAATTCTTATCTCAATATTTCTCACACAAAATTGCAATTTTCAGCACAACAATAAACTTAAGTCGCAACTGTTAAATAAAGAAATGGAAAACTAGAGTAACCCAAAATTGTTTGATCTAGACAAGAAAAAACATGAAACTGAGTGCAATCCACTGAAAATATGATAGTTCTCATGTGTTTAACAGTGCGTTTCATGAATTAAATCCCTACTACAGTTACTGGCTCTTCTAAATTCTCAGAACCCAAAATATAGCAAATGGGGACTTGATATAGGCGCCTAATCTTTGGAATAAAATCAACTGCTCCCATACAAAAATACATAAGCGCAACCATCTATAACACACCATATCGTAACCAGATTTAAAAAAAATAAAAATATCCATTCTGCAATTAACTGTAATATTTTTCCATGTTTCCATCCAATCACCCTCCAGCCCATAGATGAGATCGTTACAACACTATTTCGTATCCATATTTTCAAAAAAATGCCATTTCTGTTCCTTAACATTTATCCATGCATGTTTAAGGAACAACCCAACATCGGAATTGGAAGGAAAGATCAGCTAGGCCATAAAAGCACACATCATTTGTGCATGTAAAAGATTACCAAGCCAAGAGGTATATCTCCTCAATAATTTGGCATTAAATTCGAAGATCGAGGTTTAAAAGTTTTGACTATATCAGAGTGGATTTCTATACATAAATGTCTTGAAGTATATAAATTAAAAAAAGATTAGGGCATATCAAAATGGAGACAGGAATTGCCAACAAACAGTTGACAGTAACAATCATTAGGCCAGATTTTGGGATGATCTACTACATGGGCTATGGGTTTGTAATTAACATCTCAAACACAAGAAGCTGAGATCTAAGCACAAGAAGTTGAAGCATTGATGAACTCCAGAGATTGTGCTATAAGGATTTTATAGGCTTTAGCAGGAAACTAGATACATACTGTGTGTTAGAATAATCAACCCATAGTTTACCACCTTAGACATTAATTTAATTATTTTTGTCTTATAATTTGCCTAGTTCATGTGTCCCACCTTATGCAAGTTGTCATTTACCTATCCATAGTGGTCACACTTACCTTATTTGACTCATGTAGCACTTGGGAAACCTCAAGGAATCAATTCTGCTTTATTCTTGGCCTCCTAGGCACCCTTCTGCTTTTTCTGCTTTATTGCCTGCTTTTTCAGTGTTTTAAGGCAAATGGAAAAGCTAGACTAGGTGAGGTGAACTAGTTTTTTGTCCTCTTCATCATCCACTCTTTTCTCCTTGGAAAAGCATGTATGAGTTTTCATTCCATCACTCTTTAGCTTGCCTAAGCACTTTTTCCAATTCGTGAGCTCCATGACTGATTTGGGATCAGCTTTTTGCACCTATGGGGGATTTGCTTAATTTTAGTAAGCCTGCTTTATGCTAGATTTGAATTGATCCTCATGCATTCGAATCCCTTTTGTAATTATTTAATGAAGCAACCTACTATGTTACAGGGTTGGCTATTGTACACTGAGTTAATACAGTTTAGTGTTCAGCTCCAATTTCAGTCTCTTTTGTGAGTGATTTTGCATGATCAATTGTTAATTGTTGTGAGTAAAATTAATCTATCACTGGGTTCATTTTCCACATGGTATCAGAGACACTGTATATTGTTTCTCTCCTCCAAAAATTTTTTTGCAGGTTCGACATCAGTGACTGGGAGCCTTCTACTGACAGCCGGGATAGATTTCTAGCTATGGATCAATCTCAGATGATCATATTGACTCCCTTCAATTTATTTGAATGGAAAGCAGAGATGGAGATACTGTTGAGAGTAAAATGCCTCTACACAGTGACTATGGAAATAGAAGCAGATCCCAATGCAGCTGCACAGAAGATAAAATGGCACAACAGGAGGGATGAGGCCTATGGTCTCCCGTGTCTGAGTATCTCCAGAGACCTCCTTTTACATCTTGATGGATTGACATCACCGAATGAAGTATGGGAGAAGCTTACTGATATTTTTGGAAAGACATACGAGATGAGGGGGCATCAAATAAAAAATGATCTTATTTCCCTGAGTCCCAATAGCTTTGAATCTCTGCAACTCTATTTCTCCAAGTTCAAAGCACTTGTTTTGTAGCTGAAACAGTGTGGGATCTAAAAGAAGGATGATCAGCTGGTATTGGACATTCTATCAAAGCTTGGCCCTGATTATTCAATGTTTGTTTCAACCTTCTATGCCACAAAATTGACAGCTCGAACATGGAAGATGCCTAGCCTTGCAGATTTCATGGAATCTCTCACATAAGAATAGGACAAGTTGGTGATGATGGGCACCATCAAACTATCCAAAGATCAAGCTCTGATTGCTGGATATTAAAAGGTGGATTCAAAAAGCAAAAAGAAAGCTAAAAAGCCACCTGAGCAAAAGAGAGACAAGAACAAGTCTTCGGAGGAGCCACAAGTTTCCAAGAAGAACTACCAGAAGAAGAAGAATAAAGGTGAAATGAACAAGTGCGCATACTACAATAAGGGCAATCAATCTGAAAGCTCTTGTATGAAAAGAAAATAGACATGCTGACCCAACTCCTGGAAAAGAATGGCATCTCCCTTCCAGACAGCTCAAAGAAGAGAGAAGGAGGATCAAGTTCAGAAGGCAGAGATAGAGTTCATGCACTGGTTGCTGGCACATCAAGCTCACCTAGTTTCATCATTGATTATGGAGCTTCAAGACACACGGTTTCGACCAAGGAGGCATTCTCCTCACTTGACATGTCGAAAGGACCACCTATAGTACTGGGAGATGACCTCTAACTGGAAGTTTGGTCAAAGGGAGGATTGATCTTGATCATGGTCAGTTCAGCAATGTCTTGTATGTGCCTGGTCTTGCCTCTAACCTCTTGTCAGTGTACCAGATGAATCACACTAGGTCTCCTAAGAAAGTCATATTCTCCCCTGATGAAGTTGAGATCACAGAGATCTCAAGTGGTAGAGTCATTGCAAAAGGAGTTGCAAATCATGCTCAAAAGATATACATGTTCTCACACTTCCTACCCTACTCAAACTCCTCTACTCTTCTGATTCATGCTAATGAGGAAAGCAAGCTTTGGCATGAGATATTTGGCCACCTAAATTACAAGTATCTTTCTGATCTTAGTGAAAAAGGGATGGTCATAGGGTTTCCCAAGATAAAATTTTCCAAAGGAGTCTGCCAAGGTTGTATCCTAGGAAAACACCTAGAGCATAAATTTGAGAGAGCTAGTCATGAGAGAACCTCTGCACCCCTCGAGATGATCCACAGTGATGTTGCTGGCCTATTCCCTCATATGTCCATGAGTCAGGACAAATATGCAATGAATTTTATTGATGACTTTTCCAGGTATTGATGGGTTTACTTCTTGAAACACAAGTCTGAAGTTTTTGGCCTCTTCAAAGTATTTAAGGCTTTGATTGAAAACCAGTTTGGGAGGAAACTCAAGGTCCTCAGATCTGAAAATGGTGGTGAGTATGTCAAGTTTGAGTTTATTAATTATTGTGTAGATGCAGGTATTCAGATGCAGCATTCTATCCCTTACACACCACAGCAAAATGGTGTTGTTGAGAGGAATAATAGATCACTGAAGGAGATGGCAACATGCATGATGGAGGCCAAAAATTTGCCACCAAAGTACTGGGCTGGAGCTATAAACCGTGCAGCCTATATCTAGAATAGGGTGCCTCATAAACAACTTGAAGGTATGACTCCTTTCGAAGCATGGAGTGGGCACAAGCCAGATGTGACCCATTTCAGGATTTTTGGCTCAAGGGCTTGGGTTAGAATTACAACAGAGAAGAGGAAGGCTTTGCAGCCCCAAAGCCAAGAGTATATTTTTTTTGGATACTCTAAAGATTCAAAAGGGTACAAGCTGATAAATTTGAGCACAAACAAAGCCTTTATTGAAAGGAGTGTTCAGTTTGAAGAAGAACCCCTTGCAACAGTGGAAGTTGGAGAAGCCTCTTCACCTCCTGAACCTCTGAAAGTAAGTGAAGAGTTTGTTGAACATGATGATTCTGATTTGTTTGATGGAGATGAGTTTATTGCAGACCCTAACACCCCTACAAGGCCAAATTTGGTGGCCAAGACACTACATGCAGTAGGAGGGCTAGCTGGGGATCCCAATGACCCAAGGAGGACTAGATCTCAATTTGAGAGTGGTCTGTGCATGAAGGATCCTATGTTTGCTAAGAAATGCTATTTGATGGTGGAATATGATCCTAAAACATATGAAGAAGCAGCAGGATATCCAAGATGGCAATCAGCCATGAAGGAGGAGTTCATGTCACTCGAGAAGAGCAACACATGGGAGCTAGTGGATCTTTCCCCAAGGAGGAATTTAGTTAAGTGTAAGTGGGTCTACAAGACCAAATTTATTGCTGATGGTTCACCACTAAAGTACAAGGCCAGATTGGTAGCCAAGGGCTACTCATAGGTTCATGGGATAGATTACAATGAGACCTTTGCCCCAGTGGCAAAAATGGACTCCATCAGGCTAGCTCTAGCCATTGCAGCCTCAAAGCAATGGGAGGTACATCACATGGATGTAAAATGTGCCTTCCTGAATGGAGATCTCACTGAAGAGATATATATGCAGCAGCCTCAAGGTTTTGCTACTAACCCTTCTCTTGCGTGCAGGTTGAGAAATTCATTGTATGGGCTAAAGCAAGCCCTCAGGGCTTGGTATGCCAAGATCGATAGCTTCTTGCTATCACTGAGTTTTGTTCGGTGCAAATCAGATCCAAATGTCTATTTGAAGTTAATTAATGGTTCATTAATGATCATTGTGTTATATGTTGATGACCTCCTCATTACAGGAAGCTCAAAGGATGAGATTGCTTCCTTAAAGGGTGCAATGAACAAGCCTTCTCCATGACAGATTTGGGGCTCTTAAGCCAATTCTTGGGGCTTGAGATTGCTCAAAACAAAGATGGAATCAAGGTGCACCAGTCCAAATATGCCTTGGAATTGCTGAACAAATTCAGAATGAAGGATTTCAAAGCAAGAAAAACTCCTTTCCTTTCAGGAGCGAAGCTGGAAGAAGTTGATTCTTCACCTATGGTAAACAATACAATGTATAGGTAATTGATTGGATGTTTATTGTATCTGACACATACTAGACCTGATATTTCTTATGCAGTAAGTGTGGATTCTAGATACATGGATCAGCCTCATGAGATCCATTGGAAATTAGCCAAAAGGATCCTTAACTTTGTTCAGGGAACAAGGACACATGGGATCTTCTACAAATCAAAATCTGATATTGATTTGATTGGATTTACTGACAGTGATTGGGCAGGAGATAGCACAGATAGAAAGTCCACATCAGGATATGTGTGCATGCTTGTAGAGGGGCCAATCAGCTGGTCAAGAAAGAAACAGAGTGCCATTGCACTCTCATCTACAGAAGCAGAGTACAGAGGAGTTGTTAATGCAGCAGCTCAATGTTTATGGTTGCAGGGATTACTTGGAGAGTGTGGCTTTGAATCAAAGTACTCAACTACCATCTACTATGATAACTAGAGTACCATTTGAATCTACAAAGATCTAGTTCAGAAGCAGAGAACCAAACACATTGAGATCCATATGCACTACATCAGAGATCTTGTGCATGATGGCACCATTCACCTACTCTTCTGTTCATCTTCAGAACAAGTAGCTGATATCTTCACCAAAGGATTTTGTGAGAAGACCTTCAGAAATCTCAAATGATTGTTGGGGATTGCTGATCATGCTATGAAGCATGAGTGAAGACAAGATTTCCAAATTTTGTTTTACAGTCCATGTTTAAGGGAGGATTTTCCCATGTTGGTTTTGCCTCTTTCCTTGTTTAAATGGACATGCAGTATGTAAAGGGTGACTAAGCCTTGTTTCTAGGCCCTATATTTTTTCTGATATATTAATCATAAGTCAGGCTTAAGGGGGGGTGTTAGAATAATCAACCCATAGTTTACCACCTTAGACATTAATTTAATTATTTTTGTCTTATTTGCCTAGTTCATGTGTCCCACCTTATGCAAGTTGTCATTTACCTATCCATAGTGGTCAAACTTGCCTTATTTGACTCATGTAGCACTTGGGAAACCTCATGGAATCAATTCTGCTTTATTCCTGGCCTCCTAGGTGCCCTTCTGCTTTTTCAGTGTTTTAAGGCAAATGGAAAAGCTAGACTAGGTGAGGTGAACTAGCTTTTTGTCCTCTTCATCCTCCACTTTTTTCTCCTTGGAAAAGCATGTATGAGTTGTCATTCCATCACTCTTTATCTTTCCTAAGCGATTTTTCCTATTCGTGAGCTCCATGACTGATTTGGGATCAGCTTTTTGCACCTATGGGGGATTTTCTTAATTTTAGTAAGCCTGCTTTATGCTAGATTCGAATTGCTCCTCATGCATTTGAAACCCTTTTGTAATTATTTAATGAATCAACCTACTATGTTACAGGGTTGGATATTGTACACTGAGTTAATACAGTTTAGTGTTCAGCTCCAATTTCAGTCTCTTTTGTGAGTGATTTTGCATGATCAATTGTTAATTGTTGTGAGTAAAATAAATCTATCAGTGGGTTCAATTTCCACACTGTGCACATATGGAATAAATCCCTTAAATAAAGTAAGCAACTTTCTTGTGGAAATAAAGGCCAGCAATAGATTAATTTTACTCACAACAATTATCAATCGATCATGCAAAATTGCTAACAAGAGAGACTGAATATGGAGCTGTAACACTAAATTGTATTGACTGAGTGTACAATAGCCAACCCTATAATAACATAGGTTTCTGAATAAATATAATACATCAAGGATTTGAATGCATGAGGAGGCATCCAAATCTAGCATAAAGCAGTCTTACCAAAAATAAGCGAACCCCCCATAGGTGTAAAAAGCTGATCCCAAATCTATCATGGAGGTCACGAATTGGAAAAAAGGAATAGGCAAGATAAAGAGTGGTGGAATGGGAGCTCATACATGATTTTTCATGGAGAAAAGATAGGAGGATGTGTAGGACAAAAAACAAGTCAACCTCACCTAGTTTAGCTTTTCCTTTTGCCTTAAAACACTGAAAAAGCAGACAATAAAGCAGAAAAAGTAGAAGGGCGCTTAGGAGGCTAGGAATAAAGCAGAATTGATTCCTTTAGCTTTCCCATGTGATACATGAGTCAAATAAGGAAATTTTGACCTCTATGAATAGGCAAATAGCAACTTGCACAAGATGGGACACATGAACTAGGCAAATAAGACAAAAATAATGGAATTAATGTCTAAGTGGGTAAACTATGGGTTGATTATTCTAAAACACCCCATTAAGCCTGACTTATGAGTAATATATTAGAAAAATATAGGGCCTAGCAACAAGGCTTAGTCACCCTTTACATACTGCATGTCCATTTAAACAAGGAAAGAGGCAAAACCAACTTGGGAAAATCCTCCCTTAAACATGGACTGTAAAACAAAATTGTAGAATCTTGTCTCCACTCATGCTTTTACAGCATGATCAACAATCCCCAACAGTGATTTGAGATTGCTGAAGGTCTTCTCACAAAATGCTTTGGTGAAGATATCAGCTACTTGTTCTGAAGATGAACAGAAGAGTAGGTGAATGGTGCCATCATGCACAAGCTCTCTGATGTAGTGCATGTGAATCTCAATGTGTCTGGTTCTCTGCTTCTGAACTAGATCTTTGCAGATTCGAATGGTAATCTAGTTATCATAGTAGATGGTAGTTGAGTACTCAGGTTCGAAGCCACAGTCTCCAAGTAAACCCTGCAACCATAAACATTGAGTTGCTACATTAACAACTCCTCTGTACTCTGCTTCTGTAGATAAGAGTGCAATGGCACTCTGTTTCTTGATTGACCAGCTGATCGACCCTTCTGAAAGCATGAACACATATCCTGATGTGGACTTTCTATCTGTGCTATCACCTGCCCAATCACTGTCAGTAAATCCAATCAACTCAAGATCAGATTTTGCTTTATAGAAGATCCCATGTGTCCTTGTTCCCTGAACAAAGTTAAGGATCCTTTTGGCTGCTTTCCAATGGATCTCATGAGTCTGATCCATGTATCTAGAAGCCACACTTACTGCATAACAAATATCAGGTCTAGTATGTGTCAGATACAATAAACATCCAATCAATTGCCTATATAGTGTATTGTTTACCATAGGTGAATAATCATCTTCTTCCAGCTTCACTCCTGAAAGGAAAGGAGTTTTGCTTGCTTTGCAATCCTTCATTCTAAATTTGTTTAACAATTCCAAGGTCTAACTGGTACACCTTGATTCCAGCGTTGGTTTGAGCAATCTCAAGCCCCAAAAATTGACTTAAGAGTCCCAAGTCTATCATGGAGAAGGCTTGGTTCATAGCACCCTTTAAGGAAGCAATCTCAGCCTGTGAGCTTCCTGTAATGAGGAGGTCATCAACATATAACAAAATGATAATTAATGAACCATTAACTAACTTCAAATAGACATTTGGATCTGATTTTCACCGAACAAAATTCAGTGATAGCAAGAAGCTATCGATCCTGGCATACGAAGCACTGGGGGCTTGCTTTAGCCCATACAATGACTTTCTCAACCTGCACACAAGAGAAGGGTTAGTAGAAAAACCTTGAGTCTGCTGCATATATATCTCCTAATTGAGATCTCCATTTTGGAAGGCACATTTTACATCCATGTGACGTACCTCCCATTGCCTTGAGGCTGCAATGGCTAGAGCTAGCCTGATGGAATCCATCTTTGCCACTGGGGCAAAGGTCTCATTGTAATCTATGCCATGAACCTGTGAGTAGCCTTTGGCTACCAATATAGCATTTTACTTCAGTGGTGAAACATCAGCAGAAAATTTGGTCTTATAGACCCACTTACACTGGACTAACTTTCTTCCTGGAGGAAGATCCACTAGCTCCCATGTGTTGCTCTTCTGGAGTGAGCTGAACTCCTCCTTCATGGAAGCTTGCCATCTTGGATCTCCTACTGCTTCTTCATATGTTTTAGGATCAGAATCCACCATCAAATAGAATTTTTCAGCAAACATAGGATCCTTCATGCACAGACCACTCTCAAATTGAGATCTAGCCCTCCTTGGGTCATTGGGATCCCCAGCTAGCTCACCTGCTGCATGTAGTGTCTTGGCTGCCCATTTTGGCCTTGTCTGGATGTTTGGGTCTGCAATAAACTCATCTCCATCAGACAAATCAGAATCAGCATGTTCAACAAACTCTTTACTTACTTCTTGAGGTTCAGGTGGTGAAGAGGCTTCACCAACTTCCACTGCTGCAAGGGGTTCTTCTTCAAACTGAACACACCTTTCAATGAAGGATTTGTTTGTGCTCAAATTTATCAACTTGTACCCTTTTGAATATTTAGAGTATCCAAAAAAAATACACTCTTGGCTTTGGGGCTGCAAAGCCTTCCTCTTCTCTGTTGGAATCCTAGCCCAAGCCTTTGAGCCAAAAATCCTGAAATGGGTCACATCTGGCTTGTGCCCACTCCATGCTTCGAAGGGAGTCATAACATCAAGCTGTTTGTGAGGCACCCTATTATGGATATAGGCTGTGCAGTTGATAGCTTCGGCCTAGTACTTTGGTGGCAAAGTTTTGGCCCCCATCATGCATGTTGCCATCTCCTTCAGTGATCTGTTCTTTCTCTCAGCAACACCATTTTGCTATGGTGTGTAAGGGATAGAATGCTGCATCTGAATACCTACATCTGAACAATATTTAATAAACTCAGACTTGACATACTCACCACCATTTTCATATCTGAGGACCTTGAGTTTCCTCCCAGACTGGTTCTCAACCAAAGCCTTAAAGACTTTGAATAGGCCAAAAACTTCAGACTTGTGTTTCAGGAAGTAAACCCAGCAATACTTGGAAAAGTCATCAATAAAGGTCAATGCATATTTTTCCTGACTCATGGACATATGAGGGAATGGACCAGCAACATCACCGTGAATCAACTCGAGGGGTGGAGAGGTTCTTTCATGACTAGCTCTCTCAAATTTGTGCTCTGGGTGTTTTCCTAGGATACAACCTTGGTAGACTCCTTTGGAAAATTTTATCTTGGGAAACCCTATGACCATTTATTTCTCACTAAGATCAGATAGATAATTGTAATTTAGATGGCCAAATCTTTCATGCCATATCTTACTAGCTCCATTAGCATGAATCAGAAGAGCAGAGGGGTTTCAGTAGGGTAGGAAGTGTGAGAACATGTATACCTTTTGAGCATGATTTGCAACTCCTTTTGCAATGACTCTACCACTTGAGATATCTGTGATCTCAACTTCATCAGGGGAGAATATGACTTTCTTAGGAGACCTAGTGTGAGTCATCTGATACAATGATAGAAGGTTGGAGGCAAGGCCAGGAACATACAACACATTGCTGAACTGACCATGATCAAGATCAATCCTCCTTTTGCCAAAAATTTCAGTGAGAGAGTCATCTCCCAATACAATAGATGGTCCTTTCGACTTGTCCAGTGAGGAGAAGGCCTCCTTAGTCGAAACCATGTGTCTTGAAGCTCCAGAATCAATGATAAAACTGGGTGAACTTGATGTGCCAGCAACCAATGCATGAACTCTCTCTCTGTCATCTGAACTTGATCCTCCTTCTCTCTTCTTTGAGCTTTCTGGAAGGGAGATGCCTTTCTTCTCCAGGAGTTGGGTCAGCATATCAATCTGCTTTTTCATACAATAGATTTCAGTGTGATTGCCCTTATTGCAGTATGCACACTTGTTCATTTCACCTTTGTTTTTCTTCTTCTGCTTATTCTTCTTGGGACCTTGTAGGTCCTCCAGAGACTGTTTCTTGTCTCTCTTTTTCTCAGGTGGCTTTTTATCTTTCTTTTTTCCTTTTGAATTCACCTTCGAATCTCCAGAAATCAAAGCTTGATCTTTGGATGGTTTGATGGTGCCCATCATCACCAGCTTGTCTTGTTCTTGTGTGAGAGATTCCATGAAATCTGCAAGGCTAGGCATCTTCCAGGTTCGAGCTGTCAATTTTGTGGCATAGAGGGTCGAAAAAAAAACTGAGTAGTTAGGTCCTAGCTTCGAGAGGATGGCCAATACGAGTTGATCATCTTTATTTTCGATACCACACTGCTTCAGCTGCAAAACTAGTGCTTTGAACTTGGAGAAATATAGCTGCAGGGATTCAAAGCTACTAGGACTCAGAGAAATCAGCTCATTCTTGATCTGATGTCCCCTCATCTCATCTGTCTTTCCAAAAATATCAGCAAGCTTCTCCCATACTTGATCCGGTGATTTCAATCCATTCAGATGGAAAAGGAGGTCTCTGGAAATACTCAGACACAGGAGGCCATAAGCCTCATCCCTCCTATTGTGCCATTTAATCTTTTCTGCAGCTGCATTGGGCTCTGCTTCTGTTTCCATAGTCACCCTGTAGAGGCCTTTCGCTCTCAACAGGATATCCATCTTTGCTTTCCATTCAAATAAATTGAAAGGAGTCAAGATATTTTTCTGTGAATCCATAGCTTTAGAAAATCTGTCCTGACTGTCAGTAGAAGGCTCCCAGTCTTGATGTCGAACCTGCAAAACAATTTTTGAAGGAGAGAAACAACCTACAATGGCTTTGATACCATGTGGAAATTAAGGCCAGCAATAGATTAATTTTACTCACAACAATTATCAATTGATCATGCAAAATTGCTAACAAGAGAGACTAAATATGGAGCTGTAACACTAAATTGTATTAACTAAGTGTACAATAGCCAAACCTGTAATAACATAGGTTTTTGAATAAATAGAATACTTCAAGGATTTGAATGCATGAGGATGCATCCAAATCTAGCATAAAGCAGGCTTACCAAAAATAAGCAAACCCCCATAGGTGTAAAAAGCTGATCCCAAATCTATCATGGAGCTCACGAATTGGCAAAAAGGCATAGGCAAGCTAAAGAGTGGTGGAATGGTATCTCATACATGCTTTTTCATGGAGAAAAGAGAGGAGGATGTGTAGGACAAAAAACAAGTCAACATCACCTAGTCTAGCTTTTCCTTTTGCCTTAAAACACTGAAAAAGCAGGCAATAAAGCAGAAAAAGTAGAAGGGAACCTAGGAGGCCAAGAATAAAGCAAAATTGATTCCTTTAGCTCTCCCATGTGCTACATGAGTCAAATAAGGCAAGTTTGACCTCTATGGATAGGCAAATAGCAACTTGCACAAGGTGGGACACATTAACTAGGAAAATAAGACAAAAATAATGGAATTAATGTCTAAGTGGGTAAACTATGGGTTGATTATTCTAACAGTTCTCCAATTAAAGAGTTAGTAGTGTTTTCTAAGCTTTGCAAAACATACATTATCCTTAAGAGCTACGATTACCAGATCTAAATCCTCAAAACATCTAATAAGAATTAGCATGTTAATTACCAAGTGCTATGCAAGAATTCCATTTCGGTTTCATACCCTTCGACGATTATTCTACTCTTGAAGTAGCTACCGCTGGAGAACAAGTCGAGTTTGCTCTTCTGATAAATTTTCACCAAAAAAAATGGTTGCGCTCTACCAGAAGATCCTGGTGATTTTTAACCTTTGCTACCAAGTGCTCATGCCTTCATTGGCAATGTCCAAGAGCCAACCATTGGTGCAAATTCCCAAATCACTGACATACCCCAAGATTTTCTCCTTAATACGGGAATAATTAACATGATTTCCTCCTTCAAAATCGTACCTCTTTAAATATTCTTAAAAATAATAAGAATCCCTATGTCCCCCACCTTTCTAACCATATATTTTAAGGAGTTAAAGCACTTGGCTTTTTCCTTAGAAAAACCCCATTCACCTGGTGGCAAAGGAAAAACAAAGGAGAATACTATTTATAAGAATTAGCAACAAAATATTATATATATATATATATTTGTAGGTTTTAATTGTATTCCAATAAATGAGTAATGATGGTTAGGAAATATCACTTTTTGTAATAAGATTTTGACTTCATCCTTTCAATTTTGCATAATCATAATAATAACTAGTTTGGTAATAATAACTAGGTCCTCAAAACTTAATCATTAAACCATAGCCAAAATTCATTCTTATTTATAAAAACTATAAACTCATGTCTTTAAGTTGGTTTTACTCTACTTATATTAAGTCGATTTACTCTACTTATAGAGTCCAAAGTATTTAGATGACTTTCGTCATTGGAGAGTTAGATCCTCATCTACTTATAGAGTCTAAAGTATTTAGATGACTTTCATCATTGGAGACTTATATCTTCATGGATTCCTAGTCATTTAAATATCCATCTAGTGACATTATGTCCCAATTCATTTAGTCAAGTCAAGTACTCAGTCTATCGTATCTACTAAAATCGTTTACAAATTTTACGAAAATAAACATCATTACTTACAGTGATATTTACCAACCCCAAGCATCGCATCGAAAAGGTGCACATTCACAATTACCTTGTATTTTTGTTGTTCATAAATCAGAGTAGCAGAGGGGATGTTACAAAAGGCATACTTGAAGTTCTCAAAACAATATAAATCATTTTCCTTCAAGGATATGGAGGAAACCTCCCATCGATAACTACTTCCTTTCAAGGCATAAACCTCCTGTCTAGAAATCATGTTGACACAAGTAGATATAATTCCCTACTCAAATGCAAGTAACTCACTAACCTTTTCACGTGACAAAATATGTCTTTTAATTCTCGCAATTAGGGGCACAAGGGTCTAAGGTTCACTGTGAATCCATAAAGTGGAATTATTCTCATTCTTGTGAATGGTATGAGAAGCATTCCATTGTGCATATGGTTGGTGACAAAAGAAGTGGGTGCCCTCAGATGAATGTCCCATACGTGAAGAACATAATTAGACAAAGGGTCCATAATACATGCCATTTCATGAAGGTATAATTCACATAATAGTTTTTGTTCGAAAAAGTCATTGTGAGTAAAGGTTTCCAAAAATTATGGCGTTTTCATGATTTGACAAGGTTTTCCTTCTTTCAAAGCCCTCCTTTTGAACATAGTCATCTGTTCAAAGAGAAACACAGGGTAAGATGGTGATGGAGCTCTGCAGCTCAGCAATTCTTAAGTTAGGGTGTCCATCTATTCTTTTTCCTTTTTCATGGACTTGTACTTCCTTAACTCCTTTACTTCTTCTTGTAACTTCTCCCAACAACATTTTTGGAAAAATAGCTCCTCAACCCACTTTATATTGAGTCCTTGAATATCCTTCTTGTTCACATACAGGTGAATCATTCCTTTATCACATTTTTTAGCATGATATTTCCATTTACTTAATTTGAGTGTCACCACTGACAGCTCTCTCGCTATCTCCTCATTACCTTCATATATGGCTGGTTTTTGTAAATCAACAACTTTCTCTTTTATTTTTGGTTACTGTGTTTCAATAACATCAATTTTTGTTGTTGCTTCTTGTGTTTCATCAGCTTCCGTTTGTAATGTTGATTCTTGAGTTTCATCGGCTTCCATTTGTGTTGCTGATTCTCGATTTTCAGTATCTTCCATTTGCATTGTTGCTTCTTGAGTTTCAAAAACTTTCATTTTCATTGTTGCTTCAACAACTTGTTTTAAGAACACTGGTTCTTGTGTAACAACATTCATCTCTTGTACCTCAACCTCAATAGCTTCCATTTGGGTTGTTTCTTCTACAACATATTTTAAGAATGATGGTTCTTTTGTTTCAACATCATGTTTTGTAAATGTTTCCATACCTTTGGACTACTCATATTTATCCTGGATCATTTATGTGTCCCTCGAATGTTGAGCCTAGTCCAGAAATAATTTAGTGTTCTCTAAATTTCTTCAAGAGGGAATCAATTCAGTGTTCCATGGCCATTGAGGCTCATGGGGACTTCAGTTAGTGAACCTATCACATAGCACATGTGATCATGGGATATTAAATAATAACCTTAATTTCAAGAGATATTCACCCAAACGCTTTTTGTTGAAACCCCCTCCCAATACTTAAAACCTCCTCCCCACCCCTTTTTATACCTCAATCCTTATAAACCACCCTACCCACCCCCACCTTAAACCCCTCATCCCCCCAATACCTACAATATATTGGTTTGGTTTTTGATAATTTTAAAACCCACAATATGTACTAACGTGATAGGATATTGGCCAACAAGTGAAGCCCCCGTGTTGAGGCTACGCTTATTCATCTTCCTATAACTCTTGATCATGTGTTACATGCACCTCCGAATCCTTTTCATTTAAATTCTCCCATTGGTGTCTCACCTCCCACTTGGCTTGAGTGTGCCAATTTCCATGCTGACACTTCCATCTTTGAAACTTTGTACCCTGAAAGTTTAAACAAGTCCCTGCATTCTGGGCATAATAATTCATCATTGTCCCCGCTCTTCGAAACAAAAGGTGGGTTGTCAAACTGATTAGAATATTCCTTCAACATGTGCAAACTTTGTGTTTCCTACTTCTTACATGATTCTTTCACCTATGTATTTTTTCTTTGAGTGCATGTACATCCTCCTTCAAAAACTCATTCTCATAAAGAAAATTTTCTAATTGCGGTTGGTCCCATAGATGCATTACCCTCCCGTTCTTGTGTTACATAGGGTATTCTAGTTTTTAAAATGGGAATTTCAAGGTTTTTCACCTCTACTGCAAAAGATGCTCTGGTTCTCCTTCTTTTTGTGAGACCTGATTATTATAGTGTAATATATGATATCTTCATTCTTCTCTGTGGCATGGAAGGGATAGAAAATTCTCCTGTTTCTATCAAAAGTTCCTCTTCTTCAAATATGATTCCTCCTATTTTAGAGGAATATCCAATATTCAAAAATTGAGGGTTTATTCTCTAAAAATATTATGTCCCTAAAACTTCTTCTCCTACTACAGCTTCCACTGTCGTGGCTTCTGCAGCAGCTCTAGCTATGAGTAATATAGATTCTTCTTCCACCACCGCCACCCTAGCCATTTCTTCTATCGGGTTTGCTACTGCAGCAGCTTCCCCTAAAAATTTTGCCCAAACATTTCCCAATCCTTATAATGCTTTTCCCCTCCCCCCAACTGAATATGAGGAGCTTCACTTGACATATCCTACTTCAATTCCTCTTACTATAGGTGCCCGATTCACCCGAGCTCCGACAACAAATTGTTCCCATGTTTGATTATTCTGTGCTAAGGCTCTTTGAACTAGTAGTTTAATGAGTCCATGGTTGATTATAGATAATAATGGGTGTCTATATGTTTTCATATAATGCGCCATATTTGGTAGATTTCATACAAGATAAAATGACATGTTCAACAATCTTCCATAACACAAATGAGACACTAGGAAGAAATCATAAATATACACAATTTTGTACCTTCCTTCAAAAGTGATGCATCTTTTCAAAAATATGGAAACCTCATTCCAAGGTCTTGGTGGTGTCTCTAGTTCTATTTTCATGGACTTCAGGTGCACATGCTTTCCTTCTAAAAGGAAGTATTCTATTGCTGTCGAGTTGTGCCTCTTTCGACAAAACCATCTATCCCTGGTTCTAGGTAACCCTGTGACTTCTGCCAAATCCTTCTTTGATGTACATCTATCCTCAATCCTTTGATCTCCGAATGATATTTAGTCAACTTCATGGAAAATTTAAGTGTCATATCCTCATGAAAGCCATTTATCCTTTAAAACTTCTTTATCCATACCGCTTGCTCAAAGATAGACAAGGTTCTATGTTTTCACGCATGGAATCTAAGTTCATGGGATCGTGTCTTAAATTTAATGTGGCTTCATTATACTACAACTATTGTAGATCCATCTAAACTCTCAATCTACCATAGATCCATATAAACTCTCGATCTACCATGCGCAAAGAGGGACCAAATCCCTCCATTTGCAAACCTCTCCAAATAGAGATATACACTAAAATAGGTTTGCACCTCTCTCCAAATAGAGATATACAATAAAAAGGGTTTGCACCTACAGGGATTTGATCCCTCTTTGTGCATGGTAGATGGTAAATACTAATGTTAAAAGTGAATGTTAGAGAATGAGAAAAAGGGTCAATGTTAGTTTAGTTTTAATAATAATAATAATAAGTACAAAGAAAAAAAACACAACTAAAATGTAGATGGAAGGTCTAAAAAGAGTAAAGGAGATAACAAAGAAATGGTTGACTAAAATAATTTAAAATTAGTTAGGATTTTTAATACAGAAATTATTAAATAAAAAAATTTAAAATTAGTTAAAAAATTTAATGTTATAAATAAAATATAAGATAATTAAAGAGTTGAGTTAAACATTAAATTAAATTAATATTGGAACATTTAATTAGAATATGTAGAATATAGAAATGATAAAATGCTAGAAAATCAATTGAGGAGGAGAATGCACTCACAAATTTTGTTACTATTTGAAAATTAAGATTAGGATCATACGGATGCAAACTCAAGCATATAAGAATGGGGCACAATTTCACTATAATATATTTCCTCTCCAAAGTTCTCCTCCTTTAAGGCTTCATAGTAGCTCAATATATAGCCCCTTAATGGGAATTGAAGGTTCCTGACATATGGAAGGCGAAGGATCAAGTCATTTGCTAGTTGATGGAGAAAACTCCAAATATTTTTATTTTTTTAGCTTAAATCTTGATGTATTCATGTGAGAGTGGTGCAAGCTGCATATATGCGGGTTGTAGATTTGTGACCAATGTATATATTCAAAAATGTTTTTTTAAGGGTTGCAATGGAGCATCAGGGTAATGGTGAGAAAATGGGGTAGGAGTCTGCATATGGAAATAGATAGCCCATCAAAGCATGATGTACCAAGTGTGACAAATTAGGCTATAACAATTATCATTTTATTTTTTATTCCGATTGGACTCTCTTTATTCCACAATTTTAAAAATTCGATAAAACCTAAATCCGACGGCACACCACCACACCAAGGTCACGGTATATCAATATGTAATTTCCTTTGTCATTCCACAATTTTAACAATTCCATAAAACCTAAAACCAATGGTGAAACAACACACCAGGGTCAGGGTATATCTACATGTAATTTCCTTTGTCATTGTTCTCATTTCTAATGGTCACTGTGGTTTTAATCAGCCATCACTAAAGCTTGATAGATATACTTCTAATTAGCCATGAGTGTGGTTCTAGTCAACCATCAACAATATTCACATCACGTGATCATCATGGGAAGCTTTGATAACATGCACCTTTTGTTTGAAGAGAAGCTCATCCTTAGCAACACATTCTATTCAAACTTGCCATTCCCCAGAGGGATGGTCTTGATAGGTTTTTGGACGCGTGAAAAGTGGTATTTTTATTTAAACTTATATGAATTCAACCTCTAGCTATCTCCAACCAATAGTATGACCTTTCACTTTTATTTATGCCACCTCCCAAATTATCATATATGATTAAACAAAATCTCCTCTTCCTTCTACCTTCAAATTAAGTCCGATGCTAATCTCATCAAATCAGTTATCTTTGATCCTTTTGGTACTCTTAATATTGTGGATATCAAATTCTAATACAACCTTAGTTTTCAATACTTTTAACATACTATGTGTTTTAATAGGGTAATGGTGTTTTAAAACTAGTTTAAATCCCTTGTCATATCCCTAGGCTAAGGAATGAATATGGATCTACAACTATTCTCCATTGTTTAGGAAAGTTATGTTTCATTTAATAAAATGTCATGGGACATGAGTTAGTGTAATATAAATAACATAAATAGTGGTAGTTTTCCTCCTTATCTAATAAAATGTTAATACCCAGACTAGGAGATTGTATAAAGTCCTTATAGAATTCAGAATATCAGGGAGTAAAAAGTGTGCATGTATTATGGTGAGGTAAAAAAATATACACATTCCTTTAACCTAACCAATGTTTCACATGAGTTCTCAAGATTATGCATTCTTGGCCATGCTTTCTAAACACATTTGCATTCTACATTTTTGTAACATTAACTAGCTATTTATACCTTAGATTGTATCTAAAATGGTTACAAAGGTGTAATGCAACTATTGTACATGTGTTTCCTTGATATAACTATGTCCCTCATAAAAATGATGAAAAATTTGTAGAATTTTGTTGGTGAGAATTGGTATTGTACAATCCCTTTCATGATTTTTGCATGGATATATGGCAGAAAAATGATGAGATAATGCAGCATTGGGAAAAATTCCACTACATATAGTGGCATGTTAATCGTGATCCATTACCTCGAGTCGAAACAATTCATTCCAATGAAGAAAAAGAATGTAATGCTCTTCCTACCCAACAGAGCACCAAGTCTGTAATTTTCTAATCTCTCCTCTCTAATGGGTGAGCTCATTCTTACCTGTTTCTAATAAATTCCAAGGAAAATAATTTTTTTATCTTGTTGTTTCTATCGTGTTTATGTTTTTTTACCTATGTTTCAACATAATATATTCTAGGAGTTTGAGAGTAATCCGTTTTCAAAAAAAATAAAATTTGTAACATAGGAAAATGCTATCAGTTTAATAGTTATGTCATTTATCTATCTACAATTTATCTAATTCTTCTATTTCCTACTCATATATACCTTTATCACTATTATTAAACACTTAATTACTAAAACAAAATATAAAAATAGAAGAATACATCGAATTATGTAGGTTTAAAATAGATCCCTTCCTCCCCTAGCCTTTCCCACCGAGGCAGTTGTTATCAAAATAAAATGAACCACCCTGTCGACCATCTCTTATCGTGTTGGCCCTAGGAAACCAATGGATTACCTAGCCACCGATCTCACATACCAATAATCTCTAGAGAATATTCCTTTCCTTTCAATGAATTTTCAATCCTTGAGTGAACCCCCTCCTCAAGCTTTCTCTTCTCCTTTGTTACAACACTCCCACCTCTCTTTCTCCTGTAAAATTTCCAAAAGAAGCATCCCCCGAAACCCCTCAGATTCCTCTCCATATACCTTCTTCCACCTTCCTTTTCCTTCCCCCTTCTTCTACCTCCTTTCCCCCCAAGTATTCATTTTGATGAGCCATTTTACCGTCTAATTCATACTAAAATATTATTTAGTTTGTACTTCTTTCTCGAGTGGTTAAATGGTATTAATTTCAAATCAGTTTATTTAAAGGATGAAATGTACATCATTTAAGTATTCTCGAACTCTCCAATCTAGGATCT
This sequence comes from Pseudotsuga menziesii, assembly GCA_001517045.1. NCBI lineage: Eukaryota > Viridiplantae > Streptophyta > Pinopsida > Pinales > Pinaceae > Pseudotsuga > Pseudotsuga menziesii. Next base: position 422,533 of record LPNX010367282.1, read on the forward strand.
TCATATGACGGTGGATCCATTATTAACCTTATCCTTTGTTTAATATGTTAAATAGATTAATAATTAAATTTTTATGAGCTTGACTCTTCATAAATTGAAGTGTCACTTTGATTAATTTATCAAATCTAACTTTGGATTCTTTGTGTGACATGGTAGTACTTTTATCGTTATTTTATTGAACCCTGTCTTTTTTTTTTGTTAATAAGCAGAAACACATTATACTACTTATGGTACAAAAAGGAAATTACATTCATACATGTTGGCCGGGAGAACTATCCTAGGCCAACCTACAGAAAGACAGCCCACACACTCAATTTACTGCAATCTTGTGTATGTTTGGAATGACTATCTCTCACAAGATCAAGGCCCTACTACCTAAATAATATGATCTCAAACTAGAGAGTCTCTTTAGATGTGGGTGGTAAATCTTACTTAACCAAATCTCTTGATAAATATGAAATATTTAACCTAATGACTAACTAATACTGAAAACTATCTTAAGCTAAGTACATAAAAAATAGTAGCTCCTAATCCTGTAATGACATAAATGCAATTTAACTATCCCAAACTGGGAGCTTGAATTAATACTCTGATAACAGGTTTTATTATAAAAAATGATATATAATCCTGCAATGTTAGAAAACCCCACAATCAACAGAAATAGATCTAAATCAACTTACAATAAAGCAACATCTTATCATAAGTTAATTTGAACATGAAATAAAACTTGTAATTAGAATAGACTTAACACAGCATTGAAGCATGACAAGTACACTCAGGTACTAACGTAGAGATGAAACAAAGTCAGCTCATACAGTTAGTACTTCATATAACACAATCTCATAATCAACTGGAAAAAATCATGAAGAAACTCATTTACTTCTCCATCTAACAACGAATCATTCATATTTCAATGCCATGTTCTCATTCGAAACCAAACAGAAAATGATTTCACATATACTATAGAAATATATATATATATATATGAAAACTATATTCAATCAATAGAGAAACATCCTATACGACAGTATGAATTGACTGAAAGACTTAGCTACTGTCTTTAGCATCCTGTAACAACCAGCAATCCTCAGAAGCAGTTCTAAAGAAAAACGAGCATAACAGAATATATTATATCACTGTAGAATATAAGTTCTCCACAAATCTTTGGTATCGAACCCCACTGGAAGCAGCGTTTCCTGATCTTTGGTTTACAAAAACCATCGAACATAAAAAAATTACAAAACTTTAAAGAAAGAAAGCTTCACCCGTTCTGATGAGCGCTACCCCCTTCCTGGAAATCTCTGCTATTGTTTAAATAACTCAATACAAACCAACAGAAAACTTAGAAGTGAATCGATTCCATGCTGACCGCAACTAAAAAAGACGTGTTCAAAGAACCTGCCAAATCTCAAATGGTTCACGTTTTTTAGGAGATTCCCCACGTGTCTAACAAAAGAGCCTCTTCTGGAAAAAACCCAGATCTTGAATTTTGTTAATTCTTTTTAATTTCCTTGCAGTTTGCAACAGAAAATAACCTCTTGAATAATGATGGGAATGTTTCTTCTCAGTTATCTTAACTACTGCAATTCATCTCCCACTTTTCCCTGATGATTGTATGTGATATCCTTCACTTGATGCATTGCAACCTAATCTTTTGAAGATCTGCATGGATGATAAAAGATTAAATTAGTGATTTTATGTAAACAAGTAGAAGAAACAAACAGTAAACGTAATCAAAATGAAATGAATGCTTAATAAAGATGAAGGCTGAAAAGCAATCTCCCTCTTTCATAAATTAGTATTGCTGTGATCCGACAAATTTGTGGTCATTTTCCTTTGACCAAAAGTGTGCAGTGATCTATCCACATGGCCAGGTAACTCAACGATCTGGTAGCAACTTCTTAGATATTAATGTATTGAATGATCTGTTAGTAATGATAGATACCTTCCATGGTTTGGTGCAATGGATCATTGTTTGCATGTGAACTGTTTAGTGAAAATTCCTGCCAAATTAATGATCACAACGAACCTCCTCTTTTAGTGATAGCAACACCTTTGGAATCTTTCATTTGCATTTGGTTACATAGACTTGGAAGCTTATGCAACTATTAATAAACATGTAGTGAATAGTTATTAATCTCCTTGATTTGTGAATATGGTGGTGACTTGGCAAATGATAATTAAATGACACAACAGTCAAGGTGATTGTAATGGAAAGTAGATAATTATTTCTCAACAAACTCAATCATTTAAAGAGGATTCTTTCATAATCATGTCATAATATCCCCATGAGATGGCATTCATGCAAACTTGCTGAGTTGGATCTCTCTTTTGTATCTGGCTGAAAACACTTCAGCATCAAATGCATTTTAAGAGATAAGAATGACTCTTTAATAACCAAAATATGTTCTTTCTTTTGCTTGCTCGTAAGTATAGCAATTATGGTAGTGATATTAACTAGGGTGATTGTATTTTTCTTTGATGATGTGGAAGCATAGTTTAGATCCAACCATTACATCTATAGTCATTGAAGACAAAGGCAGGTTAATACATAACCGCATATATAACAACCATTTAGAATTTTATGTAAGAACCAGTACTCAATTCATGCTACCTTTACTTATGACCAATTGCTTTATTACATTTAAGTTTAAGTCCATATGAAACAAAAATTATCATCAAGAAATTCGTCATGATATAACTCTAAAGAAATCCAAATTAGATCATTTTAAGACCATAAATATTGAAATCATATTATTGTAAAAAGCCTTAAATAATACTAAGACTCCACGAGGCTCTTCAAAAGTTAACGTGATATGACTTCATAATGTTATTATGGAAATATTTATAAAATGAAATTATGAGATAACTTATTAAAACCATGTTAACAATTAAACTTAAGTAATTTAGGTCATGTGAGAAGGATAAAAATATATATACATAAAAGAGCAACAATTATGATTTTCTTTTTTAATTATATATATATAAATCATTTTTGCGAAATATCAAGGTAATGAAGCTCTAGAAAAGATATATATATTTTTAGAAGACTTTTAATAATTTAACATGATATATGTAAAATATGGATTATTTGCTAAATCATGTAAAATTTGACTTTAAAATTTATTTTATCAACAAGACCTAAGATCATGTGATGTGTTGTTAAGATCTTTGAAAACCAGAACACACTATCACTTCAAAAATACTCCACAAATACACACAAGCATCTTTTAAGCATCCAAAAGGCCAAATGAATTCAAGCAACCAAGGTCATATGAATCCCCCAATCCCAAGAACAAGCATTACAAGGAGTAAATGATCAAAGAAAGGAAACCATGAAACCAAAATCAAGCATATAAGAGTAATGAAAAACTAAATATCTACAAAATTTACATGTGGGGCCCCTTTATTTTGCATAAAATGAAGGGGAGTTGTTGGGGTGCCAACAAATGGTGACATGCTGGGCAAACCAGTTATCTTTGTTCATCTTGTTTCTAACAATTGAGTAAGATATGGTCCTATACTTCACTTTGAGAAATCAGGTAATCTCTATTTAGGACAAACCTATGTTTAATGATTTTCACATTTGCAAATACTTTCAAAAATTTACCCCTGCGCTGCTAATAAAAATTTTCGCATATAGACAAACCAGATAAGAGAATCTCGTCAAAACCAAATACTTAAAATAAAAGATAAGCCAAAACTTATAGTATAAAGATATAACCAACTTATTCCTCTGAAAAATACAAGAAACATGTTCCATCTTATTATAGATAAATTTTGCTATTGTATTTAAGACTTTATAAAACAAGGAATCATTGTGACCATAAGACAATGTCACTCACAAATATCATCAGAAATGAATTAGATGGCTCATTACTGAGACCCCTTATCTTTTAATCCTAATACCAAAAGCCATTACCACAGTTTGGTGACTGATTTTAGGTAACATCATACTGATGATATCCATGATCCTGATCGAACTGGCTCATTATAGAGACCTTTCGTTCCTAATTTCATAAAATCATAAATTTAAACAGAATCGATCCAAGTACTTCCCAGACTGTAAGTAGTTTAAAAAAATGATTGTTAGTTCATGTTGATAAATATTCCCGAGTACCAAGTTTTGAAAACACAAATTATCAGTCATCTTTACTATAAATCAAGCAGCAAAAGATCAATTCTGATAGTAAGTACAAACTTCTAAAAGTTTACAACAGACCTGTTTCAAATTCAAGAAAACCTGATTAGTCTTAGCGGGAAAAAGACTATAACAATAACTAAAAATGAATGATCAAACTGAAATTTGAACCACATAGTTTTATTTATTTACACTAACCTGTTTAAATCAAACAAAACCAAACAGAAAAAACAAAAAGGAAAACCAAACCCTATTTTCATATGTACAAAAAAATAAAAAATAAAAAATAAAAAATAATCAAGTGAAATCAAATTTTCAATGTAACCCACCATACAAAATCAATCCAATAAACACATGTACATCGCAAATCAACAATAAAAATGGCAAACAAAAGAAATCAAAACCAAAACTATCTAGATTTATTCCTAACAAGTGCAAGATAAGAAACTTATTATTTACAGAAAATCTCACATCAAATGATTTTTCAAACAAAAATTCTATTGGATCATGATATGTACAATGGTCAATATTTACATGTTGAGATAAATCTACAATAAAGGAATTATCGCCCCTTGAATTATTTCTTAATATAATCATTCCTTCAGATATAAAAGATGGATAAGATATAAGACTAAGACATCTGTATGGTGAAATTTGATCTTCTTTACAATCCATGTCTAAAATTTGATTTAGAAAAGGAAGATCTGATATTTTTTTTTATCTCTTAAATGTATGATGTGCAATCCTTCTATCATGAATACTCTCTTGTAAACAAATACATCTCTTATAAAGATCGTCGAATTGAGAAACAATTTCGATTAATTCATCATCAAGAGTACTTGTTATATCTTCAAAATTGGAAGGAAACGAACATTCAGGAAAAAATTGTTCTATATAAAATTCTTGTGAGTAGATTGGGTAGTTAAAGAAAACTTCAAAATCAGAAGAAAAATTATCTCCTAAAAATTTCCCCTCACCATCTTCCAAACATTGTTTTATGGTGAGAAGGTTATCGTTATTCAGTTCATGTTCGTTTAAGACTTGAAATTTAGATTCAACACAAACTTGTGTTTTAGGAGTATGAGATACTTCTGCTTGACATTCGTAATTATTACCTAATGTCTCAATAGTACGCGAGTTTGTATAATCATCCAATAAGTTTTCATTACTCACATAATCATATGAAACAGTACTTTGGTTTGAAGTTGAAGAATTAGAATGAGGAGAACTCCAAAATTGTTTTGATATTGAAATATTGTGATTAGATTTATCAATTAAATTTATAGCTATCTCTCTCCTAGATTTTGAGCTTTCAATATCATCTTCTAACTTGTAATTCGGATCAAAGGAATATTTATGATCAGATTCAAAATTAGTTCCAACTCTAGTAAAAGATGGATCACACCATGAACTTGATTCCATTTCAAATTTAAGAGGAGGAAGATTAGATTGTAAATCAGTTTCAGATTTGCTCCAAAATTGATCAAAGTGATTAAATGATGTACATGAATTATGATCTACTTTCAGGATTTCAGATGTGGATTCAAAACCATGATAATTTGTCGTAAGACATTCTTTATATTCAATCCCAGGCGGAGGAAAATGATAATCAAGATTTTGCAATAAATTTATAGCTAAGTTATGATCTTCTTGTAAACTAATTAATGTTATACACATAGCTGCAATTTTTTCTTCATTATGCATAATAGATTTATTTTTATGATTATGCAAAGATATAACTTCATCATGTAAAATCACAACTTGTTCATATAACCTAGAAATTTCAGATTTGTTATCTTCTTCACCTTTATCTTTATTATCATTATTATCGAAAAATAAAGAGGAAGAAAGGTCATGGGAATACCTTTTAAAATCCTTCTCAAGAGATTATGCATGCTCACATGCTTGTTCAAAATCAATTATACCTTTTTGTGCAACAAACATAGCTATAGATTTAGGTAAGGAATGCACATATTACTCATAAATTATGTCACCTGAAGGTTTATGATTGTCTTTGAGTCGATGATAAACTTGTTGAAAGCATGTGTTGAATTCATGTATGGATTCACCTTCTTTGACCTGTATTCCATCCAAATCAAGATATATATCAGTCGCATTATAAATATCATAAGCACTTTGAAAAACTCTTTTAAAATCAGACCAACCATGAATAGTGTGAATGGGAAGAACACAATACCAGTCTGATACCTTTCCTTCAAAAGTGAAGGGGAAAAGCCTGCATACAACATCTTCATATGTAATATCAAGCAAATGTAATAAGGATTCATATTTTCTTATGTGTTCTAAATCTGTGATATTCTCTTCACCGTCAAACTTTGGCAAGAAAGCAACTACCTTTCTAGGGAGTTCATGTAATGGTCCATGCAAGTTTATGTCATGTTGGGCTCCCATGCAAGGATATGGGAATGAGCCATACAAACTGACTCAAAATGATTAGCTTACCATCTAACCATCCCTATGATGCATCTATGACAACATATAAGAATAAAAATTTGATATACTGAAATATAAGGCTGGAGGATAAATGATTAATAGAATAAATAATAAAAAGATAAAAAAAGACCATTTGTTTTACCTCATGGCCCTCCTTCTAGCTCCATCTGTTGGCCAGGAGAACTATCCTAGGCCAACCTACGGAAAGACATCCCACACACTCGATTTGCTACAATCTTGTGTGTGCTTGGAATGACTATATCTCACAGGATCAAGGCCCTGCTACCTATATAATATGCTCTCAAACTAGAGAGTATCTTTAGATGTGGGTGGTAAATCTTACTTAACCAAATCTTCTGATAAATCTGAAAGATCTAACCTAATGACTAACTAATACTAAAAACTATCTTAAGCTAAGTACAGAAAAAATAGTAGCTCCTAATCCTGTAATGACCTAAATGCAAGTTAACTATCCCAAACTGGGAGCTTGAATTAATGCTTTGATAATAGGTTTTATTATAAAAAAGATCTATAATCCTGCAATGTTAGAAAAACCACAATCAACAGAAATAGATCTAAATCAACTTACAATAAAACAACATCTTATCATAAGTTAATTTGAACATGAAATAAAACTTGTAATCAAAATAGACTTAACACAGTATTGAACCATGACAAGTACACTCAGGTACTAACGTAGAGATGAAACAAAGTCAGCTCACACAGTTAGTACTTCATATAACACAATCTCATAATCAACTAGAAAAAATCATGAACACACTCATTTACTTTTCCATATGACAACGAATCATTCATATTTCAATGCCATGTTCTCATTCGAAACCAAACAGAAAATGATTTCACATATACTATAGAAATATATATATATATATATATATATATATATATGAAAACTATATTCAATCAACGGAGTAACATCATATAAGACAGGATGAATTGACTGAAATACTTAGCTACTGTCTTTAGCATCCTGTAACAACTAGCAATCCTTAGAAGCAGTTCTAACGAAAAACAAGCATAACAGAATATATTATATCACTGTAGAATATAAGTTCTCCACAGATCTTTGGTATCAAACCCCACTGGCAGCAACGTTTCTTGTTCTTTGGTTTACAAAAACCACTGAACATAAAAAAATTACAAAACTTTAAAGAAATAAAGATTCTCCTGTTCTAATGAATGCTACCCCCTTCCTGGAAATCTCTGCTATTGTTTAAATAATTCAATACAAACCAACAGAAAACTTTGAAGCGAATCGATGCCGTGCAGGCCACAACTGAAAAAAATGTGTTCAAAGAACCTGCCAAATCTCTCAAATGGTTCACATTTTTTAGAAGATTCCTCCCTTGTCTAATAAAAGAGCCCGTTCTGCAAAAAACCCAGATCTCTGATTTTGTTATTTCTTCTTAATTTGCCCGTAGTTTGCAACCGAAAATCACATCCTGAATAATGACGAGAATCTGGTTTCTTCTTAGTTCTTTTAACTACTATAATGCTTCTCCCACTTTTCCCTGATGATTGTATGCGATATCCTTCACTTGATGCATTGCAACCTAATCTTTTGAAGATCTACATGGATGATAAAAGATTAAATTACTGATTTTATGTAAACAAGTAGAAGAAAAAAACAGTAAATGAATGAAAATGAAATGAATGCTTAATAAAGATGAAGGATGAAAAGCAATCTCCCTCTTTCATAAATCAGTATCGCTATGATTCAGCAAATGTGTGGTCATTTTCCTTTGACCAAAAGTGTGCAGTGATTCATCCACATGGCCAGGTAACTCAACAATCTGGCAACAACTTCTTAGATATTAATGTATTGAATGATCTGTTAGTAACGACATATACCTTCCACGGTCTGGTGTAATGGATCATTGTTTGCATGTGAACTGTTTAGTGAGAATTCATGCCAAACTAATGATCACAACGAACCTCCTCTTTTACTGATAGCAACACCCTTGGAATATTTCATTTGCATTCAGTTACATAGACTTGGAAGCTGATACAACTGTTTGATAAACATGTGGTCAATAGTTATTAATCTCCTTGATTTGTGAATATGGTGGTGACTTGGCAAATGATAATTAAATGACACAATAGTCAAGGCGGTTGTAATGGAAAGTAGATAATTATTTCTCAACAAACTCAATCCTTCAAAGAGGATTCTTTTGTAATCATGTCATAATATCCCCATGAGATGGCGTTCATGCAAACTTGCTGAGTCGGATCTCTCTTTTGTATCTGGATGAAAACACTTCTTCAACATCAAATGCATTTTAAGAGATAAGAATGACTCTTTAATAACCAAAATATGTTCTTTCTTTTGCTTGCTCGTAAGTATAGAAATTATGGTAGCAATCTTAACTAGGGTGATTGTATTTTTCTTTGATGATGTGGAAGCATAGTTTAGATCCAACCATTACATCTGTATTCATTGAACACAAAGGCAGGTTAATACATAACCGCATATATAACAACCATTTAGAATTTTATGTAAGAACCAGTACTCAATTCATGCTACCTTTACTTATGACCAATTGCTTTATTACATTTAAGTTTAATTCCATATGAAACAAAAATCATCATCAAGAAATTCGTCATGATATAACTCTAAAGAAATCCAAATTAGATAATTTTAAGACCATAAATATTGAAATCATATTATTGTAAAAATCCTTAAATAATACCAAGACTCCACAAGGCTCTTCAAAAGTTAACATGATATGACTTCATAATGTTATTATGGAAATATTTATAAAATGAAATTATGAGATAACTTATTAAAACCATGTTAACAATTAAACTTAAATAATTTAGGTCATGTGAGAAGGATAAAAATATATATACATAAAAGAGCAACAATTTTTTTTTTTTTTAATTACATATATATAAATCATTTTTGCAAAATATCAAAGTAATGAAGCTCTAGAAAAGATATATATATTTTTAGAAGACTTTTAATAATTTAACATGATATATTTAAAATATGGATTATTTGCTAAATCATGTAAAATTTGACTTTAAAATTTATTTTATCAACAAGACCTAAGATCATGTGATGTGTTGTTAAGATCTTTGAAAACCAGAACACACTATCACTTCAAAAATACTCCACAAACGTATGCAAGCATCTTTCAAGCATCCAAAAGGCCAAACGAAATCAAGCGAAAAAGGTCATCCGAATCCTCCAATCCCAAGAACAAGCATTACAAGGAGTATATGATCAAAGAAAGGAAACCATGAAACCAAAATCAAGCCTATAAGAGTAACGAAAAACTAAATATCTACAAAATTTACATCGGGGGGCCCTTTATTTTTCATAAAATGAAGGGGATTTGTTGGGGTGCAAACAATACCCAACCAGCTAAAAGAACCATGCTTGACTGGGAATTTCTCTAGAGATTTCAGTGGGTCATTTCCCCCACTCCGCGATCGCCTAATCTTTCTATGTAAGAGGGCATCACAACCCACCCCCAAATTTACAATTTCGAGTACATAAACTTTCCTCTTCCCTTTGACCTGGTGGCCCTCAATCGAGTGTCTGCATAGAGACATAATCTGAGTGATAGAACCACCCTTAATTACCCCATCTCAACCAAAAACATTACAGACATAGTTAGGAAAAATAGTATGAGACATATGCATAAAAAGACAGAAGTTTAGATGGTCGATCGAAAGCAACAGAAATAGAAAAATTTGAACGTTGAGAGAGAGCCCAAAAATACCCAAACCTCCCAAGGTCCTTAATGAGGAGGAGGATCAATGGAGGAAGGAGGCTGTGCATCCTTGGCCTACTGCCTTGGGCGCTCCAGCAAATCTCCTGCAATTAGGTCCGACAGTCTAAAACCCAGAACACTTTCCTACTTCCCTTGCCTAATCAAACATAAGGCTTCTCGAATTTCATGCACCATTTGTCCCTTCTCCTGCATATCATGAGAAAGAAGGATTCAAACCGCCCATAATTGATTGGCTTCTAGGGGCATCCCTTGACGAGTCTCACACTCCTAGAGAAACTCGATTTCTTTGGCTGCTATCTGGGATTCCACCATAGCTGGGGTCTCCGCCATGTATTGCACCCCCGAATTAAACATCATAGGAACCATGTTATCATACACAAGAGGGGAACTACCAAATGACCTAGCATGTAGTATATTACACCCATTGCTCCTCCAAAAGATGCTGAGAATTTTTTCGTGTGAGTCCTTGATTGCTCCTCCAAAACCAATAGGTCCTAGGTTCCCTTGTGACATCCTTGAAATACCTTGTTGCAGAATTAGATAAAATGGGTAAAAAAATTTCATTTTTTTATTAAAGCTTTAAACCATCCAAGTAATGTGCTTCCGAGTTTAGATGTCTGCAAAAATACGTTTAGTAAAATTTTCAACCAATAAACCTTTATACTGCATTTATACTAACATCATCATGTAAAAATAAACATGCACAACATAAAAACATAAAAAAAGAAACAACCATATTCATGTGGTTCACCTCATCCACTAGGCTACGTCCACCAATTTGTTTTCCTTTTATTGCTTATGGGAGAGTAATTACAATATCATGGTACAACCATATCCATGGCCAGTTCACCTTGCCTCAAGTCTCATCGCAAAGAGACACTTGCAACTCGATATGGCCTTCGTTTACGAATTTTATGACAACTCATAAAATCATTTACAGTTCCTTGGACACATGACAAACTTTGGCTTTAAACCAACATTTCATACCTGAATTTGGCATTAATCATCACACCTTTACAAGATATGCTTTGTTGCAGTAAAATATTAAACATCTCTAAAAGTAATAGCACACTAAACTTAAGATTACCATTTCTAAACAGAAGGTATAGAAATGCTATTGCAATATATGTTGTTCCAATAATTAGTGCAAGAATTATATTATAAAAAGTAGTAAAACACCCAAATAAGCTATGTCTTAACTCTACCATTACCATTACGTTACTTGCATAAATAAAGTCAGTCTAAATATTGAACCATACCAGAGCTTAAAATATTTTAATATTGAATCCATACCATAGCTTGCAGTTTTTTTGGGTCAGTCCTCACTATGACCATTGTGGCAACTACATAAAATATACAATCTGCAACCACATTAAACACAACAAATGAATATACCAATCAATTATGACGTGACTGTGTAACACCTCTACAACTTATAACACAAACATAAATAAACGTTGAACTTAATATTGTCATTTCTCAATAGACAGTGAAACCCAACCATCACCAAATTGATCCATGTGAAACCATGGGCATAAAAACAGAGATTTAACAGCAATAAAACCAAGCCATCGTTAACCACTAAATTGATGTGGGCAAGATAGAGTTTTTAACAAACACAATTCGAGTCAGGCTAAAACCTTCGATTTACCTTTCAGGAAATATCGTAGCATAATTAAAGAAAACAACATTTTACAAAGCATTATACTCAAGATTGATTTTTGCAGGATAACAAAGCATTCAACGCATTCAGTCTCCAAAATGATTTGCAAAGATTTTAATAAAGGACAAAGTTGAAACTACCGATCAATCTCCTTTTCCTCGAATCGTGGCACAGAGATTTTTAAAGAACAGTATTCAAACTCAAATCAATTATTTAGAGATCTTATAGAGAAGAGCATTCAAAAATAGCATTCAAACTCAGATCGCCAGATCGCCTTCCTCTCTGTAATCGTGCCTTAGACAGAGGTTTAATAAAATCAAAATTCAAAACAAGCCGAATAATAAATATGGTTGTGCAAATATCTTATAGGGAAGAGCATTAAGAAAAATAGCATTCAAACTTAGATCACCAGATTGCCTTCCTCTTTCTAATCGTGGCTTAGATAGAGGTTTAATAAAATCAATCTCCAAAACAAGCCGAATGATAAAGACGATTGTGCAAGATCTTATAAAGGAATAACATGCAACTCCAAATCGTTGCATAGAATTCATGAAAGAGTAGCATGCAAACTCCAAATCGTTGTAGAGGTTTCATAAAGAATAACATGTAGACTCCAAATCGTTGCAGATATTTCATAAAAGAATAACCTGCAAACTCCAAATCGTTGTAGATATTTCATAAAAGAATATATGCAAACTACAAATCGTTGCAGATATTTCATAAAAGAATAACCTGCAAACTCCAAGTCGTTGCAGAGATTTCATAAAAGAATAACATGCAAATCCAAATTGACTTCATGAAAAATACAAGACTGAGTTCAGGCAAGCACAAATCCAAACATGAAATCGTGAGCATCATATAACCAACAACATCCTACAATAAAAGTTCAAAATGCAGATACCGGCATGATTGCCGAGGACTCCCTTCAGATTAAAGGAGTGGACCCCCAAGTCCCGAATGCATGCCCCCTCGGCATCTTTCCCTCATCTTTTTATAGGAAAAACATAGTGGACAAGTGGCAAGATTTACCGACAGGTTTTCCTTTTAGGTGGAGTAAAATCCTCCTCAGATTCCAAGCTGTTTCTGTGGTTAAATTTTCTGTGTGAGAGAGGGAGCGGCACCTACTTATCCACTTCCAAATGTATTTAATATTAAACTAATTATTAATAGTGTCATTTAGTAATGTCTTCATATAAAATATTTCTTCAATTAGGTATAATCGTGACATTGTTTCGGTAGCCAAGAAATAACATATGCATGCTCACATTTGTATCCAATCTTGTATTTCTTCAGCAGTAAAAATAATTTCAATTCTGTTCAAAATAAATGGAGTCATAGAATTTGGTACACAATCGTTTTAGCTAAAGTTGCATAAGACTGAGAATCAATGTGACATTCATATTAAGTTGGTCTTTATAAATTCAATCTCAAATCCAATCTTCAAGTCGTTCTCAAATTCCAAACTATTTTGCATGTACTATTTTATAAAAAAGGAGAGATAGCAAAGGTAAATGCAATGGTTCAATTAAACCAAACCACTTCACTAATAATTAAAAAAAATTAAACATCTATGAAAGTAACCCTAATAGAAAAACTCTATGCCCCATCAATTTAAACATGCAATACCCATATAAATCATAAGAGACATATAACCTTGGGAGACCTACAGAGTGCGTAACGTGAACAGGGTGGAGAAGGTCAACGAAATGGGGTATTGAGTGCGTAACTTCACACCCTATGGCAGTGAAGGGGTGCGTAACGTGAACTTGGCTGTCCTTCGAGGTGGCTGAACTCCTGGTCAAACAGGTGGAAGATATAGTGGATGCTACGATGCAACATTCTCATCCTCACCGAAGTCTTCAAAAACTTCAGGTGGGAGCTCTGTCGAACCAAGAGGATTATTCACAGGATCTTCCAGTGTCTTTCCTGATGGCTTGTGCCTGTCTTCGTTCTGCTTAGAGCGAACTTATTCCTTAAGATTCTTCCTAGTAGATCGTGTCTGCATCGGTTGATTCGGCGCTGGGGAAGGCTCTTCGCGAGGTGCAGATGCAGGTGGGTTGCTCATAAAGTTCTACAGACCCCTCTTTCTGAATTCTCTCAACAATTGCTGGACTTCACGATCAGCTGACATGGACTCAACTGCGTAATGTGAAATTCACAGGCCTAGGTGTCTTCTTATAGAATCCAACAACCAAATCTGCCATAACTGTGAATTAAAGACACCAAATTTGATCAAGCGGTGGTAGATCTTGTCCAAATGGCGCTAGATTCCCCAAAATCTCATCATTACAGGTAGTTAATGCAGTTAACGTATCGGCGCCGCCAAATCTGATTTTTTCCAACGGTCGCATTTTAAGATTCGACACACCTTTCTTCTTCGACACAACCACTAACTTCAGCTTCTCCACAATAAGGACCTTCAACACTTCGTAAATTTTTCAACAATCTACTGAAGCTCTTTGAGAACAGCTTCATTGTTGGTAATAACTCCCGATTGATACTATTCCATTGACATATGAAATATTTATACATTTCATGAGGCGGTTGAGTACCAGCCTTTTCACCTTCCTATCTATTCATATTCCTATTTATTATTTATTTACAATAATCCCAACGGATTATTCTAACAATCCCCCTCTTAATCCGAAGGGGTGTTCGTAAGTCTGAGCATGTTTCTGATTCTTTCAAACTTTTCTCGTCCAAGCGCTTTGGTGAAGATGTCTGCAACTTGGTCATTTGTGGAACAATGTCGAAGATGGACTGTCTTGGCCTCTACATGATGTCGAATCAAATGATACTTTGTGTTGATGTCTTTGGTTCGATCATGGAATCTAGGATTCTTAGCTAGCTTGATTGCAGAAGTATTGTCGACCAACAATGGAGTGGAGTTCTCTTGTTTTTCTTGCAAATCTTCAAGTATCTTCCTGAGCCATACTATTTCTTTCGTTGCTTCAGCTGCAGCCACATATTCTGCTTCTGTTGTTGAATCTGCTGGAACTGACTGTTTGCGTGATCTCCATGAAACCGCTGCTGATCCAAGACTCATAGTGTATCCAGAAGTTGATACTCCTGTCTCCTTATCGCCATCAAAATCTGAGTTTGAGTACCCAATAAGTTTGAAGTCGTCCACTTTAGAGTACTTGAGTCCAACGTCTTGAGTCCCCTTCAAGTATATTAGAACCCTCTTTGTAGCTGACCAGTGTCCTTCACAAGGTTTATGCATGAACCTTGAAAGTATGCCAACAACATAAGAAATATCTGGTCTAGTTGTTGTAAGGTAGATAAGACTTCCTACAAGTTGTTGATACTTGGTCGCATCTTCAAATTCTTTTCCTTCGCTTGATGTGAGCTTCATTTTCTGTTCCATTGGATTAGATATAGGATTGCATTCTGTCATGCAAAATTTGTTTAGTAGTTCTCGAACATATTTTTTTCTGAGATAGGAATATGTACTTAGGATGTTGAGTGACTTCAATTCCTAAGTAATAGTGGAGATGTCCCATATCTATCATTTCAAATATCTTTTTCAAATATTTCTTTATGGATGCTATATAGCTCTCATTGTTCCCTATCATCAAAAGATCATCTACGTACACCACAAGATACACAACAGATCTTCCAACTTTCTTTATAAATAATGTTGCATCATCAAGATCAAAATGTTCAAAATTTAACTTCAAAAGATGCTCAGTTAGCTTTTCATACCATGCGCGAGGCGCTTGTTTTAGGCCATACACGGATTTGACAAGCTTGCGTACTTTTTGTTCTTTTCCTTTCACAACAAATCCTTCTGGCTGAGACATGAAGACATTCTCTTTCAAGTCTCCATTCAAGAAAGCAGTGTTCACATCCATTTGATGAAATTTCCACCCTTTCTGAGCAGCTAAAGAGAGTAAGGTTCGGATGGTAGCCCATTTTTCTGTAGGAGAAAAAGTTTCTTCATAGTCAATTCCTTCTTTCTATGCATAGCCTTTTGCTACAAGCCTCGCTTTGTGCTTGTCAAGTGAGCCATCTGATCTGTATTTGTTCTCGTACACCCACTTGCAGCCAATTGGTTTGGTTCCAACTGGAGGGTCAACCAGCTTCTTCCAGGTTCCATTCTTTATGAGTGCATCATACTCATTCTGCATAGCTTATTTCCACTCAAATCGAGTAGAAGCTTCTTCAAAGGAAATTGGTTCAAATTTAGCAGATAAAATAAATTCACAATCAAATGATACATCCATGTCATCACCTAAATTATCTGCTCCTCCTCCATCTTCATGTCTTTTCAAAATTATCGTTCCCGTCTTTCCAACTTCATCTGGATAGACACTTTCAAGTGTCTTTGTGGCCCATTTAGGAATCTTCCATGATGGTCCTGGTTGATCAGCTGGTGGTGCTTCATCATTGATTGAGAGTCTTTCAATTCTCTCAATCACATCATCTAGTTGAACCTCTTGTTCAAGTGAAGTAGCAGGAACTTCTTCATGCGGGGGAGTTGGTGCTTCATATGGAAATTCCAAAGGTTGATCCAAAATAGGAATCCCCCCTTCAAGGTTTGGAATTTCATATTCATTTTCAGAATATGTCTTTGGATGAGGATAATTTTCCAAATGATCAAGCTGTCTCTCAATGGACTGGTCATTTTTATTAGTTTCAAGAAAAATGACATGTCTGGAAATGACAAATTTCTTGTTTACCTCATCATACAAACGGTATGCCTTGAAGTATTCTTCGTACCCCAGTAAAATGCACTTTCTGCTTCGAGCACCAAGCTTGTTTCTTTGCTCCTTTGGAATCAAGGCATAACAGGTGGAACCAAAAACTCTGAGATGCCTAACTAAAGGGAGATGGCCAAACAACATTTCATGTGGAGTCTTGTCATCAAGAGCATTTGATGGACTTCTATTTCTCAAATATGCTACACATTTTACTATATCACCCCAAAACATTAGTTTTATATTCTTGAAAAACATCATTGAGAGAACCATATTCATTATGGTTCTATTCATTCTTTCTGCTACACCATTTTGTTGAGGATTGTAGGGAACTGTAATCTAATGTGCAATTCCATGTTGGTGAAGATAATTTTCAAAAGCATTTGAAGTGTATTCTTTTCCATTATCAGTACGAAGTGTACCAATTTTTTATTGTGTTTGTTTTTCAATCAATGCATGAAAGTCTTTGAAT
>LPNX010367282.1:439908-453311 GCA_001517045.1 Pseudotsuga menziesii
TGGATGGAATGGCCTTGCTGTCGAATCTCCACCATGGACAGCAGGCTTCTCTACAACTCTGGAAGATAAAGAACATTCTTCAACAAGAAATCAGGGAATCCAGGCATCTTCAGTCGAATGGTGCCCATTCCCTTTGGTTTAATACTTGACTTATCTGGAAAGTACACTATGCCATCTATTGTTTCATTAAGTTCTTCAAAACAATCTTTTCTAAATGCCATGTGTGATGTTGCACCAGTATCAAGCAGCCAACAATCTTTATAAGATGAAAGAGAAGTCATTTCATTAATTCCAAGATTACAATGTGCAACAATACAATGAGCAGAATCAGAAGATTTACTAGCATCTTGATGTTTATTATCATCTTTCTTTTGGTTGTGCTTGTCTTTGATGGAGTCCCACAAAGCCCAACACTGATCTGATGTGTGCCTAGTCTTTCCACAATGCTTGCACTGTAAATCTGATCTTTTGGTGAAGTTATTTCTGCCCCCTCTGCCTCTGAAGTTTCTTCTTCCTCTGCCTCTCTTGCTGCTTTCTCCTTTGGAATGATCTTTGGATTGGTCTTTGGCGTGGTTCTTTGCCTTTTGAGCAAAGCAAAGTGATTCTCTAGAATGACGTTTTCTGCAAAACTCACTTCAATGCATTCTATACACAGCTCGTAGCAATTGTAATGCCCCATATTAATTAATGATTATTAGTAAGTGCATTTAATTAAATAAAAATAAAATAAAATAAAATAAAAAGAAATATAATAATTATTAAGTAATTATTATTTAGTTATTAATAAATAATAATTAACAAAAATTCTGATTATCATTACCTTGCCGCTCATTATAAAACTTAGGTAAACCATTAGGTAAATTTCTAGGGCATTTGGTTAGATGGTATAACACGTACCGTTCAATAAAAATAACACATGTCAAACCAAAAAGGGGAGCTACACTGCCCAAGAATAAGAATAACATAAATTAATGAAAGGGCAGTGGAAGAAGGGGGGTGGAAGAAGGAAGGCGGTGGGGGGAAGGAGGTATAAGGGAAATTTTTACGGAAGAACAGGGGGGAAAAGTTTTATGGAAGAACGGGGGTGAAGGAATTTTTACGAAAGAACAGAGAGGAAGAAGGGAGAAATTTTTGGGATTACTCCAGGAAGATTTGTACTCTGAGTGAAGGAGGTTATTGTCCATTTTATTGGTACGTGGGATCGGGGGCTAGGAAACCCGTCAGTTTCCTAGGGCCAACAAACCTGCTGGTCGACAGGGTGGAAAATCGGAGCCGACAGTAAGGCTCCTTCAGGAGCAGGAGAGGCAAAGGCAGGAGCAGCAGCAGCAACAGAAGTAGAAGCAGAAGAAGAAGCAGAAGCAGGATTCAAGAGCGGAAGCAATTCGAGGTATTCTACTGATGAACTATCTCCTTATTGCACAAAAATTTAAATGAAAAAAATCTTAAATTGAAATAGATATTATCTTCACTGTTAAGGATTGACTGAGTGCTCTGCCCGGCAGACATATCACTACAGAATGGTATCAGAGCCTGTAGCTCAAACGCTGAGACCTTTAGGCCTATCCACACCTAGAACAAAACCTAGAACAAAAAAAAACCTAATATGTATGCATACAGGTCCATAAAGAGCCCTGATAGTTTTCAAAAGGGCTAGATTAACACATTGAATAAATATTACCATTGAAATTAGAACCACCTATCTATAAAATCCAAGCAGTTATAAAATCCAAGCAGTTCTGTTCGCTGCGCAGGTCCTTGGTTCTTGTAAAGAAGAATCGCTGAAATCTTTAACCTCTTGGGTTTCTGCAAACAACATGCAACAATAATTTTTAAGAAATTAAACAAAGATCTTGAAGGTGGAATAGACAAATGCTAACTGCTATTTAATACATAGGTTTGACAGTTATAGTCAATTGATATTTAATATGTCAATTTAAAATATGGAATGCATTTTACCTAAACATGAATCATTTTGAGGCCTCCAGCCTTTCTTCCTTGTAGGCTTGCGTGAAGCCTCCGGCTAGAATGTTCTAGTTCTTCTTTAACAGCCTTGTCTCATTTTCTTCTTATCACCGCAATATGGTTCTGGCAATAGCATCTTCCCACCAACTAGTCCATACATTTCCCAGACGATTGATTCTTCAGATAAGGAAGCATTCATAATATAGCAAAAACAATGAACAAAAAAAAAAAATATTATTACTGCTAGTCGAACCTAAAATCAATGGATCGAACTGAACAGAACTTTCTCAAATGTTAAACCGAATAAATACATACATACAATGTAACATCTAATTAATATGTTAAAAATAAATGTGCCTCTGAGCCAAATAGAGACTATAAGCGATCAAGAAAACAAATTGGCGTTGATTTTTTTTGTGTGTAATTCGAGTTCCAGTTATCATGGTGGGGTGCATGCCACATCGTCTTACTATGCCTTATCTCTATACGACCGCTGCCTAAAGGCCTGATGGATACAAAAAAATTTTGATTACTCAACATTTGGCACTATATTCATTCATTGATAGTGATACACCGTGGGTAGCTTTACCTATGTGCCTGGATTTGTATCGCTTGCCTTTACCTCTGGTTCTAGGTAAACAACAGGAAGTAATGGTAGTTTAGAGAAACTCGAGTGCTCATAGAGTCTATAAATTTTGTTCTTTTGAAAATAAAATAAACAATATTATTACTAACGTTTTAGAAAATAATTAAGAATTAAATATATCATAAAGAACAAACTTTTTTTTATCAAAATTGTAACGCTTCATCTCACAAATCCTAGAAATACTTCACAATACTGAAAGAACAAATAAATTGAAGTTTCTTTTATTTATTTATTTATTTTTTCCAATTCCTTCAGGGCCGGATTGTCAAACCCGCTTAATATAGTGGCAGAATTTTCTGTAAGTACCGAAAAATAAATTAAAATCTTTGATTCTGCTAGTAAAATTTAACATGAAATTACAGAGAACTGAAAAATGAATAAATCTCTGACTCTAAGTAGATATATAGTTAAAGGTGGAGAATTCACACTGCGCAGAGGAATTGATGTAGGTTTTACTGAGCGTGACCAACTTCTGCTTCTTCACGGGCTCCCAGTATGACACTTACTACCGTGTGAGTCAAGGCGACAGGTCTTATCCCTGTGAGTTCAGGGTTGCTTTATCACCTGCCCCTACTCTTATATAATATAGGGCAGCCTACGAAGGCACACGACCTCTGCCTTCATTTCTGGCACGAATTATAAGTCAACTGAATCTACAAAAACAATGTATCTTTATCTCGAAATGGAAGGGATGGAGCTGGAACCAGGTCGATTGCCTCTGAGTCAACTGAATCAATGCGAGGGTTGGATCATTTGCTTCGGCCGGGTCCACTCAGTCTATAGGAATTGGATTCGTATCCGGGAGGGATTATGGCTCTCGAATGGAAGGGACGGGAATTGGATCTGTAATTGAATCTGTACATGGAACTGAATATGCAATGACGCCGATTTCCAGGAAAAAAAATGGGCCTATTAAACCCTCAGAAATAGCGAAAAATCCCTGAAAATGCTCTTCTAGCTCTTGAACAAAGCTGTGTTTGACAGTGCAACACACCCAGCCATTAAGATTTGCCAGTACTCCTGATAACCTGTTGAAGGGCGCAGAAAGCTTCCGCAGAGATGATATATTATATAAATCCTTCGGAAGAAATCCCACGAGGTTGTTGAAATGTATCCCAAGCTCCAAATCGCATGGTTCCCATTCATACCATCAAATTCCAATCGTTGAGCTTCCAAGAAATACTGCAAATGCTTTGTTCCTAATGCCGACTGAAACCAGCTCCAAGCTCCTCAAGAACCCTACATTCATGCAGCCCTTCAGCAAGGTGTCCCTCCAATTTTATTCGCCTAGAAATCAAGGATCCGGATTGAGCTCAAATTGCTGCAAATATCTGTTGGAATTGGACCAGCGAAGGAATTATTACTAACATTAAGACCTTGACACCCGTGACCTGCTGGGCGGAGAAGAACCTCGCGCGTGGGTGAGAGCGAAAGAGTTCTTGAAGGGGGAGAGGGAGGACTCCCGCTGCATGTTGGTGGACAGGTGGGGTGCATGCAGCCTCAAGTCACGTGGAGTTGGGCTGCATGGGAGAAAAAGGAGCCACGCCCACTGCCAGCTTCTGGATGAAGGAGCCACGCTGACTACCTGCTTCGCTTTATTATTTCAAGGTAAATAATTTAATGCCAGCGCACTGGTAGCCGGGTACGTGTAATAGGTAAAACAAAAATGTCATAGTCACC
This sequence comes from Pseudotsuga menziesii, assembly GCA_001517045.1. NCBI lineage: Eukaryota > Viridiplantae > Streptophyta > Pinopsida > Pinales > Pinaceae > Pseudotsuga > Pseudotsuga menziesii. The sequence goes on from LPNX010367282.1 coordinate 444,197, forward strand.
CTGCGTCATTAATAATATTTTAAGGAGTAAATGAGGAAACTTTTCGGCCCCTGTAATACAAAACTTTTTCAGTTCGTTTAATAAAATAAATAAATAAGTAATATAAATATGATATTATAATCGTATTAGTTTTATGATACGATATTAGTTTTATTTTTATTATTTTTATTAGTTATTTAAATTTTTCTCAATCCTTGGTATTAAGGTGTTTTGACGATTTATCATAAATAGCTAAGATACAATAATAAGCTTAATTTATAATCGCATAATTATATAACTTCTTTCATTTTTATATGCTTCTATGTTGATTAAATTACTTAATTAAAATGGCTCACTCGTTTATATTTATATAATTATAAAATCTCTTTCATTTCATATAGTTTTATGTTATTACTAATAATGGTCATTTATCAAAAGATTTACATATGAAGAAAAGGGGGAACAAAAGTATTATTGGAAAATGACATTATGAAACTATATACTGATTTAGATTATTAATTTGATTCCTTTTATTTGTGTGAGTCATAGACCCTTGTGGAAAATTAGTAAATAAGCATTATTATTATCAACTATCCTAAATTGCAAATCAAATCAGTTAATTATATGTTGACTATAGAGGTCTTTGTTATATACATCAGATTTTATGAAAGACTTTGTAACTTAGGTGTGATGTAAGAATATTGTAAAGAAAAAAAAATGACACTATAAAATAAAATAAAAATGACACTATAAAATATTTTAATGACAAATAGATATCTCATATATATAGACTATTTATACACACCTTTTTATTTGAGACAATTTTGCGCGAGACGTAAAACGTAACTCTGTTTTCTTATATATATTTAAAATAATAATAAAAAATAATTTTTTATTTTTATTTTATTTATTCAACATTAAATGTTAAATTTTAGGAGTTGAATGTTAATTTAGATATGGTAACATTAGCTAGCTTATGATATTAGAAATTCAAGTATTAAACTTAAGACATTACCGAAACTTTGACTGATAGTAGAAGAGGCGAGACAGAGGTGAAATAAGAAAAATAAGACACTGTTGAGACTAGCATTACAAGCTGGACGTTAAGGCATAGATTAAACCTCAAGACGAAATCGTTTAATAAATACGACTTTACAAGTTTTTATGCAAATATTGATAATTTGTCGCTATGCATAAATATAAGCTTTGCATAACTAAAATTTTATCTCTGCGATTATTAGGTTGAGATAATAATGGCATAATGTTGTTGAATATGCCAGGAATTATCATGGTTCAAACACGCAGAGGTCGAGGTCGAGGTCGAGGGCGGGGTCGAGGTCAACCACCCTCGCCGCCACCACCGACCCCAAGTCGACCACCCTCACTGCCACCACAGATCCCACCACCGGCACCGCAAGGGACAACTTCCAGTCCTGAGATGGGGGTGATACTGAGATCCTTGGAAACCATCACGGCCACACTAAACAGGCAGTCAGAGAGGATCGCAGAGGTAGAAACCATGCAGGTGAGCCGAGAAAACTCTGAGAGGGCGCAGGTCCCAAGGCAAGAACCGCTTCAAGATATTTCTAGAGAGCTGCAGAAGATCAAAATTCTGGAGTTCTCTGGAGGACGACTGGGTAAGCACGCTGAAGCGTGGCTCGAGGGTCTGAAGAGGTGCTTCGCACTAAACGAGTATACTTCAAGTTCCAAGGCTAGAATGGCCATCTTCCAGCTAAAGGGTGATGCCCTAAATTGGTGGTCAGACCTTGAGAAACAATTGCACCTTACTCCTTTGTCTGTTTCATGGGAATTATTTGAGGAGAGGTTCAACATGAAGTATCTTCCAGCTTATTACAAGGAACAACAGGCAGGTTCTTTTCATGCTTTGGTACAGGGAAACATGACAGTGGAAGAGTACAAAGCTATATTCATGGAATTGGTAAAGTATGTTCCATACTTGGACTAGGATGATCGACAGGTGGAGCGATTTGTGTATGGACTCAAATACAAGATCAGGGCTGCAGTACGGATGTGGAAGCCATCTTCAGTTGCCATGGCAGTTGAGTATGCTCGGTATGCTAAGGATATGTCAGATGCAAAGGGAGGAAGCAAGTTGATAGGATCCAATCAGTATGTTACAGGGAAGGCCCCACGACCATATTTTAGAGGGGGACAATCCAGACCTCTTCCTTATGGTAATCGGTTCACCCCGAGGGGTAACACTTCAGTTAACTCAGTATCGCAGGCTTCGTCAACAAACCATGGGAACCGAGGACGAACACAGGGCAATTCCTATAGAGGATCGGGAAGTTTTAGAGGATCTTGGGGAAGGAACACATCCCAGAGGACTCCTCCCAGCAGCATGCAAGCACCACCTAATGTATCTTGTTGGGGATGTGAAGGTCCTCATTTTCAGTGGGAGTGTCCTAAAGGGAAGACCAGCAGCAGGCAGCAAGAACGAAAAGCATCCATGAGCAATTCTGATAACACTCATCGGATTCATGCAGCTGTTCACAACCACCAGGCAGAACATCAGTCCACCGTGGTAGAATCATCTGGTAAAGTAAACAATGTCAAACTTAAAATTTATTTGATCCTGGTGCAACAGATAGTTTTATTTCACCATATGCATTAGATAAATGTGGGTTGGTATCCTGCGAGCACGATGATTTTGAATCGGTCGAGATGGCTTCAGGGGTTAAACAGGCAGTAGGTCTTAAGGTAAGGGGGTGTCAAGTGGACTTAGGAGTATGCACCACTAAGTTGGATGCTTATGTCACTAATTTGGGCACCTATGACCTCATCATCAGCATGGATTGGTTAGAAGACCATAGAGATTTCATGGATTGTTATGCAAAGAAAGTCTTGTGCCTTGATGATGAGGGTCGAGCAATCCAAATCCAGGGGCGAAAAAGGAATATATCCCTCCATTTCATATCCATGGTGAAAGCTAAAAGGTGTTTAAGACAAGGATGTCAGTTGTTTGTAGTTCAGACGGTGAGCAATAGTAAAGGACCTTCCTTGAACTCTTACCCAGTACTATCTGAGTTCAAGGATGTCTTTCCATAAGAACTTCCACAACTACCTCCAGAGCAAGAGCTTGATTTCACGATCGAACTGAAACCCGGTGCGGAGCCGATCTCAAAGAATCCTTATAGAATGACAACCCCTGAGCTTCGAGAGTTGCAGATCCAGTTAAAAGAGTTGCTAGACTTGGGACTAATTAGACCTAGTATCTCACCATGGGGAGCGCCAGTGATCTTTGTTAAGAAGAAGGATGGATCTTTGCGACTGTGCATAGATTATAGGGATTTGAACAAAGCCACAGTGAAGAATAGGTATCCTATACCAAAAATTGATGACCTATTTGATCAGATGAAAGGCACATCAGTGTTCTCTAAGATCGATTTGTGGTCGGGGTATCACCAGCTTAGGATTAAAGAAAATGACATTCCTAAGACTGCTTTTCGAACTCAATTTGGGAATTATGAATTCGTAGTGGTACCATTTGGTTTGACAAATGCTCCAGCAGTATTCATGAGCCTCATGAATAGTGTCTTCCAGAAATACTTGGACAACTTTGTTCAGGTATTCTTAGATGACATTCTTATATATTCTAAAAACGAGAAGGAGCACGAGGAGCACTTGCGGTTGGTCTTAACTTTCTTAAGGGAACATAAACTATTTGGTAAATTGTCGAAGTGTTCTTTCTTCCAAAAGGAGATTCACTACTTAGGACATATCATCTCAGGAGAAGGGATCTCAGTGGACCCAGAAAAGGTGAAGGCCATTGAGGATTGGCCAATCCCAAAGAATGAGCATGAGGTGCGTAGCTTCATGGGACTAGCGGGGTACTACCGAAGATTTTTGGAAGGATTCTCCAAGATTGCAAAACCCATCACCACCTTGCAGTGAAAGGGAATCCGATATGAGTGGACCAATAAATGTGATGCCACGTTTGCTGAATTAAAGAGATTGCTGACGAGTGCACCAATCTTACGGGTACCAGACATGGATAAATACTTCATGGTATGTACTGATGCCTCGAAGCAAGGGTTAGGAGCAGTTCTGATGCAGGAAGGTGGGGTAATAGCTTATGCATCTCGTAAGTTGAAGCCTCATGAGGAGAAATATGCCACCCATGATCTGGAATTGGTAGCAGTTATGCTGGCACTAAAATTATGGAGACACTACCTGGTTGGCAGAAGTTTCACACTTAAAACAGATCATCAGAGTTTACAGTATATTTTTACACAAAGGGATCTAAATGCTAGGTAGCGACGATGGAATGAGTTCATGAGTGAGTATGACTTTGGTATCTCATATATCAAAGGAAAGGAGAATGTAGTGGCAGACGCCCTAAGTCGAAGGCCGAGGATTTTCTCCTTAATACCCTTGAGAGTGGATTTAAAGGAGAAAGTGCTTGAACAACTACTGGGAGATGGTTGGTATATCAAGGTAACCTCAGATATTCAGAGTGCGAATAAGTGTGAGTCGAAGTATCATGGGTACCATATTGAGGCAGATGGGTTGCTGCAGTACCAAGGGAGGATGTATATCCCTAAAGAAGGTGGTCTCAGGGAAACAATCCTTAGAGAGTCCCATAGGGCACATTATTGTGCGCACCCTGGAGTGAAGAAGATGTATGCAGACATGCAGAAACTCTTCTTCTGGGCTGGTATGAAGAGCGATGTAGTGGATTTTGTCTCGAAATTCCTAGAATGCCAGCAAGTCAAGGCAGATCATCAACACCCAGCCGGTCTCTTACAACCTCATGATATTCCTGAGACTAAATGGGAAGTCATTTCCATGGACTTCGTTGTGGGATTGCTCCTCACATCCTCGAGACATAATGCTATACTCGTAGTGGTCGACAAACTGACCAAAAGTGCCCACTTCATTCCAATAAGAGACACCTATGATGTGACGGATGTAGCAAGGGTATTCATAAATGAAATTGTATTCCTTCATGGAGTTCCAAAGAAGATAATTTCTGACTGAGACCCTAAGTTTACCTCCAGATTTTGGACAAGCATGCAGTCAGCATTAGGAACCCAGCTGAACTTCAGCTCAAATTATCATCCCGAGACAAATGGGCAGACAGAAAGGGTGAATCAGGTAATGGAGGACATGCTTAGGATGTATGTTATGGATCAGCAGACACAGTGGGAGAAATATCTTCCTCTAGTAGAGTTTTCTTATAACAACAGTCATCATAGCTCCATTGGTATGCCTCCATACTAGGCATTGTATGGGTGACCTTGCAGGACTCCACTCAGTTGGGACAGGTTGGAGGATCATGTTTTAGTCGGGCCTGAGTTGCTTCAGGAGATGGAAGAGCAAGTGGTACAGATCAGGAAATGGCTTAAAGAAGCACAGGATAGACAAAAGAGTTATGCTGATGCACACAGAACCAATAGAAGTTATGAGGTAGGGGATCGCGTATTTATACGCATCCGACCGAATAAAAGTACCATTCGGTTTGGAAAGGGGACCAAGTTGTCACCTCACTTTATAGGGCCATTCGAGATTCTGGAGAGAATCGGACCGGTAGCTTATCGTCTTGCACTTCCACCCCACTTGTATAGGACTCATAATCTATTTCATGTTTCAGTATTGCGACATTACATAGATGATGAGTCTCACAAGATTCATTGGAAGGAATTGCAGGTCTCGGATGAGGGAACCTTCATGGCCGAACCATTACGTATACTGGATCATAGAGTTCGACAGCTCCGTAGTCGACAGGTGGACCAAGTCAAGGTCCAGTGGGACAAGTGTAGCCCAGGATCTGCTACCTGGGAGGACACAGAGACTATGCATCGAAATTTTCCCTCACTATTTTGACCATGACTTTAGCATGAAGTTTCCTGAAGGGTGGGTGTATGTAATACCCATATTTTGACTCTGGCATAGTTATCACTCAGACTTGATACAGTGTATTTACTTATTATCTTTGGACTCAACTATAGTTCATGAACTATGTTTTGGCAGGTTATATGTGATTATTTTACAGATGTTATGATGTTAGGAGGATTAGGCTCTAATTATGATAGTATGATATTATCTTGCTTATACTACACTTTGATCATGATGTTATGACGATTAACATGCCTATGTAGATGCTTTGATTACGATGTTATGATGATTATCATTTATATGAATGTATTGTGCTTATGCGATTATCATGCAGTAGTCGTCATTAGATTCATTTATTTCATAACTAAAACACATAGTTGATAGCAATTCTTGGTATGATGTGATATGTATGATGAGGCGCATGGGTACCCATCCATGATATGATTTATTTTGTGATTTTATGATGAAAGGAAATAATGTGAATGATAATGGACCAACTATTGATTTAATGTTGTTATGAATGCATGTTTTGCATAGTGCTAACCTGCAGGGTACAGGGGCTATGTGATAGCCGAGTATGTGATACAAGTATGACTCAATACATAGCTTGAAGAAGAGCCTTATTGCCAACTGATGATACGATGACATGTACCAATAAACTGGATAGCAGCAAAGTATGTTTGATAGGGTATATAGACCCAGGATGTTGAGAGGGATGGATGTGTTCCACCCTATGTTTTTATGATACCCGAGGTTGTGGGAGGGCAGTGCTGAGACACGCTCCCCATGTTGTTGTGATGACGACAGTCGGATGCCTTCTAGGAGAGGCTAGGTCCGTTGTTCAATCGATGCTATCGCTCTCAGGTTCTTATGTGGTCAGGTCGGTGAAGCCGACATCCACTTCTATACTAGCAGAGGAAGGATAGGGAGGATGCGGACGTAGGTTAGGATGGGTGGACATCTTAGTTATTATGGTTGAATGTTGGACAATTATGATACTGGAAGTAGTGATGGTAGGTACCAATCTTAACTGACTAACTAATAAGAACATAATTGTTAAATAACTCCAAATGTCACAAGAAATCATATTATATCTGTATATGGGTCATGTTGCGTGAAATATTATTTGTATCAGTTAGAATTTAGGGTTTTTTGCTATAGTACATGTGCAACCTGTGCATGTACTGGCCATGCATGCACACCTCACACATGCACGCTAGTATGAAATATTTAATAGTTGATAGGTTAACTAAGTAATTGTGAATTGCTTTAAACCTATAAATGTACCTAGTATCACTATTTTTGACCATAACTTCGGGACGAAGTTTCCTGAAGGATGGGTGTATGTAATGCCCCATATTAATTAATGATTATTAGTAAGTGCATTTAATTAAATAAAAATAAAATAAAATAAAATAAAAAGAAATATAATAATTATTAAGTAATTATTATTTAGTTATTAATAAATAATAATTAACAAAAATTTTGATTATCATTACCTTGCCGCTCAGTATAAAACTTAGGTAAACCATTAGGTAAATTTCTAGGGCATTTGGTTAGATGGTATAACACATACCGTTCAATAAAAATAACACATGTCAAACCAAAAAGGGGAACTACACTGCCCAAGAATAAGAATAACATAAATTAATGAAAGGGCGGTGGAAGAAGGGGGGTGGAAGAAGAAAGGCGGTGGGGGGAAGGAGGTATAAGGCAAATTTTTACGGAAGAACAGGGGGGAAATTTTTTACGGAAGAACGGGGGTGAAGGAATTTTTACGAAAGAACAGAGAGGAAGAAGGGAGAAATTTTTGGGATTACTCCAGGCAGATTTGTACTCTGAGTGAAGGAGGTTGCTATCCATTTTATTGGTACGTGGGCTCGGGGGCTAGGAAACCTGTCGGTTTCCTAGGGCCAGCAAACCTGCTGGTCGGCAGGGTGGAAAATCAGAGCCGGCAGTAAGGCTCCTTCAGGAGCAGGAGAGGGAAAGGCAGGAGCGGGAGCAGCAGCAGAAGCAGAAGCAGAAGCAGAAGCAGAAGAAGGATTCAAGAGCGGAACTAATTCTAGGTATTCTACTGATGAACTATCTCCTTACTGCACAAAAATTTAAATGAAAAAAATATTAAATTGAAATAGATATTATCTTCACTGTTAAGGATTGGCTGAGTGCTCTGCCTGGCAGACAGAGCACTACAACAATAATAATCGCAGTAATATCAGTCTTCAATACTTCAATCCACGCAGACAGCTCCACGCAGTTGATAGGGCATCATATTTTGAAAGACTCCACGTAGTTGAAATACTCCACGCAGCAGTGTATCAACACGCAGGCTCTTACTCAGCAGTCTCTTCATGGAAGAGAAACATTTGAAATCACATCTCCAAAAAGATCACCAGACTCCACGCAGATACTACGCAGGCCTCTCGATATTAGCAATCCAACACTAAAGAAAGGGACTATCACCCAAAACTCCACGTGATTAGGGTTCTCATTAGCACAACGCAATCTAGATTTGCAAGAAAACTAGGGTTCACTTCAGAAAATTAGGGTTCCCTCAAACGGCACCATATTAGGGTTAGGTATAATATCGTTCTAGCAGAAAACACACATAATGAATGCGCCTGGCAGGAGGGAAGAGCAGAGGGCAGACTGGCGATGGGCAGGCATCCTGAAGGAGCAGACTGGCAGGCAGAATGCCAGGGCTGAAATGCAGTAGGCAGGAGTTACGGCAGGTAGGCAGCCAAGCTTTGATACCACTTGTTGGTAATAAATCCCGATTGATACTATTCCATTGAAATATCAAATATTTATACATTTCATGAGGCGGTTGAGTACCAGCCTGTTCACCTTCCTATCTATTCATATTCCTATTTATTATTTATTTACAATAATCCCGATAAATTATTCTAACATTCATTATAGTCTAGTATGTAATTTCAACTGTTCTTGGTACTTAGACTCTTTTTCTTGCTATTACTTCTAGTTAGGGGGTACAGGCCCGTCTCTATACTTCTTTAATCTACTTCCATTCACCATGGAGGGCAAAATTTCTCCATTCAATTTAGCTAACTGAACTGCACCACCATCGGTAACTTTCTGAACTATGTATGGTCCTTTCCAATGTGTCTTGAACTTACCTGGGAACTTCATGAATTTATTGTCATACAAGAGCACACGATTGTTAATTTTTCATATGCTTTACTAAGACATCAGTATATCATTTCATTTTTCATAATAAAAGCATATAAAGCAGGATCACTGAAAGAAACAGTATCAC
>LPNX010367282.1:457273-492355 GCA_001517045.1 Pseudotsuga menziesii
GGTGTTCGTCCTGGTTCCGGAGCTGGTTGATCTAGGGTTTGTCACAGAAACCCTAATTTTCAAAACTTGGAATATTTTAGATCTGATTGGATAAACAGATATATCTCTTCAAATGGAGCTGTCCAATGTACTCCTTTTCTGAAAACAGGGAAGGGAAACTCCCGAAACAGGAAGCCCTAATTTTCTGATTTCTTCTGCAGAAATGCATGTTACTATTTCTGTGATATCTCCGAACTTAGTGATCCTATGTGTCTACAATTTCTCACTGAGGTAACCTCGCATGTCCCTGATCAAACACCATAGGTTTCATTAGAATTGGTTTCACCATTTTGGATTTAGGATCATTTTCCCAAGGTGACCTGTTACAGTACTGTTCAGAACAGCGAAGTTGTACGGCCTTCCACGTGTCACTGGTTCATCTTCTGAGTCTGAGCTTCGTACCATAGACATTAAAGTCCGTTACCTTTCTGTAACTTCTTCAGGAATTCCATTTGGACCTCTATAGCCCAAGATATTGCAGATCTCCCCAGGTGTCCTGTTTATGGATGATTTCTGGAAGAGGCTGGAACCCTAACTTGGAGAGATCATATCTCCCATAATATAGCGAATCAAAGGATTCCCTTTGGACACAGTGTTCATCAAGATTTTATATTTGGCCCCTGCAATTTTCAGCTTCCGAGACTTCGCCAATATCAGAATATAGCGACTGTACCAAAACTTAGCATTTTTAGTATTTAGGGTTTCTCCTAGCTCAGGGTCAAACTAGGGTTTGACTTTCCCAGAGATTTACTCAACCAAATTTACTGATCCAGGTCTCTAAATTTCGGTTTTGATGAGGAGAACAATCCTATGCTGGTCTCACCCAAAAATTCCTCTTCTGTAGAAAGCCCTAATTTCCACATCGAAAATTGAAAATGCTCGGAATGGAATTCCGCTTCGACAGAACGATGCATCCTTCAAAGGAGAGTCAGCCTAGCCTTCTTTTGCTGATTGATTGTGGAGAGAGAACCAAAAAATAAGAAGCCCTAGCTTTTGAACTTATGAAAGCTTCCCTATTCAGGTTAGCTCTGATACCATGTTAATTTTTCATATGCTTTACTAAGACATCAGTATATCATTTCATTTTTCATAATAAAAGCATATAAAGCAGGATCACTGAAAGAAACAGTATCACAAGAACAACACATATTTATCCTGGGAAAACCCTAAAGGGAAAAACCCAGCAAAAGCTTCCTCAATATAGATGCCCCAAAAGGGAAAAAGGTAAAACCAACAAGGAGATCAAAAACCTGATTCTCCTCCTTCTCCAGCAACTCCTCTCCTCCACAAGAGCGCTATTCCAAGTGAGTGTGTGTGTCACAAATGAGGAGCACTACACCTCTATTTATATTCATCCGTTTACTTAAAGTTTACTCAATCAACATGTCGGCTTAAGTTAACTCATGTAGGCTCGAGTTACACATGTAGGCTCAAGTAACCACACTGGGGTGCTGATGACCCATCTTTACAATTAGAGGGGACTACCTCATGACTCTTATTAGTTCTTCCGATTAGGAGCATCGGGCTACAATGTAATACAAGTGGTTCTCCCGGTTGGACCATCGAGGACCACAAAATATACATAAAGAATATTCTTCGAAGTTACAATATTTCAACAACGATCACCATTCTGAAAATGCTTCTTCTTAATGTGTCTATCATGCCATACTTTTTCTCTAGCTTTCTGTACTTTCTGTTGGAAAACTACAATGAATCTGTCTTCTTCTAGTTCTAGTATCTTCGCCAGCCTTTCATTCAACATGGCTACATCATCCATCTATGTGAAGGTAGATATTCTGAGGCAAGGAATAATGTACTTCATGGGCATAACTACTTCTTGTCGATATACCAGCCTAAAAGGGGTGTGGCCTGTCAACTTCTTGCAAGTGGTTCTATAAGCCCATAATACTGCTGGAATTCTAAGATCCCAATCATTTCTGTTAACATTGAAAACCTTCATTAGAGAATGCTCAAGAATCTTGTTAAAGGCTTTGAAAGTTCCATTTGCTTGAGGATGGTAGGCAGTACTCTTCTGATGATATACTTGAAATTCTTCGGTCAATGCTTCAATAGTCTTATTCAGAAAATGTGATCCTTGATCACTCATAGGAATTCTAGGACACCCAAACCTCGACAAGATATTATCAAAGATGAACTTCGCAGCTGTAGCAGCACTACATTCCTTGACTGGTTGAGCTTCAGCCCAACGAGTAAGGTAATCGGTTGCTGTAATAATGTATCTTGCTCCAGATTTCTTTGCAGGGGAATTGATTTTTCCAACAAAATCAATAGCCCATTTGTCAAATGCTTGTAAAGTTACCTGTGGAACTAGAGGCATCTCATCCCTCCTAGATGGTTTGCCTATCCTCTGACAGATATCGTAGTCGTGGCAATATTCTCTTGCATCCTTATGAATCATAGGCCACCACAATCCAGTTGTCAGAATCTTCTGTGTCGTAGCTTTCCCTGCATAATGACCTCCTGCTGCTCCAGAATGTGCCTCAGCCAAAATCAATGGCTTTTCATGCTCCACGACACATCTGCATGGTACTTCATCTAGTCCCATCTTATATAGCTATCCTGCTATCAAGGTAAAGTTAGCTGCTCTCACCACCAGCTGTTTCTTCTACTGTGTTGTCATCTCAGAGGGTGCAAAACCTGTAGACAAGTACTAAACAATATCCTGAAAATAGTCATCATCCATCTGGATGGAAAAAAATTGGGCATCAGGAAGACCTTCGTCCAAAATACTGGGCTCTTCTCTTGACTCGAGCCTCGACAAGTGGTCAGGCCCCAGGTTAAGTCTTCCTGACTTAACTATGATCTCAAAGTCATACTCTTGAAACAAAATCAGCCATTTGCATATCCTTCCACCTAACATAGGCTTGTTAACCAAATACTTCAAAGAAGAATGGTCAGTGAACATCTTAAAATGAGATCCTAACAAATAATGTCAAAATTTTTGCAAGGCATAAACCATAGATAGACCTTCTCATTCTGTCATAGTATAATTATTTTCTGCTGTGGACAATTTTCTACTTGCAAAAGCAATAGGGTGATCAATATTACCTTCACCTGATTGAGCCAATGCTATACCTAAAGCAATGGAAGATGCATCGACATGAACATGAAACTCCTTACTCCAGTCAGGGAATACTAAGATAGGGGCAGTTACCATCTTTTCTTTCAAAATATCCAAGCTTTCCTGACATTCAGGTGTCCACTTGAACTTAATATCTTTCTTCAATTTCTTTTCCATAGGGGCTATAATCTAAGCATATCCCTTAATGAATTTCCTGTAATATTCAGTATGACCAAGCGTAGTGCGAAGTTACTTAACAGACTTCGAAGGTGGCAAGTTCACAATAATGGCTATCTTCGTAGGATCCACCATCAAACCTTGCTTGCATACAATGTGACCTAGCAGAATTCCAAAAGGTGCACAATAGATACATTTCTTCAGGTTCAATGAAATATGATCCTGTCTACACTTGTCCAGCATAAGCCTTAAACTGGCTATGTGATCTTTCAATAAACCAAAGATAGTACAATCATCAAAGTAAACTTCCAAGAACTTATGAATAAATTCCTTAAATGCAGATATGACTACTCTAGAAAACATAGCAGGTGCATTCTTCAATCCAAAGGGCAAAAGATCCCATTTCTATAGTGAAGGTTGTTTTATGTTGATCCTGATCTGATGGTAACCTGAAAATCCATCAGTGAAAGAATACACTTCTTGACCTTTGACATTGTCTAAAACTTCATCTGTAAAGGGATTAGGAAAAGGATCATGTAAACATGCATCATTCAGCTTCCTTAGATCAACATAGATTCTGATTTCTCCCTTGGTCTTCTTTTCTTGTACCACCATACGACTGACCCATTCAGACTCTTTGACAAGTCAATGATTCCTATGGCAAGCATCTTATCTAACTCCATCCTGACTTTTTCTTTATACTTAGGGTTCAACCTATAAGGGCGCTGCTTCATAGGCTTCGCATCAGCTTTCAAAGGTATTTTTATCACTCCTATATCACCAAGGATACCTTTAATTTCTGAGAACTTCGTCGAAAATAAGTCCTGATACTCATGGAGGAGTTCAGTCACTTTGCTCACCATTTCTTCGTCCCAATAATCTCCAATGGTAGCATACTTAGGCATTTCTTCTAATACAATGTTTACTTTCCTTGTCTTCAAGGGCTGAGCTACTTCAGGTGTTTCGACTGCTGGTCCATGTACTTCACAATGTCCTTTTGACTCAGGAATATTAATGTTGTGAGGGTCATCTTCTTCATTAATGGTGAGGTTATATCATTATACTGCATTAGTTTCTTGCTCCTTCCAATCAGGTTGGTACTCGGCTATTTCTTTATCATCAAACACCGTAATTTGGATCAACCTAATAGCTGCGTCGAAAGTAGGGAAAACCTCATTAATAGAAAATGTGAGCAAAAAACTATCAGCAAGGATAAACCAACTTACAGTACCATGGAGAAGCTCCACCTCTGCATACCAATTCTTTGCTACAGGTTCCAGAGTGTGTACGAACCTATGTACCCATTCTTCACAAGGTACATGCTTCCCTGCTTCATAACACTGCTCCAAATGTTCTTGAGGACTAGTATTACCATTAAATCAGCTTCATATGTCTTGAGGTTGATCCATGAATCTCAGTCAAAGAAAATTTTGACAAGCGCTCCAACTATGAATATACTTTTTATGACCATTCCACCATCTGGCAGTTGTGGCTCTGAATACTGACTCTAGAGTCTCCATTTTCTGTGAATCTGGTACTTGCTTTGAGAATTGTACAATAAAATCTTCTAGGTCTGTTAAACCATCAAAAGTGGGTAAGGTTCTTGTCTGTGAGCCAACCCATCTGATAGACTTGGTAATTCTTGCACATCGACGCCCATGTAGCTCATAAAGTTGATTCTGCCAATTCTCTAGGCCTTCGTCTAAATCAGTCATGCAATAACTGTCACACTGCCAATCAATTATACCTTCAGTAGTAGGGTTAACATAGTCTTCTTCTTTAGCTGTGATGTTGTAAATATGATCCAAAACATCCTGATCTTCATCTCTGACAGGCTCTGTATACCTTTCTCCTTGAGAAGGGTCCAACGGTACTATGACTCTCAAGACTTTTCCTTCAAAAGTCATTTGTCTATTCTTAAGATTGATTACTACATAATCGTCTATTTCCCATTCAATTCCTAGAAAGGCTGGATAGGGGTTGCTATCATCAATTATTTCAATGACTTCAAAATTTGCTAAGGTACCGACTCCATCAATATCCACTAGTACACTAGGGAATCTTCCCAAGGGCACAATCTTCTGCTGATTGGCTAATCTCAACTATATAGGGGACCATTCAAGTGTAGGTTTTCCCATTTGTTCCCATGTCTGCTTAGTTAGGACATTCACTTCTGATCCCATATCTAAAATGATATCAGTCATGTCGTAGTCTCCTATCTGAGCATGCAATCTCATTTCTCTTCCTGTCCTTCTAACTCTATTAATAGTTTTTCCTCTATCAGAGCTTCATTGAGGTTCGCAAGACGCAATAAATTTCTGTAACTCATTCAAAGCATTCTGATTTCTTAATAGCTTCATACAACTCTGTAAAAATGATGTCAGTGTACTTAATTTATCCGGTGAAGCTTCTTGGAACTGTAATTGCTGTTGATGTTGTTGCGTAGTTGCTACTGATATTCTTGGATCAGCAAAGTCCTTTTTAGCTTCCATAAGTGTTCCTTTTTCTCTTCCAACATCGAAGGATGGAATTTTCTTTGGGGTCTTACGGACCCAAGCCTCGTCAGGATGTTTCCCCTTATTCTGCACATGTGTTGTAGTTCCACTCCTTGTAACAACGTTAAGGGATGGGATAGGTATTTTCTCTACAGCAATCATATGAACATTTTGAGTAGGAGCGCCATTTATTTCTTTTATCTTGGCTATAAACTGTGGGCATTGCTCAATCACATGATTGACTGCTCTGCAATATCGACATGTCGTAGTTGGGTTCTGACAGTCTCTAGCTACATGTCCTACTTGATTACAGTTATAGAAAATAACTTGGCCTCGACCTCTTCCAGGCATACTACCATGACCATGACCTCTGGAATTACCTCAACCTGGAGTACCACCATGGTAACCATATCCATCATTGCCTTATGCATCAGGTTGTACCCTATAAGCATCATAGGTTCGCTCTCTCATGAGGTCAAAGCTATGACATTCATCTTTGTTGTGTCCAACTGACTTACAGAACTTGCAGTAGGGATTCTTAGGTACTTGAACATATCTCTGTACCAGATAGCAATATTCAAGTCGATGCTAGCCAGTTGTTCTACAGATCTCACAATATAGGACATTAGGGTTAAACGAGTTCGATGCACCAATATTCAAATAATTTCTTAATGCAAGACACTGTTCTTTGTCATGACCTCCTATCTTACATCATGTACACCAAACCTCTTCTAGAATAGATTTCCCTTTTTTCATGTCGCGAAGCTCCAAATCCATTTCTGCTAACTGTGCCCGTCACTAGGCTATTCCAGAATTATCTCCAACAGGGGTTGTTTCAAGTTTCATAGCAATTTCCAATGCCTCTTGCTGATCAGCAACCTTTTGTTGCATAAGTGGAGTCCTAATATGAGGCAATAATGCTGCAATGAACCATTATTTATGCTGTTCTGGTCAAATAGTGAAGCTAACTTGATCGAACAGAACCTTGAACCTCTGATCAAAGTCCCAAACTAATTCACCTCGCTTTTGCTGAATTTCTTTCAATTCAATTATACACTGTGACTCTGATTTAGGCTTCTTGAATTCTTTGATCATTTCTTTTTTAATATTAGCCAAGGCATAGTTTTGAGTACTGGAAAACTTCATAAACCAGGTCAAAGCTTGGTCTCTGAAAGAGGTGACCAGCTGTGCTCTTCTTGTATTTTGATCCATAATATTGTTAGCAGTCCAAACAGCTTTGCATAAGAACCAAAACTACTCTAGATCCTCTGATCCAGTTTCTTTAAAGACTGGGAGCTTGATATCATCATTCACATGGGCCATAGTGGATCGAGGGGGGGGAGGAGGGGGAGGAGGAGGAATGGTAACAGGGGGGAGGGAACTTACTGAGGTAGACTGACCTGCGACATGACTACTCAGGATAGGGTTACTTTCAGACTGCGAAGGGTTCTCAGGGATAATAGGTCTTCACTGTGGAGTTATAGGAGGGTTTCCAACAAAAGGGGTTTCTTCAGATTCATATTCTTCTGGAATTAATGAGGTATAATCAGTATTCTGGCCTAGGGTATAGGATCCAAGAGTTATCTTTTATATTTTACCGTTGTGGATCAAACCACTTTGCTCGTCGAAGTCACTTTCACTTCCAAACATAGGTTAGTAGCAATAAATCTAGCAATCTGATTGGATAAGCAATATGCCTTTCTCAGCCAAGAGCATTTTAATTTTCAGACTTAATGAATTCAGGTACTTACCTTTTGGTCCTTTGAAAAACTATCTTTCTGCTTCACTGAAAGAAGTATGTATGTCGATGGCGAACTCCATCACGAATGCTTCAAGGGTTCGCGTTGTCCAGAAGTCAACAACTCTTGATACCGCATTGTTCACACTTTTCAACGGCTTAATTCTTTCTAGGGTCGAGTAAGGAGACTGATCTTCTTTGAATTTTGTCTTTCCTTCTGTCAACCTGGATAACCACTGGTGCAATTCTATGTGGATACTAGCAAAGAAAATTTCATAAATATCAGTAAAAACGTACCTTTGCAGGAAGTCGTCTGAGCTACAACAAGGGTCCTTATTGTCTTGTTCATCAAATTTTAGATAAGTATCTCCAACCTAGTCACTGATTTCTTTTACTGAGGGCCTCCAAAACATATCCCTCTAGGTATGACGTAGATCCCTCTTGAAGAAAATACGGGTTCAACCGAGAACGAAACAAATTTGTTGGGCAGGGGGAAGACCCAGGTTATTATGCTTTTATCTTCGCACCAAAAAACAGACCCACAGTGTTGGCCCTTTTGGCAACAACCTGCGAACAGGTTGAAGTCTCACCTGAAACAGCTATGGGGTGCCGCAGAATTAGGTTTCTGCAGGCAAAAGAGGGATATTACTGTACCTTTAGCCTTAACAAAGAATAATTATCATAATACAGAGCTTTGACATTCACTTAAATAGCTTCACAGTTTAGATAAAAAGACAGCTTCTTGCTTAACCCTTAACTGGGAATTCACAGTGAAGTTAATAATTGACAATTTATCTTACTTTATCATTCGTCTACTTATCAAATGCATAAAAACATAATAGGACAAAATGAAAAGAACCACCACAACATAATATATATGTGGTTCACCCCCAGTGTAGGGGCTATGTCCACAGAACTGCGTTTTATATTCAACAATTTACAAAACACACAGTTCTGATCTGTGCACTCAGCTGGAGATCTTCTCAACAACCCAAAACTACGCACTTAGCTGTAGACCCTTTCTTCCAAAACCCTCTGTGCACTCAGCTACAGAGTTCGTCCACACACTCAGCTGGGACTTAACCTTGAACCCAAAAATAGACCTTAGGTTCTTCACATCACATCATCATACAAAAAAAAGCCTTCTTGACTCCTTTACATAAGTGCCTATTTATACAAGTGCACTATTACAATACCATGGGCTTAAACCATGGGTACCCAAAAACCATGGGACATTTACAAAAAGAGGGGCTTCGACCCAACCTCGAAGCCCCTAAGACTATTTTGGACCACAACTCCGCTTACAAACTTCACACCAAAACTGCAGAGTTGCCAAAAATTAAGGACCTTCAAGGTCCGAGCCCCAACAATATTGTTCTCTTAACTAGTCTTAAACCAATAACCAACAATAACATTGAATTAGCAATTGGACTAAAGTATTTCTTAGTAATAATACCAGGTCTATCTTTTCATATCTAGATGGTGCCCATTTTGTGTATGATGGATGATTCTTCCTTTATAACATGGTTAATGACATTAAGATGGAAAATTACATTTGTTCTCAAAATAAAAGGAAAGATTAACCAAGAATGTTTGATGACAATTCAAACTTACACCTATCACAACTATCCAAAAGAGAGTCCTAAGACTAGGAGTAAGATGTTCCAAGTCACTACTAGTAGCACCCTTATCAACTTTAACTAAATTTTGAGCATGACTCGTCAGAAGAATAGCATTACAGAAAGCAATTTATTTTTATAAGAGAAAATAGGTGTAAGGATAGAGACTTCCATTTTCACCACTAAAATAATTTGGAAAACATTCTAGCTCACTTTAAGAATGTGTCTATATTCCTCCCTTTTGTATTCTAGGAAAACGTACTTTTATACTAGAGATCAAACCTTCATCATGCAAAGAAACTTAAATAAGTGATTAGCACGGTACTTATTTGGTTTCAATTCGACAATTGAAAACCACATCGCAATTTCTTCCCAATACAATTCGAATTTCCTTGAAAAAATTATCATGTTAGCCCATTCTTAAGGGCCCAATGTTGTAGCTGGCTCTGATACCATATGTGATATCCCAGAAATACCTTGTTGCGGAATTAGATAAAATGGGTAAAAAAATTTCATTTTTATTAAAGCTTTAAACCATCCAAGTAATGTGCTTTTGAGTTTAGATGTCTGCAAAAATACGTTTAGTAAAATTTTCCACCAATAAGCCTTTATACTGACATCATCATGTAAAAATAAACATGCACAACATAAAAACACAAAAAAATGAAACAACCATATTCACATGGTTCACCTCGTCCATGAGTCTATACCCACCAATTTGTTTTCTTTTTATTGCTTATGGAAGAGTAATTACAATATCATGCTACAACCACATCCATGGTCGATTCACCTTGCCTCAAGTCTCTTCACAGAGAGACACTTTCAACTCGATATGGCCTTCGTTTAGGACTTTTATGACAACTCATAAAATCATTTATAGTTCCTTGGACACATGATGAACTTTGGATTTAAACCAACATTTCATACCTGAATTTGGCATTAATCATCATACCTTTACAAGATATGCTCTGTTGAAGTAAAATATTAAACATCTATAAAAGTAATAGCACACTAAACTTAAGATTGCCATTTGTAACAAGCGGTATAGCAATGCTATTGCAATATATGTGATTCCAATAATCACTGCAAGAATTATATTATAAAAAGTAGTAAAACACCCAAATAAGCTCTGTCTTAACTCTAACATTACCGTTACGTTGCTTGCATAAATAAATTCAGTCTAAATACTGAACCATACCAAAGCTTACAATATTTTAATACCGAATCCATACCATAGCTTGCAGTTTTTTTGGGTCAGTCCTCACTATGACCATTGTGGAAACTACATAAAATATACAATCTGCAACTGCATTAAACACAACAAATGAATATACCAAGCAATTATGACGTGACTATATAAAACCTCTACAACTTATAGCACAAACATAAATAAACGTTGAACTTAATATTTTCATTTCTCAACAGACAGTAAAACCTAGCCATCACCAAATCGATCCATATGAAACCGTGGGCATAAAAATAGAGCTTTAACAACAATAAAACCAAGCCATCATTAACCACCGAATTGATGTGGGCAAGACAAAGTTTTTAACAAACACAATTCGATTCAGGAGAAAACCCTAGATCAACCTTTCAGGAAAAATCATGGCATAATTAAAGAAAACAGTGTTTTACAAAGCATTACACTCCAGATCGATTTTTGCAGGATAACAAAGCATTCAACTCATGCAATCTCCAGAATGATTTGCAGATATTTTAATAAAGGACACAGTTCAAACTACAGATCGATCTCCTTTTCCTCAAATCATGGCACAGATATTTTTAAAGAACAATATTCAAACTCAAATCGATTGTGCAGAGATCTTATAGAGAATAGAATTCAAAAATGGCATTCAAACTCAGATCTCCAAATCGCCTTCCTCTTTGTAATCATGGCTTAGACAGAGGTTTAATAATATTAAACTTCAAAACAAGCCAAATAATAAATATGGTTGTGCAAAGATCTTATAGGGAAGAGCATTAAAAAAAAATAGCATTCAAACTCAGATTGCCAGATCACCTTCCCCTCTATAATTGTGGCTTAGACAGAGGTTAAATAAAATCAATCTCCAAAACAAGCCGAATAATAAAGACGATTGTGCAATATCTTATAAAAGAATAACATGCAACTCCAAATCATTGCAGAGAATTCATGAAAGAATAACATGCAAACTCCAAATCATTGCAGAGATTTCATAAAGAATAACATGCAGACTCCAAATCGTTGCAGATATTTCATAAAAGAATAACCTGCAAACTCCAAATCGTTGCAGAGATTTCATAAAAGAATACATGCAAACTCCAAATCATTGCATAGATTTCAAAAAATAATAACCTGCAAACTCGAAGTCATTACAGAGATTTCATGAAAGAATAACCTGCAAACTCCAAATCGTAGCAGATATTTCATAAAAGAATAACCTGCAACTCCAAATTGACTTCGTGACAAATACAAGACTGAGTTTAGGCAAGCACAAATCCAAACATGAAATCGCGAGCATCATATAACCAACAACATCCTACAAGAAAATTTCAAAACATAGATACCCGCATGATTACCGAGGACTCCCTTCAGATTAAAGGAGAAGACCCCCAAGTCCTAAATGCATGCCCCCTCGGCATCTCACCCTCCTCTTTTTATAGGAAAAACATAGGGGACAAGTGGCAGGATTTATCGACAGGTTTTTCTTTTAGGGTGGAGTTAAATCCTCCTCGGATTCCAAGCTGTTTCCTTAGTTAAATTTTCTATGTCAGGGAGGGAGCGGTACCTACTCATCCACTTCCATATGTAATCAATATTAAACTAATTATTCATAGTGTCATTTAGTAATGTCTTCGTGTAAAATATTTCTTCCATTAGGTATAGCCGGGACATTGTTTCAGTAGCCAAGAGATAACATATGCATGCTCACATTTGTATCCAAGCTTGTATTTCTTCAGCAGTAAAAATAATTTCAATTCTGTTCAAAATAAATGGAGTCATAGACTTTGGTACACAATCATTTTAGGTAAATTTGTATAATACTAAGAATCAATGTGACATTCATATTAATTTCATCTTTATAACTTCAATCTCAAATCTAATATTCAAGTAGTTCTCAAATTCCAAACTATTTTGCATGTACTATTTTATAAAAAAGGCGAGATAGCAAAGCTAAATGCAATGGTTCAATAAATCCAAACCACCTCACTAATAATTAAAAAAAAATTAAACATCTATGAAAGTAACCCTAACAGAAAAACTCTATGCCCCATCAAATCAAATCTGCAATACCCATATAAATTGTAAGAGACAAATAACCTTGGGAGACCTACACAGCATATAACCTTAACAATAAAACCCTAGCAATCATAATAAAATCAATCCCTAATTCAAAACCGCGAACATAGCCTACTACAATCTCACGGAAATATTGGCATAATAACCATAATAAAAGTGATAAAACTGTTACCCGCCATGCTTTTCATCCTGGCAATAGAGAAACGAGGGAATCCATAAGCAGGGACGTGTATAGATTTGATTTATGTTGAGAACTGAGAACACTGATTTTTTCTTAGCACTCGACTATTGATAAGCTTATCATGAAGCTCACACTAGTAATTTTGTGTACTTTAGGTACTAATACTTACTGGTACATTAAGTAAAATGAACCCACTTAATCATTTCTTATATTCATGTTAAGGAGGTAGAATGGCGATGTATCTTATACTCCAAACCTTTTGGCCATCTTTGTCATTTTGTTACCAACGTATGGTGCCTTTTACTAGGATTTTTCATTTTTGGATGGGGGTTGTGAGGGGACATTACATCCCTTTTGCAGCTTCGTAGAAGTTAATTTTGAAGGAGCCCGCCAGAAGACATTTCCAAAAATCCAAGTTTTGAGGAGTCTTAATCATTTTTCTAGGGTGCGTATTTTTCACAGGTACCTTCAAGATTTCCCATCCATGTAGAATTTATTTTTCAATCGCTTTTGCTGTAAATCCTACTGGGTCCATGGAGTTAAATTTATTGTCTCTTTTAAGTGAGTTTCTATCATTGCCTAGATTTCCTCAACCCGCCTTTGTTTATTTTCAAAAATTCTTAAGTTCTGTGTTTTCCAAATTTTTCAGACCACGAAGCCATGAAATAGCTCTGAGACCCTACTCACAATTTTAAGCAGCATCACATGGTGATCAGAGGCAAAAGATGAAATCCTCAGTGGAAAAAGTAACATCTAAAGTCTGTATGATTCCTTGTTTGTATTGGAAGGTTACTAAGACGATAACATTTGATTAATTATATTGAAAACATAGCTTTGATAATTTGAGAATATACTTTATAAAAATTTTTTGGAACATTTCAATTAAAGTACCTCAATATAGTTTTGAGAATGATCAGTCTAAAGCAACTTAGTTATAGAAATCTTTGAGATGGTCTATACATGCATTAATACTAGAGTATCAAGTTATGTTGGATGCATAATGTAGTCACTTAGGTCTAGAGGGCTTAGGTGGACATCCCTTGAACATAGCGAGGTAGTGGTTAAAGAGAACTTAATAAGTTGACCATTTAGGAGTCGCCATATTACCTTGACACTCTACAAGTTTTGCCGCAACTGTAGTAAAATGGTTTAAGAAAAGGTAAGTGATGTTTCAAATAAGTAACTATGCTAATGAATTATATTATATGGTCAATATTGTACAAATACAATTGTATCCCATAAATGTTAGAGGTATTAAAATTGCCAATACTCACATTTGATAAAATATATTTAATGTGAAACACCTCTTTCATGTAAATCAGGAACATAAGATTCCATCTAATTGCATGGGTACATACTAGTCAAAATAGTTACGATTGCATATAATGTCGTAAGGAAGAATTATGTTTTGATATTGATTTATCTAGTCTCACTATCATGAACTAGTAAACCTAGAAATGGTTCGTTGTTGCACATAATAAGTGAAAGATGAGAGAAGTAAATTTGGTTTCTAAAATTGAGTATAACAGTACCTGTTAACTTCCTGATCAGAAGTTGTTGGTTAACCTGTGAATGTTGAGTATCCTTAGCATACTAAATGGATGCTAAGTAAGGGTAAGACTTGACCTTCAAGGTAGTTGGGAAGAGAATTCAAAATTAGTTACAATACTACCATTGTTGTAATGTTTCCTTTAGATGTAATTTTGGGTTATGCAGCTGTTTCTACATAGTCATTGGAATTATTAATATCTTATACATTTTCACAAGAACGACAACAGTCCTTACAGTACTTCTTCAAAGGGGAACCAGATGACTTATGGACTTGTCCTACAAATCAGATAAGTTAAAAAGCATGGTGTGTTGTACCTAATGAATTAATTGTGTAGAAAGAGTGCACCTATGTAAAGGCTCGCATTTGGATAAGCTAGAAGAGTTGTACAATAGACATAAGTAGCTGCGATAGGAAATTATGTTTTACATTGAGTTACTAATGATGTTGGAATGTTCTTGTCCCTAGCATCGCCACTCATGAATGTGGAATAAAGTTGGAATATGCATCCACTAGCGAATATCGAAATATAGACAAGTAAGGATGTCTGAAGATATTGATATCAAAAATAATTGATAAATGTTGTACAATGTTATATGCTAATATTGCAGGATATGCTAGGAATACTATTCGCCGAAATTGGTTGTTAGTAATTCAGTGCCTTAATTAATAAGGTTAAAAGTATGGGTGATGTCTTACTCATTATAAATTGTCGAATTTAATTTTTTTTATAAACCAAGGATTAAACCATGGGTGATGTTATACTCACATTGCAGGTCTCATCAAGATTATGAGCATTGATGCAATCGAAATCCTCCTACGTATAAGTGGCAGAGTAAGGAGTAATTTTTCTAGATGAATTAGAGGGATTATATAACTTGTGAATGAGGATTAAAATCACTCCAAATTATGAAATTATGACAATTGATTAGTGAAATTGTGGGTTATCAATTAATGCTGTGACTGACCATATAGCCGATTGACGAATCGGGGCAATGACATTAGAGTCATGTTAAGCACCAAAGAGTGTCCATTACAACTAGTCAATGTTAAAATTTATATTGAATACGAACAAAAAAAAAGGTAAAAATTTAATGTTGCGGGACCACCATGGTGTTAGGTAAGTGATTGCTGCATGAGCACATTGGTGCTAGGCATATATGGCGGGGGAGCACAATGGTGCTAGTCAAGTGATTGCCATGTGAGCACATTGGTATTAGGCATATGGTGTGGCAAAAAGACCTAGGAAAAAAAAATCAGACATGTGGAAGACAGGATGCTGTTTGATGTCACTGAGGGGGAAAATTTTAACTAGTGGTTAAAAGGGAGAGTAACCTTAGGAATTGTTGTAAGTCCACACAAAAATGAGAAAAACAAACTCAAGGGGGTTTGTAAAACATAAAACAGTTAAATGAAATTCTAAGTAATTAGACTATTACATGTTTAATGTGTAATGCGATAAAAACCGACACCCAAAGGATGGTAATCATGTTTTTAATGATGAATCATTTGCATTGTGGAAAAAAATTGGGTATCATGATACCAATAAGAAGCTAGAAAGTGTTCCATAAATAGTAATTGTGGTGTTGCATACAGAGCTTTTGCTTATGTTTTCTTTAAGATGAATTATAATTTATGACGTAAGTCTACTAAATAAATTTTGGGGAGACCCAAACTTGTTCCAGGAAATTGCAGGTCTTGAACGATTGGGACTTGAGAAGTACCAAAGGATCTCCATGGATTCATAATGAAGAGATGAAAAAAAGAGAAGATGACGAAGAGAAGAAGGAAGGTTGGTTAAAGAAAATGCTGGAACACCTACGACAGTGTTATCTTAAGGGGGGGAGGATGTAACATCCCTCTCAAATCGCCTTTGAATATTTGTAATTTCTGAATGTATTTGTTCTCTGGAGAGGAGCTCAAGGCCAAGGCCCCACCAGCAGAATCCTGAATGTTAGGTGATGTGATTTCCTAAGTTATAGACCTAAGAGATGCTAAACTAGGACACGACTTAAACAACAGATGACCGAATCCAGTAGGGAGGGTAAAACAATGAATGGATCTATGGGAAGAAGAGTGAACATCTTCTTTCAATGACATAAGGTTTAAGTGTCATCCTAGGTAGAAGTAAGCCTAAGTCGACTAACTTACATTGTGGATCTTTCGAGTTAATACCCGCGCCTACCTGGATACATGTTTGCCCAAAAACTTATCCCAATTGAGACACCATGACTTGGTACTTAACCCTAATATGGTCAAGTTGAGATAGAAGGAGTGGCACTCGGTTTAGCTTTGACATAGAAGAGTTAAGGGGTTAAAATAAAAAAGGGCTAATTCGAGGAGAAGAGAATCCTAAGGAGCTAATGACAAGAGGGATTTTTTCTTTATGGGTCAAAATCACCTGAAAAACAACAAGAGCCTAAGTACTCTAGCACTTACCCCCACCTCACCTTAACCTAGGATATGAAAAGGAAAAGGTGTGTATATTATATATAAGGTTATCATATATATTAGCAAACCACCTGTAGTGAAAGAAACTACAAGTATAATATATATAAAGAAATTTATATATAATAATGGACAATTATTTCATACATGTATATTATAGATATAAGGGTATTGTATATAATATCAGACCAAATATGGTGAAAGGATTGCATGTATAAAATATTATATATAATGGTGAACAATTATTTTGTGTATTAGATATAAGGGTGTTATATATAATATCACACCACCCATAGTGAAAGGAATTGATCGTGTAAATTATATAAAGAAAATTATAAATGACGGATTGAGCATTTTTGATATTATATATGACAGATTAAGAAAAGAGTTTAAAAACCTTGTAAATTTTTAGAGGATTATTGCAAGAAAATTGAAAATGGAGAATTAATCAAAAAAGCATGATATCGTATTCCATTCATGACTGGTTCTTGGCGTGACTTAAGGGGAGGTTTAGCTTAGAAAAAGGAAATGATGACCACTAGTCTTGATTGTCGGACCATTTAGTGCCTGAACGGTCACCAGAATCATGGGCATCAATTTCTACCTGACAGTTTCAATGACAACACTACCAATTAATAAGCAATTTATTTTATTTAAAGAAAATCTCTTCATTTTGGAAGGGGGAAAAACCTGTGTGTTACTGGCTGGAAATTCTGATTGATAAAGGAAATAAACGGATACCACCGATGGGGGAGTGGCTACTGCTAGTGCCTGTAAGTAGGGTTCGTCTGGCCTGCGGTTCACCAAAACCAGTGAGTATAGAGACAGGGTGCTTCCAGAATGGAGAAGAAACATGGTAAATGGAGTTACCACTAGCATAGCAGAGACAATTGATGAATCGTTGCTGATATTACTGTATGTTTTATGAATTCATAGTTTTGAGATCAGTGTTGTTCTTATACGGATAGAAAAATCAGATGATAATATGAGCTACAGTTGATGCGATTTTATTTTGATTCTGAATGATTTTAGTATTACATTCCAAGGTGGGTGTAGGCACTAGGTGACATGGGTATCAATTCAGAAATTACACGCAGTCTTTTAAAACTTGGGCCATATTTCTATAGTTTAATATATATATAGAGAGAGAGTATCTTGCATGGAAGAATCAAAGCTCTGTTCACCTTTACCAACGAACCCTTCCACTGTAAGGGAAGCCCCAAAGTTTTAATGCAGTTGTTGCAAGCTATTTATTCTTGTTATAAACTGCAGAACCTAGGGGTATATACAGATCTTTATAATGGATTACCTGTGTAGACACCTTTCAGTGCCGCCTATGTTTTATATATGTACACAGATCCACACGATAGCGAAGGAGGTTTCTACGTTGTCTCAGACGCCCTTCGATCTCTATATAATAGCAAGCCTGCAGCAATTATCCCTTGGCATTGGAATTATTATTCCCCAACTCTAGATTATATATATATTTTCTCTCGTAATCACCTGGAGAAAAATCAACTAAATAAACTCACAGTTTGGGGCGTCAGCACATTAATGGTGATACCGGTACATGGGGAGATACAAGTGTGTATCTTATGTTTCGATGTTCAAGTCCTTTAAATATTCCACCTTGAAAGTTTGAAAGAACTCTCTCTTGTGAAAGAACGGACCCCATTTGCTCTCCATTATTAATCTTTAGGGCCCCTTCATGTGTTGGCATTCATGAGATAGTTACAACCTTCTCATATTTCAGTATATATATGTGTGTGCACCACTTAGATAAGTTTTACATGGTTCAAATGCTGCAAAACCTTTAGGAACTAAATTTATAATATAACAGTAGTTTCCATGCTCCATCTATATGGTTGAAATTATAGATAAATATATAATGCATGCATTGTACATTTTCTAATTGAATGCTCTTCAAACGATTTTGGGTAAGCAGCCCAGTAAGGGTTGAATGTGTGTTAGTCAAGATAAGAAATTTTACTTCACTACATATCAGTCCGTTGAGTCTGCACTTTCCCACTCTGCTTTATAAGTTTTCTGGATCTTGGGTTTTATATATATACATAGATTGCTTGGGTTTAAATATAGACTAGGCTTGGTTCTAAGCTTATAAATAGGGTTTAGTTCATATCCTAATTGGATATGTAATTTGGCTATATCAGACACGAAATTCCATAACCTCTGTCTGTGGGTTATAGATTGGAACCTATTAGATGCAAGGGGTGGCAATACGACTAAGAACTTACTTACTTGGATGAATAATTATCTACCTTATGTGTAGATAGTATGGTAAGCAGTTTGTATATATATATTTCATTATGTGCAGGCGTATATTTGCTCATGTAGGTAAGTCTAGTTAGGATTCACGACTTACTAATGAATATGGATTCCTAGCTTGTGTTAAAAGTGCTCATTTGAAGCAAATAATAGGAATATAGGAAATACCCTATGAGTGGGAGTCTTGAAGTGTGAACAGGAAGATATGGCAACACAGTGGTTGCCGATTGTAATCAGATTTTGGAAAATATTACATGATGTTGCAGTTTGGTGGATGTAACCCCGAGTTTGGGGTGAACCACATACATTGGTGTATTATGTTATGTGACTTGATGTGTATTATTTTATTTCCCTGAATGTGCTTGGTTGATCTCTTTATCTATTATGATGTAAATGGTTGAGTGAATTTTCTATGAATGTTTTAAATGTAAAAGAAAATTAGTTTTACAATGGTTAATATGTATGTATGATATCATGTGGTGTAAAAGGCAGAAAGTTTTGATCAAAGGCCCTCGCCTACAGTGTATCATGCAAATAACATAAATATTAGGAAGGAATAAATGGTCGATTTCAATGAGTATTGACTAATGCTGATATATAACCAAAATAATTTCAGAAAATGTTTTTTGCTGCACGGTTAATAGCATTGGACATACTTCCCTGTAATGCCATGGAAAAATCTGCCACTAACAGGATTGATTCATTTTGTAGCAACAACAAACGAAAATTAATTTTCCCCCTTTGTCACACATAATGGCATCTAGGTACAAGGGGTATGTTACATATGGTATAAGAGCAAGGTTACAATGCTTGGACCTAATGGACTCATAGACATACAGGTATGTTGTGAAAAATATTATTTGAATATGAGATATTAAAATTACTTATCTGTATGCATGCTATAAAAGAAATATTATTTAATGTTGAGATCATTGAACTGAACTGGTTTACACGGGTTTTCTTAAAATTATGTGCAATGCATGGAATTAGTTGCATGAATTGAAATACCGGGGTTATACATTTGATTGGTGAATAAAAAAATGAAGATAATATTAGGCTTGATGCAACATATCTATGCAAGATATACTTATGTTGTTTTACATACGTATTGATCAGTAAGGTATAATTTGAAATTGCTCTTAGTAAGATCAAGTGCATAATATTAACACATCAAGAAAAGATATTGAAGAGGAAGTAAAGCATTGATATGATACACAAGTATATTTTGGTGCATTCAAATAGGAAATTGATATTGTATAATTGTTTTATGAGAGTATGATGCAACTTATTTTGGGCAAGAATTTGTGAGCAAATAATGTAGGTGCACAAGGTTACAAGAAGCAGCATCACATGGGGATTAGAGGAAAAAGATGAAATCCTCAGTGGAAAAAGTAACATCTAAAGTCTGTATGATTCCTTGTTTGTATTGGAAGGTTACAAAAATGATAACATTTGATTAATTATATTAAAAAAATAGCTTTGATAATTTCAGAATATACTTTATAAAAAAGTTTTGGAAAATTTCTATTAAAGTACCTCAATATAGTTTTGAGAATGATCAGTCTAAAGCAACATAGTTATAGAAATATTTAAGATGGTCTATACATGCATTAATACTAGAGTATCAAGTTATGTTTGATGTATAATGTATTCACTTAGGTCTAGAGGGCTTAAGTGGACATCCCTTGAAGATAGCAAGGTAGTGGTTAAAGAGAACTTAATAAGTTGACAATTTAGGAGTCACCATATTACCTTGACACCCTATAAGTTTTTCTGCAACTGTAGTAAAATGGTTTAAGCAAAGGTAAGTGACGTTTAAAATAAGTAGCTATGGTAATGACTTATATTATATGGTCAAGATTGTACAAATACAATTGTATCCCATAAATGTTAGAGGTATTAAAACTGCTAGTACTCACATTTAATAAAATATATTTAATGTGGAACACCTCTTTCATGTAAATAAGGAACACAAGATTCCATCTAATCGCATGGGTATATGCTAGTCAAAACAATTACGATTGCATATGTCGTAAGGAAGAATTATGTTTTGATATTGATTTATCTAGTCTCAATATTGTGAACTAATAAACCTAGAAATGGTTCGTTGTTGCACATAATAAGTGAATGATGAGAGAAGTAAATTTGGTTTCTAAAAATGAGTATAACAATAGCTGTTAACTTCTTGATCAGAAGTTGTTCGTTAATCTATGAATGTTGAGTATCCTTAGCATACTAAATGGATGCTAAGTGAGGGTAAGACTTGACCTTCAGAGAAGTTGGGAAGATAATTCAAAATTAGTTACAATAACACCACTGTTGTAATGTGTCCTTTAAATGTGATTTTGGGTTATGCAGCCGTTTCTACCTAGTCATTGGCATTATTGATCTCTTATACATTTTCACAATAAATAAAACATTCCTTACAGTACTTCTTCAAAGGGGAACCAGACGACTTATGGACTTGGCCTACAAATCAGCTAAGGTAAAAAGCATGGTGTGTTGTACCTAATGAATTGATTGTGTAGAAAGAGTGCACCTATGTAAAGGCTTGCATTTCGATAAGATAGAAGATTTGTACAATAGACATAAGTAGATGGGATATGAAATTATGTTTTACTTTGAGTTACTAATGATGTTGGAATGTTCTTGTCCCTAGCATCGCCACTCATGAATGTGGAATAAAGTTGGAATGTCCCTCCACTAGCGAATATCGAAATATAGACAAGTAAGGACATCTGAAGATATTGATATCAAAAATAATTGATAAATGTTGTAAAATGTTATATGCTAATATTGCAGTTTATGCTAGGAATACTATCCACAAAAATTGGTATCTAGTAATTCAATGCTTTAATTAATAAGGTTAAAAGTATGGGTGATGTCTTACTCATTATAAATTGTTGAATTTCAATTTTTTTTAAACCAAGGATTAAACCATGGGTGATGTTATACTGACATTCCCAGTCTCATCAAGATTATGAGCATTGATGCAATCGACGTGCACTATGGTGTGTGAAATCCACCTACGTTGTAAGTGGAAGAGTAAGGAGTAATTTTTCTAGATGAATTATAGGGATTATATAACTTGTGAATGATGATTAAAATCACTGCAAATTATGAAATTCTGATAATTGATTAGTGAAATTTTGGGTTATCAATGAATGCTGTGACTGACCACGTAGCCGGTTCACGAATTGGGACAATGAAAGTAAAGTCATGTTAAGCACCAAGGAGTGTGTGTTACAACTAGTCAATGTTAAAATTTATATTGAATACGAACAGAAAAAAAAAAAATTAATGCCACAGGAGCACCATGGTGTTAGGAAAGTGATTGCCATGTGAGCACATTGGTGCTAGGAATATATGGTGTGGGAGCACAATGGTGTTAGGAAAGAGATTTTCGCGTGAGCACATTGGTGTTAGGCATATGGTGTGGCAAAAAGAGCTAGTAAAAAAAAATTGGACATGTGGAAGATAGGACGCTGTTTGATGTCACTAAGGGGAAAACTTTTGACTAGTGGTTAAAAGGGAGAGTAACCTCAGGAATTGTTGTAAGTCCACACAAAAATGAGAAAAACAAACTCAAGGGGGTTTGGAAAACATAAAACGGTTAAACAAAATTATGAGTAATTAGACTATTACATGCTTAATGTGTAATGTGATAAAAACCGACACCGAAAGGATGGTAATCATGTTTTTATTGATGAATCATTTGAATTATCGAAAAAAATTGGGTATCATGATACCAATAAGAAGCTAGAAAGCATTCCATAAATTGTAATTGTGGTGTTGCACATGGAGCTTTTGCTAATGTTTTTTTTTAAGCTTGTTGGGCAATAGGGAAGACCAAGGTTTTTTCCTTTTGCGTTGCACCAACAAAATACCCACAGTGTTGGCCCTTTCGGCAACAACCTGCGAACAGGTTGCAGTCTCACCCGAAATAGCTATGGGGTGCCGCAGAATTAGGTTTCTACAAGCAGAAAGGGAGATTACTGTACCTTGTCCTTTAACAACTTATAATCAATAAAAATAGAGCTCCGACATTTATATCTAATTAACTTCGCATATACAATGACTTGCTCAACCCACTACAGGGAATTCACAGTGAAGCTATTTATTGACAGTGATCTTACTTATCAGATTTATACAGTTATTAATCCATAAAATACAGCATAAATAGAAACAACACAAGAAACCACAACACTAGATATAACGTGGTTCACCCCCAGTGTAGGGGCTACGTCCACAAAACTGTGTTTATTCAACTTTCTACAAAACCACAGTTTTGATCTACGTACTCAGCTGCAGATCCCTTCAATCCTTAAAAGCCGCGCACACAGCAGCAGGCCCCTGCGTACACAGCTGCAGGTCTTTCCTTAATCTTCTTTACAAAACCCTCTGCGCACAGAGCTGCAGAGGTCGTCCACGCACACAGCTGGGACTTAACCTTTCCTTACAAAATAGCCTTAGCTTCACCTTAATCTTCTTTACATCAAAATCCTAACTTTTCTTCTTTACAAAAATGCCTATTTATACATCGTGCTATTACAAAACCATGGCTTCAAACCATGGGCACCCAAAACCCTAAACCCTGGTCTTAAACCATGGGTTTATTACAATAGAGGACTTTGACTCAACCCCCGACACCCCTAAGACTATTTTGAGTCAACCTCTGCTTACAAGCTCCTTTGGCCTGCAGAGATATTTTCCTTAAGGACCGTTAGGGTGCGCGCCCCAACAGGCCCCTAAGACTCACCAGTGGCCCGTCCTGGGACACTCGTCTATTCACCTGGTGGTAAAATTAGTTTGGAGAAGACAATGTGCACTGATTGCTGGAGTCTTTCCTGCTGTTGCCGATTGCCTGCTTCTTTCCTTCTTGCTATTAATGCTGGGCAAGGCCTTGTGAATCCATCTGAAACCCCATCCTTTACTCGGGTTGGCGACGCTTAACCATTCACAACTTGGGGTCCCATGGAATTGCGTGTCATGTTGCATAAGACACACAGCTGCCACGGTTCTTTTATGCCGGACGATTTCATGGCGGGGTTCCCCAGAATTTGTTGGCGAGGTCTTATGGCCTTCGTCGCTCTACGTTAGAGAAAATTTGTGCCTGCCTTCGCCTGATTTAGAGAAAAATTTTGCCTGCCTTTGTACCTAAGTCGAATACGACTGTACTGGAGGATTACTCAGAAGGTTCTGCAGACCTCTCTCTTTGAGCTCTCGTACTAGTTCCTGGACTTCACAATTGTTTGACATGGCTTCAGTCGAGCAAACTCCAAGAAGTGCTTTATGGAAGACTTCACAGGCCAATGTGGCTTACTTATAGAATTCCACTACAGAATCTGTCATCATAGTGTATTAATGACATCAAATCTGCTTGAATGCCCGAAATCTCCTCACACCTAGCCTCAGATTTTCCCAAAATCTCATAATTACG
The DNA here is from genome assembly GCA_001517045.1 of Pseudotsuga menziesii. Classification (NCBI taxonomy): domain Eukaryota; kingdom Viridiplantae; phylum Streptophyta; class Pinopsida; order Pinales; family Pinaceae; genus Pseudotsuga; species Pseudotsuga menziesii. The sequence continues at coordinate 481,608 of LPNX010367282.1, forward strand.
GGTATTGAGAGTAGCTCACATGCCGCTGCCTCCAAATTCATTTTGTCCCATCCATCACATTCTATGCTGCGACACAGTTCGAACCTATGACATAACAACCCCTTTCCACTTCGACACAGTAGGAACCCGCGTCTCATAACCAACCTTCGGCTTCCCATACTTCATCCTTCAGACTGCGACATGCCATAGTGTGATGAGCAACTTCTCGGATGGTCCAGTACCCTATTTCAGCTGTTCTGGGTACGTGGAATTTTCCTTCTTGGTGTTACCTCCGATTCTGAGTACTTGGCCTATCCCTGTACTTTTTTAGACGACTCCCATTTATCAGAGAAGGAAAAAGTTCTCCATTTAACTTAGCTAGCTGGACTGTGCCCCCATCAGTAACTTTCTGTATTATATATGGTCCCTTCCAATGTGTCTTGAACTTTCCTGGGAACTTCATGAATTTGTTGTCATAGAGGAGCACAAGATCACCCTGCTGGAATTGTTTCTTCTTGATGTGTCTGTCATGCCACGCTTTTTCTTGAGCTTTCTGCACCTGTTGCTGGAAACCTGCAATAAATCTATCTTCTTCAAGTTCTAATACCTGTTTCAGTCTCTCTGTTATTACGGCTGGGTCATCCATCTCGGTGAAAGCAGATATTCTGAGGCTGGGAACAATGTACTCCATGGGCATGAAAGCTTCTTGCCCATAAACCAGTCAAAAAGGTGTATGGCCTGTCAACTTTTTGCAAGTAGTTCTTTAAGCCCATAGCACCGCTGGAATTCGAAGGTCCCAATCAGTTCTGTTAGCATTACAAACCTTTGTCAAAGCAGGCTCAAGGATCTTATTAAAAGCTTCAACAGTCCCATTTTCTTGTGGATGATAGGCTGTACTTTTCTGATGATACACTTGAAATTATTCAGTTAGTACTTCAATAGTTTTATTTAAGAAATGTGATCCTTGATCGCTCATAAGGATGCGAGGACACCCAAACCTGGACAAGATGTGATCAAAGATGAATTGCGCAGCTGTAGCAGCGCTACAGTTCTTGACTGGTTGGGCTTCATCCCAACGGGTAAGGTAGTCAATTGCTGTAATAATATATCTCGCGCTAGACTTCTTCGTAGGGGGGTTGATAGGGCCGACAAAGTCAATAGCCCATTTGTCAAAAGCTTGTAAGGTTACCTGTGGAACTAGGGGCATTTCATCCTTCCTGGATGGTTTTCCTGTCCTTTGACAGACGTCGCAGCTGTGGCAATAGTCTCTTGCATCCTTGTGAACTGTGGGCCACCATAAGCTAGCTGTCAAAATCTTCTGTGCGATAGCTTTCCCTGCATAATGACCTCCTACTGCGCCAAAATGTGCCTCGGCCTGAATCAGTGGTCTTTCATGCTCCAAGACACACCTGCGCAGTATTTCGTCTGGTCCCATTTTGTACAGCTGGCCTACTATTAGGGAGAAGTCCGCTGCTCGCACTACCAGCTACTTTTTCTACTGTGTTGTCATTTTGGCAGGTGGAAACCCTGTAGACAAATACTGAGCAATATCCTGGAAGTAGTCATTGACTATCTAGATGGAAAACAGCTATGCATCAGGGAGGCCCTCATCCAAACTGGTGGGTTCTTTTCCCAACTCGAGCCTCGACAAGTGGTCAGATCCTAGGTTCAGTCTCCCAGGCTTAACTATGATTTTGAAGTCATATTCTTGGAACAAAATCAGCCACCTGCATATTCTTCCTCCTAGCATAGGCTTGTTAACCAAATATTTCAAAGCAGAATGGTCAGTAAACATCTTAAAGTGAGATCCTAATAGATAATGTCGAAACTTCTGCAGTGCATATACCATAGCGAGGCCTTCTCGCTCTGTTGTAGTATAATTTTTCTCTGTAGTGGATAATTTTCTACTGGCAAAAGAAGTAGGGTGGTCGATATGACCTGCGCCTGGTTGAGCCAATACCACCCCCAAAGCAATGGAGGATGCGTCGACATGCACATGAAACTCTTTGTTCTAGTCAAGAAATACTAGAATAGGGGCAGTGACCATTTTTCCTTCAAGATATCTAAGCTTTCTTGGCACTTCGGTGTCCATTCGAAATTAATATCTTTCTTCAGCTGTCTTTCCATCGGAGCGATAATCTGAGCATATCCTTGGATGAATTTCCTATAGTAACCAGTGTGACCAAGTGTTGTGCGAAGTTGTTTGATGGACTTCGGAGGTGGCAAGTTTACAATAATAGCGATCTTTGTGGGATCCATCATCAATCCCTGCTTACAGACAACGTGACCAAGCAGAATTCCAAAAGGGGCACAAAAGATACACTTTTTTAAATTCAAGGAAATCTGGTGCTGTCTACACTTGTTCAACATAAGTCTCAAACTAGTGAGATGGTCTTTTACTAGCCCGAAAATAGTCCAATCATCAAAATAAACTTCTAAGAATTTATGTATATATTCCTTAAACGCAGAGATGACGACTCTAGAAAATATAGCAGGTGCATTCTTCAGCCCAAAGGGCATAATAGTATACTGAAAGGATCCCATTTCGGTAGCAAAGGTTGTCTTATGTCTGTCTTCTGGAGCAATTTGGATCTGATGGTAGCCAGAAAACCCATCAGTAAAAGAGTATACTTCTTGACCTCCAACATTGTCGAGCACTTCATCTGTAAAGGGGGTGGGAAAGGGATCATGCAGACAGGCATCATTTAGTTTCCGTAGATCGACACAGATTCAGATTTCTCCCTTAGTCTTATTCTCCTGTACCACCATAGGGCTGACCCACTCAGATTCCTCAACTGGCTCGATTATGCCGGCAGTAAGCATCTTCTCCAGCTCCACCTTAACCTTATCCTTATACTTCGGATTCAATCTATAAGGGCGTTGCTTCACAGGCTTCGCATTAGGTTTTAAAGGGATCTTCATGACGCCGATATCACCCAGGATACCTTTCATTTTGGATAACTTCGTCGGAAAGAGATCCTGGTACTCGTGGAGAAGTTGGGTTACCTTGCTGACCATCTAATCATCCCAATAGTCACCAATGGTAGCCAACTTAGGCTGTTCTTCAGATCCAATGTTAACTGTGCGTGTCTTTAGGGGCTGAGTCACTTCCAGGGCTTCGACTGCGGGTCCATGCACATCGCAACATCCTTCTGACTCAGGGATAGAAATATTGTATGGGTCCTCATCCTCCTTAATGGAGAAGTTATAACATTCTACTGCGTGGGCTTCCTGCGTTGTCCAATCGGGTCGATGTTCCACTAGTTATTGGTCATCAAAGACCTTGGTATGGATTATTCTGATAGCTGCATCTAGAGCTGGGCAGACATCATTAGTAGAGAAAGTATGTATAAAACTATGGGCAAGACAGTCCCAACTTACAGTATCTAGGCGGAGCTCAGTTTCCTCGTACCAGTTCTTAGCTATCGGTTCCAGTGTATGGACAAATCTATGTGCCCATTTGTCCTGAGGTACATACTTCCATGCCTCATAGCACTTTGCCAAATGTTCTTGGGGACTAGATTTTCCATCAAACTTGCTTCGCACCTCCTCAGGCTGGTCCTTAAATCTCAGGTGAAGGAGCCTCTGACAGTCTTCCCAGCTGGGAATCTCCGACTTATGGCTCTTCCACCATCTGGCTGCTGTGACTCTGAGTGCTGACTCCAGAGAGGTCATTTTTTGCAACTTAGGTATCTGGCCTGAGAATTGTACGATAAACGGGTGAGGGTCTGTCGAACCATCAAAAGTAGGTAAAGCGCTTGGTTGTTAACTGAGCCATCTGAGGGATTTAGTAGGTATGGTACTTCTGTGCCTATGGAGCTCATATAATCGGTTCTGGCAACTTTCTAAGTCATCCTCAGAGTCGATCAAACAGGAGCTACTAGAATCCCAACCCACAGCAGAAGGGTCCTCATAAGCTTCTTCATGCGCGGTAATATTGTAGATGGTCTCTAAATCATTCTGATCTTCGTCCTGTAGTGGCTTTGTATACCTTTCTCCTTGTAAGGGGTCCAAGGGTAGGATGACTCTCAAGTATTTCCCTTCGAAGGTCATCTGTCTCTTCTTTAGGTTAATGACTGCAGCATTTTCCATTGCCCATTTGATTCCTAACAAGGCAGGATATGGATTGCTGTCATCGATGATCTCAATTACCTCAAAGTCTGCGAGGGTGCGGACCCCATCAATATCTGCTTGGACACTCAGGAATCTTCCTAGGGGAACAATCCTTTGCTAGTTAGCTAACCGCAACTGGATAGGGGAGTAGGCGAGTGCAGGTTTTCCCATTTGTTCCCAAGTTTGTTTGGTTAACACATTTACATCGGATCCTAAATCCAAAATAACATCAGTCATATTGTATGCTCCTATCTGAGCATTCAATCGCATTTCCCTGCTAGTTTTGCTGATTTTCTGAAGGGGTTTGTCCTGACCAAAACTTTGTGGAGGTCCGCAGGAGGCAATGAATTTCTGCAGCTCATTCAAAGCATCCTGGTTTCGTAAAATATTGAGGCAACTTTACAAAAAGGAGGAGAGTGTACTTTCTTTATCCAGCAAAGCTTCTTGGGGTTGCGACGTGTTGCTGCCGCAACCTGCTTCCCCAATTTTTAGTTTTTTACGTAAACTCAGGGACCCCTCCTTGTCATTGGTTGCTCAAACCCACTGGTTGAAAGTTTGGCGTCTTGAAGCTTATCTTGTGTTTGATTTTGATTGCTCGACCTTTTAAGTTTTTGGCCAAGTTAGTTTGAGTCGTGCGTTTTCTTGGTACCCGTCAAAGTTTGAAATTTTGCATGAACAGGAGAAAAGGCGGTTTTTTGGTTTGAATTTTAATCCTAGCTATGATGTTTTCTCTCTTTGGATCGGGCCTCTTTTGGAAGAGATAGAGTCTTATTTCACCCGCCGTTGCGGCCCTCAGAACAAAGTCTCCGCCCGACCCACTTCTCTCCGACGCCCGATTCGGGTGGTGAATCGTTTGCCTAGAGTCCCGCGTCACCCGACGTTGCGGATGGGGAATTAAAGTCAGGCCCCGACTTGAGTTTCACCCGACGCCCGAACTACCGCCTTTGCAGCTCCCGTCGCCTATCCGTAGCTTGCATCCCGTCCGCCGTTGCGGGTGGCGGAGCAGTCTACCCACCGTTCCGCTCTCCTCCGTCGTCCGATCACCTACGACGCTCGTTGTCCACTTCCTCTCTTCCCATGCTCGCCCGCCGTTGCGGCTCCCAGAAAATTACCCATACAATGCCTGATTTTATCCCACCCGACAGCCTTTGCTCTTCATAGGTTCCGCCCGTAAAGCCAGGCCAATTTCCATGTGAATATTTTACTAGGGTTATAAAATTTTGATGTTCGATGTCTCAAATTAGTGGATAATGCGCCTAAATTTCGTGCAGGGAGAATCACAAGAGTCATGAAGGTGGCCTGCGGCAAGGAAAGAGACAACCCAAACTGAAGACAAAGGTGCCACTGAAGCGTTTCAGCAGTTACTGTCATAGGGCAAAGCGTTTATTCAAATGATTGAAGAAGACAAAACGGCCAGGAGAGAAGCTGAGTCGACAAGAGCGCTGAAAGGTCACGCGCTGAGGGAATCCAGGGGACATCAGTTGTTGTTTAAATAATGGGAAGCGAGAGAGAAAAAGGGCTTTTTCCCTGAGCAAATTTTGTAACTGTGGACTCGGAAGAGGAACTATTTCGTTTTTCGAAGTAAACTGCAATTTTGCCTGCTGGAAGGAGTAAAGAAGTGAAATGTACCAATGCTATCCAATGAATGATGCTGAAGAGGAATTATTTCGTGTTTAGCTGTATTTCATGCGCTGTGAGGATAGTTGATGTTTTGAACCTAAGTTCTTGTTAATTATTCTGCAGTCTTTTCTGGGATACATTTGCACTATGAGTAATAATTGTTGTTATAAAATGATCGGTTGACTGGTTATTTGAATATTTGTAGTTCATGTGCTTTGGGAAAAGTATCAGCTATCTGTAGTTTTCTTACAGTATGTGACTCTTTATTGCTCATTTAAATTGATAGCCTCGCTCCCTAGGGATAGTTTAGATAATTAGTCTTTCCATTCGTATCTGGTTTGTTTGCTTGTGAGCATAAGACGAGAGGTGAGAACCTGCGCAGCACTTTGTGACCGCTCCCTGCATTTAAATCAGCCTGCATTTAATTAGGCACGTGCATATCATTCCCTTTCAGTCAAAAATACAAATTCCGGTGGACCGGGCCGCAACCGGTAAACCCTCGTTGTTACTTTGACCTACGGTGGCCGGACCGCAAACCGGACGGATTCCCTATACCAAACAGTCAGCGGGCTAGTTGGGAACGCTGATTGGGGATAATCCTTTACTGTTGCCGCCTGCGATTTTCCAGGCCTCAACAGTTTTGGCGCTAGAAGGAGGGCCGCCAGTGCATGGCTGGCCGAGAAAACCTGTTTTCCCGAGAATATTCCACTGGTTACAGTTCTGAAAGTAGTGTACCACGCAATTCGTTTCTGGAAGAAGAAGAAAGAGAACATCTATACCCTGTTCGCAATGAGATTGTTGATGATCTAAGAAGACACACCAGGGCATACTTAAAGAAGATTGGAGGATTACCTATCATCCCTGAGTTGCCTAAAAGAGAATACAAGAGAAGAGACCGTCCTTTAATAGAAGATTCAATGTTGGTTGGAGATTGGCAGGAGCTGGTAGAGACTGCCTTACAAGAAGTCGAACTCCCTTTGAGTCAGGAAGGCCCGGAGACTCCCTACATTTCTCCTGTTCACACCCCTATTGTTTCACCTCACCATTCTCCACCCCGACTCATGGCCAGTGTTAATGCCAATCAACCCCCACCTAATCCTCCACCACCCGCATGGAAGGCCATATCACCTCTAAATCTGACCCCACCGTTGCACGACCTACCCCAGGCCTTTGAGAAGCTACTGCCCAAGTTTGACCCAAATGATAAAATCCTGGTGGATGATCATCTACAGAGCTTCTACTTGGCGATAGAAGGTTTGAAAGCTGGGGAACATGAAGATGTGGTGTGTAGACTCTTTCCTCACACCTTCAAAGGAGCTGCAGCTTCATGGTATTTCAGTTTTCCCGCCAATTCCATTCCAGATTGGAACATCTTCGAAAGAATGTTTAGAAGTAAGTACGCAGTCCAAAAGATGCAGGCTGCCCTGATGAAAGGACTGTGTGCTTTAAAAAAGGAAAAGAAAGAAAAGGTGCACAGCTTTACACAAAGGTTTACAGCCTATCTTAAAAACTTCTCTGATGAAGATAAACCTTCGGAAAAGGTCCTAATCGAATATTATACTTCAGCTCTAGGCCCTGACCTGGCCATGTTCGCAAAAGGTAGGGCCAAACCCACTTTGACGGAAACTTATGAAGAAGCAGAAGTAGTGGAAGCAGAAAGAGAGAGCATTGAAGATTACCCTGAACAGTCAGGGGAGAAAAGGAGAACGCTGATGTTTACTAAGCCCAAAGAAGAGAAAACACCAGATTACGAAGGTATGGCCAAAATGGTACAGAAGCTGTCTAACAAGGTCATCGATTTGGAGAAAGAAAAAGAAGCACAAAAGTTTTTTAGGCCATATTATAAGAAAAGGGAGGATAGCAACCAGACCCCTCCTCCCTCTCAGAAAACTGCATCCATGAACCTCACAGAGATAGGCATGGATAATTTCTGTACTTTTCATCAACAGCCCCATTCAGAAAAGAATTGTCCGCAGTGGAAAAATTCGATGACATTGGTCATGAATCAGATGCTGGATTCAAGATTGACGGAAGAAGATGAGGATGAAAGGAAAGAAAAAGTTGCTTTAACATCTACAGAAGAACAGGAAGAAGAGACTATGGCTTTATGGGGCTCAGTCTCTGTACTAGATGCAGAAGAAGAAAACAATCAGGGACGCAAAGAGGTTAGGGAGGCTAACGTCACCACCAGGAGAAAAGGGGAAGTTAGTGATGATAGTGTTCTACTCCCAAATATTCGAAGGCTGCAAAGAAATATTAAAAATAAATTTCAAGACAACTCCATGGCTAATCAGATTCCGGAAGTTACCATTACCAGCCAGGATCCAAAGCAATCTAGAGCACCGCCTGAGCCAAGCGAAGAAAATGTAAGCACTAATCAACCCCAGTCCACTAGACAACTAATCGAATATGACGTCGTTGAGGATTTAAAGAAGATAAAGGCAAACATCCCACTGTTCGAAATGTGCAAAATACCTCAACAGAAAGAAAGATTGTTGAAAGCACTGGAAACATCGGAAGAAAAGTTACCCACTGACAATCAGCCGCGGCAAGAAGAAGAAATCGGGGAGGCCAGCATTGGTGGTAAATCCAAAACCAAACACCCACCTTTCCTCTTAACTTTTGAAATTTTTAATCATAACGTGCACAATTGTCTAGCGGACTCAGGGGCATCGATCAATGTCATGCCCATATCAGTGTGTAAGAAAATAAACGGGCAGCCTAAGCCAACCACGTGGAAAGTAGTGCAATTGGATAGAACCGACGTCAAGGTAGTTGGCGAGATGGAAGATGTATTAATCCGCTTGGCGTCCGATGATAGAGTGTACCAAGTCATCAACATTGTAATGGTGGATATACCAGATGCGTACGGTTTGGTCCTGAGTAGAGATTGGTCAGCCAAGTTAAATGGGTATTTCGCCACAGATTGGTCACATCTCTGGTTTCCATACAAAGGAAGTCCTAATCAGATCAAGGTTTTGAGAGAACCTCACATGAAATACAATGTTACTCAATTGGATGAAAAAAATGTACCAGTTGAATCCGTGTTGGGAAACTATTTTCTGGAACTAGAACCGGGGAATTATCAAGCGGAAGAGGCCAGCAGCACATCTAATATCCAGCCTGATCTCCTTCATTTCTCTCAGGCTGAGGAGCTTGACTGTAAAATAGTAGATTTAGCTGTAGCAGTAGATCCTGTTCCAGTAGATAATGTTTGTTGGACTTTATATTTTGATGGCTCAAAAAAATTAGAAGGATCAAGGGCCGGCTGCGTCCTTATTGATCCACAAAGAAATAAATACTTCTTATCCTGTAGGCTAGAATTTGAATGTACTAACAACACAGCTGAATACGAAGCGCTGTTGCAGGGACTTAAGAAGGCCATTGAGTTACAGGTTTGTAATTTAAAAGCTTTCGGAGACTCAGAAATAGTTGTGAAACAAATAAAAAATCAAATACACTGTGTTTCCCCTCATTTGAAAGCCTATCAAAACGAGGTATGGGAATTACTCAAACATTTTCATGCATTTAACATTATTTCAATCCCAAGAAGAAAAAATGCAGCCGCTGATCTTTTAGCCACATCAGCTGCCAGGCTGGTGCCCACTAATAATAAATGCTCTATTGAATTACTTTTCAGGCCCTCCGTGCCGGACATGATCACCAACTTACGCGTATTTGATGATGATCAGGAGATAATCGCATGCTTGATGAATGACAAGACTTTTAAAGGAGCTATCATCGACGATGAGGAACATCAGGCTGAAATGAAATATAATAATTTCATCCCCAAAGGTGTCAGGACGCTGGAGAAAATGTTCGACTTGAATGAGAAGTTTAAGAGACCAGCTAACGTGAAGACACACAGCTCAACTTTACAGTTCGAGTTAATAAATTTAGGGACCGAGGCAGAGCCCAAGTTTGTGAACCTTGGCAAGTGTTGTTCACCAACAGAAAGAGACAAGTTCCTGAGTTTGTTCAAGCAGTACAAAGATGTCTTCGCATGGACATATGCTGATTTAAAGACTTATGATACCAATATCATCAAACATATCATTCCCATAAAAGCAGGCGTCAAACCATATCAGCAACCTTTGAGGAGAATGCACCCAAAGCTGGAACCGTTGATTCAAAGCGAGGTAAAGAAATTGCTGGACGCTAGGATTATCTTCAAAGTCAGACACTCTGAATGGGTGTCAAATCTGGTACCTGTCAGGAAAAAATCAGGAGAAATCAGGCTGTGTGTAGATTTCAGAAATCTAAATCGCGCCTCAGACAAAGACAATTACCCGGTACCGCCCATGGAGCAATTGCTACAAATGGTCTCCGGCTCTGAAATGTTTTCATTATTAGATGGGTTCTCTGGCTACAATCAAGTGTTGGTGGCCGAGGAAGATAGATTGAAGACAACATTCAGAACTAAATGGGGAACGTTCGCATATAGAAGGATGCCCTTTGGCCTGATTAATGCCGGAGCCACGTTCCAGAGAGCTATGGACATAGCTTTTCGCGGATTGATCGGGCAAAGTGTAGTAGTCTACCTTGATGACATCACTATATTTTCGAAGAAAAAAGGGGAGCACGTTTTTCATTTGAGACAAATCTTTGAGCGCTGCAGAAAGTATGGCATCTCCCTCAACCCAAAAAAATGCGTGTTTGCGGTCACCGAAGGCAAGTTGCTGGGACACATAGTTTCGAAGGAAGGTGTATCTATAGACCCAGAAAGAATTAAAGCTATTGAACAAATTCCCATGCTTCATAACAAGAATGGAATGCAATCCTTCATGGGAACAATAGGCTTTGTAAGAAGATTTGTGCCTGATTTCGCCCAGACTGTCAAACCCTTGCAACAAATGGTCAAGCAAAAGGCACAGTTTAAATGGACGGAGACTGAAAAGAATGCTTTCAGAAAAATTAAGACCGCTGTTGCACATGCACCCTCTCTTAAAAGTCCAGATTTTGACAAAAACTTCATTATGTATACGTTTGCGTCCGATGATTCAATAGCCGCTGTACTCACGCAAAAGGAAGAAGGA
>LPNX010367282.1:495726-522007 GCA_001517045.1 Pseudotsuga menziesii
TGTTTTCTGGGATACATTTGCACTATGAGTAATAATTGTTGTTATAAAATGATCGGTTGACTGGTTATTTGAATATTTGTAGTTCATGTGATTTGGGAAAAGTATCAGCTATCTGTAGTTTTCTTACAGTATGTGACTCTTTATTGCTCATTTAAATTGATAGCCTCGCTCCCTAGGGATAGTTTAGATAATTAGTCTTTCCATTCGTATCTGGTTTGTTTGCCTGTGAGCATAAGACGAGAGGTAAGAACCTGCGCAGCACTTTGTGACCGCTCCCTGCATTTAAATCAGCCTGCATTTAATTAGGCACGTGCATATCATTCCCTTTCAGTCAAAAATACAAATTCCGGTGGACCGGGCCGCAACCGGTAAACCCTCGTTGTTACTTTGACCTACGGTGGCCGGACCGCAAACCGGATAGATTCCCTATACCAAACAGTCAGCGGGCTAGTTGGGAACGTTGATTGGGGAGAATCCTTTACTGTTGCCGCCTGCGATTTTCCAGGCATCAACACGACGGTAAGTGATGATGTTGCACCGGTGTGACATATATGCTAGGGCCGGTAAAGTATTTCTTGACTTCCATAAATGTCTCTTTTTCTCTTGTGATATCAAATGCTGGGATTTTCTCAGGAGCCTTACAAACCTGAGCTTCGGCAAGACGTTTTTCCATATTTGGCTTGTTCGTCGTAGCTCCACTCCATGTAACAACATTGATGGCTACTGTAGGTCTGGTTTCGATGAAAATCATCTGGATGTTCAGAGTAGGGGTACTATGTCGTGCCTAAATCTTGGCTATCAGTTGGGGGCACTGCTCGATCACATGATCTACTGCACGGCAAAACCGACATGTCGTAGTGGGGTTACGACAGTCCCGAGCTAGGTGTCCGACTTGATTACAGTTGTAACACACCAACTGGCCTCTGCCTCTTTCGGCCATACCACCGTGGCCGCAAAAAGCACCTCTACCAGAGGTACCACCCCAGTAACAGTAGCCATCAGTGCTTGGTCCGTCATTGTGTACTCGATAAGCATCATAGGTGCGGCACTTGTCTTCATTATGTCCTATAGACTTACAAAAGTTACAGTGGGGGTCCTTAGGTCCTTGTGCATACCTTTGCAGAAGGTAATAGTTCTCAGGTCGATGCTGACCTATTGTTCTCCAGAGCTCACAATATAGTACTTGCGGTGGAAATGGGTTTGGCACACCAGTATTCAGGTACTGGGTTACCAGAGGGCACAGTTCCGTGTCGTGGCCTTCGACTCGACATTGTGTGCACCAAACCGCTTTGGGACCAGGTTTTTCTTTCTTCATATCATGAAGCTCCAGAGCCATTGCTGCTAGCTACGCTTATATTTGGGCAATACCAGAATCATCTCGGATAGGGGCGGTCTCTAGTTTCATGGCGATTTCTAGAGCCTCTTGCTGGTTAGCAACCTTCTGTTGCATGAGTGGGGTTCGGATATGTGGTAATAAGGCTGCAATAAACCATTCCTTGTGCTGCGTAGGGCTAATAGTGAAGCTGAATTGATCTAGTAGAACTTTGAATCTCTGGTCAAAGTCCCACACTGATTCGCCATGCCGTTGCTGAATCTCCTTCAGTTCGGTGATAGACTGCGATTCTGATTTGGGATTCTTAAATTATTTGATTATAGATGCCTTGATATCATATAAAGTAGGGCTCTTGGTACTGGAGAATTTCATGAACCAGGTCAAGGCCCGATCCTTGAAAGAAGTGATTAACTGCGCGCTTCTCACATCCAGGTCTATAATTTTCTTGGCATTCCATACCGCTTCACATAAAAACCAGAACTATTCTGGGTCTTCTGATCCCGTGCCTTTGAAGATGGGGAGCTTAATGTCATCAACTAGGTGGGCCATGGTGGATCGGGGAGATTGGGAAGGGGACAGGATGTCGACGGGGGGGGTTTATGGGGGTAGATTGACCTGTGTCCGGAATACTCGGACTGCGACGAAATTTCAGGGGTGACAGAGCTTCGCTGTGGGGTGACCGAAGGGTTTCCAACCGAAGGGTTTTCTTCAGAGTCTGACTCTCCAGGATTTACAGGGGAAGACTGACCTAAAGAATAGGATTCAAAATCTCTCTTGTACCTTTTTCCACTTCGCAGCAAACCACTTTGCTCGTCGAAGGTATTATCACTTGCAAACATATGTTAGTACTACTAAGCTAACAGTCTGATTCAAACAGCAATATACCCTTTTGAGCCAATAGTATTTTAATCCTCAAGCTTAATGAATTCAAAAACTTACCACGGGGGCCTTTGAAGAACTGTCGTTCAGCTTCGCTGAAGGAGATACTTGTGTCAATGGCAAACTCTGTCACAAAGGCTTCCAACGTTCGCGTCGTCCAGAAATCAACAGCGCGAGACACCTCATTGTTCACGTGTTGCACAAGATTGACCCTTGCGGGGGTCCACGCAGGAACTCGTCGAGCTTGAAAGTTCGTCCTTCTCTCTGTTAACCTAGACAACCACTGGTGCAACTCTATGTGGATACTACCAAAGAAAAGTTCATAAGCATCACAAAAAACATACCTTTGTAAAAAGTCACGTGCGCTACGACGTGGATTTGTATTCTCTTTCTCAGCAAAGTTCAGATAAATCTCATCAAGCCAATCACCGATTTCCTTCACAGAGGGCCTCCAGAACATAGCCCTCGAGGTACGATGTAAACCCCTCTGGAGCAGATACTGAGTTCAAGTCCCGTCAACAGAACCACTTTGTTGGGCAATAGGGTAGACCCGGGTTTTTTCCTTTTGTGTCGCACCAACAAAAGACCCACAGTGTTGGCCCTTTCGGCAACAACCTGCGAACAGGTTGCAGTCTCACCCGAAACAGCTATGGGGTGCCGCAGAATCAGGTTTCTGCAAGCAGAGAGGGAGATTACTGTACCTTGTCCTTTAACAACTTATAATCAATAAACACAGAGCTCCGACATTTATATCTAATTAACTTCGCAGATATATAACATACAGTGACTTGCTCAACCCACTATAGGGAATTCACAGCGAAGCTATTTATTGACAGTGATCTTACTTATCAGATTTATATAGTTATTAATGCATAAAAGACAACAGAAATAGAAACAACACAAGAAACCACATCACCGGATATAACGTGGTTCACCCCCAGTGTAGGGGCTACATCCACAAAACTGTGTTTATTCAACTTGCTACAAAACCATAGTTTTGATTTGCACACTCAGCTGCAGATCCCTTCAATCCTTAAAATCCACGCACATAGCAGCAGGCCCCTGCGCACACAGCTGCAGGTCTTTCCTTAATCTTCTTTACAAAACCCTCTGCGCACACAGCTGCAGAGGTCGTCCACGCACACAGCTGGGACTTAACCTTTCCTTACAAAATAGCCTTAGCTTCACCTTAATCTTCTTTACATCAAAAGCCTAACTTTTCTTCTTTACAAAAATGCCTATTTATACATCGTGCTATTACAAAACCATGGCTTCAAACCATGGTCACCCAAAACCCTAAACCCTGGTCTTAAACCAAGGGTTTATTACAATAGAGGACTTTGACTCAACCCCTGACACCCCTAAGACTATTTTGAGTCAACCTCCGCTTACAAGCTCCTTTGGCCTGCGGAGATATTTTCCTTAAGGACCGTTACGGTGCGCGCCCCAACAAAGCTGAATTATAATTTATGACGTAAGTCTACTAAATCAGTTTTGGGGAGACCCACACTTGTTGCAGGACATTGCAGGTGTTGAATGATGGGGACTTGAGAAGTACCAAAGGATCTCCAAGGATTCATAAAGAAGATATGGAAAGAAGAGAATATGACGAAGAAAAGAAGGATAGTTGGTCAAAGAAAATGCTGGAACACCGAGGACGGTGTTATATTAAGGGGGGAGGATGTAACATCCCTCTCAAATTGCCTTTGATTATTTGTAATTTTTGAATGTATTTTTTTTTTGGTGAGGAGCTCAAGGCCAGGGCCCCACCAGCAGAACCCTGAATGTTAGGTGATGTGATTTCCTAAGTTATAGACCTGGGAGATGCTAGACCAGGACAGGACTTAAACAACAGACGATCGAATCCAGTAGGGAGGGTAAACTAGTGAATGGGTTTATGGGAAGAAGAGTGAATGTCTTCTTTCAATGACATAAGGTTTAAGTGTCATCCTAGGTCGAAGTAAGCCTAAGTGGACTAACTTACATTCTGGATCTTTCGAGTTAATACCTGTGCCTACTTGGATACATGTTTGGCCAAAAACTTATCTCGACTGAGATACCACGACTTGGTACTTAACCCTAATATGATCAAGTCGAGATAGAAGGAGTGGCACTCGGTTTAGCTTTGAAACATAAGAGTTAAGGGGTTAAAATAAAAAGGGCTAATTCGAGGAGAAGAGCATCCTAAGGAGCTAATGACCAAAGGGATTTTTTCTTTATGGGTCATATTCGCCTGAAAAACAACAAGAGCCTAAGTACTCTAGCACTTACCCCCACCTCACCTTAACCTAGGATATGGGAAGGAAAAGGTGTGTATATTACATATAAGGGTATCATATATATTAGCAAACCACCTGTAGCGAAAGAAACTGCAGGTATAATATATATAAAGAAATTTATATATAATAAAGGAAAATTATTTCATACATGTATATTATAGATGTAGGGGTATTGTATATAATATCAAACCACCTATGCTGAAAGGATTGCATGTATAAAATATTATATATAATGGTGAAAAATTATTTTGTGTATTATATACAATGGTGTTATATATAATATCACACCACCCATAGTAAAAGGAATTGCTTGTGTAAATTATATAAAGAACATTATAAATGATGGATTGAGCATTTTTTATATTATATATGACAGATTAAGAAAAGAGTTTAAAAACCTTGTAAATTATTAGAGGATTATTGCCGGAAAATTGAAAATGGAGAATCAACCAAAAAAGCATGAATTTGTATTCCATTCATGCCTAGTTCTTGGCGTGACTTAAAGGGAGGTTCGGTTTAGAAAAAGGAAATGGTGACCACTAGCCTTGACAGTCGGACCATTTAGTGTCTTAACGGTCACCAGAATCATGGGCATCACTTTCTGCCTGACAGTTGCAATGACAACGCTACCAATTAATAAGCAATTTATTTTATTTAAAGGGAATCTCTGCATTTTGGAAGGGGGAAAAACCTCTGCGTTAGTGGCTGGAAATTCTGATTGATAAAGGAAATAAGGGGATACCACCGGTGGGGGAGTGGCTGTTGCTAGCGCCTACAAGTAGGGTTTTTTGGGCCTGCGATTCACCAAAAACAGTGAAGATAGAGATGGAGTGCTTCCATAATAAAGAAGAAATATGGTAATCGGAGTTACCACTCGCATAGCAGAGACAACTGATGAATCGTTGCTGATATTATTGTAAGTTTTATGAAGTTATAGTTTTGAGATCAATGTTGTTATTATATGGAAAAAAAATTCAAACGATAATATGAGCTATAGTTGATGCGATTTTATTTTGATTCTTAATGCATTTAGTATTACATTACAAGGTGGGTGTAGGCACTGGGCGACATGGGTATCATTTCGGAAATTACATGCAGTCTTTTAGAACTTGGGCCATATTTCTAGAGTTTAATATATATATATATATATATAGAGTGTATCCTGCATGGAAGAATCAAAGCTCTGTTTTCCTTTACCAACAAACCCTTCCACTGTAAGGGAAGCCCCGAAGTTTTAATGCAGTCATTGCAAGCTATTTATTGTTGTTATAAACTACAGAACCTAGGGGTATATACAGACCTTTATAATGCATTACCTGCATAAAGGCATTTCAGTGCCACCTGTGTTTTATATATGTACAAAGATCCACGCGATAGCAAAGGAGGCTTCTACGTTGTCTTGGACACACTTCGTTCTCTGTCTACTATCAAGCCTACAACAATTATCCCTTGGCATTGGAATTATTATTCCCCAACTCTAGATTATATATATACTTTCTCTTGTAATCACCTGGAGAAAAATCGACTAAATAAACTCACAGTTCGGGGCATCGGCACTTTAAAGGTGATACCGGTACATGGGGAGATACAAGTGTGTATCTTATGTTTCGATGTTTGAGTCCTTTAGATATTCCACCTTGAAAGTTTGCAAGAACTCTCTCTTGTGAAAGAATGAACCCCATTTTCTCTTTATTATTAATCTTTAGGGCCCCTTCATGTGTTGGGATTCGTGAGATAGTTATAACCTTCTCATATTTCAGTATATATATGTGTGTGCACCGCTTAGGTAAGTTTTACATTGTTTGAATGCTGAGGAACCTTTATGAACTACATTGATAATATAACAGTGGTTTCCATGCTCCATGTGGATGGTTGAAATTATAGATAAATATATAATGCATGCATTGTACATTTTCTAATTGAATGCTCTTCGAATGATTTTGGGTAAGCAGCCCAGTAAGGGTTGAATGTCTTTTAGTCAAGATGTCAAATTTTACTTCACTACATATCAGTCCGTTGAGTCCGCACTTGCCCACTCTGCTTTATAATTTTTCTGCATCTTGGGTTTTATATATATGCATATATATACACAGATTTCCTGGGTTTAAGTATAGAATAGGCTTGGTTCTAAACGTATAAATAGGGTATAGTTCATATCCTGATTGGATATGTAATTTTGCTATATCGGACATGAAATTCCATAACCTCTTCCTGTGGGTTATAGATTGGAACCTATTAGATGCAAGGGGTGGCAATACGGCTTAGAACTTACTTACTTGGTTGAAGAATTATCTACCTTATGTGTAGATAGTATGGTAATTAGTTTGTATATATATATTTCATTATGTGTAGGCGTATATTTGCTCATGTAGGTAAGTCTAGTTAGGAGTCATGACTTACTAATGAATGTGGATTCCTAGCTTGTGTTAAAAGTTCTCATTTCAAGCAAATAATAGGAATATAGGAAATACCCTGTGAGTGGGAGTCCTGAAGTGTAAACATGAATATATGGCAACAGAGTGGTTACCGATTGTAATTATCTTTTGGAAAGTATTACATGATGATGTAAGTTGGTGGATGTAACCCTGAGTTTGGGGTGAACTACGTACATTGGTGTATTATGTTATGTGCCTTGATGTGTATTATTTTATGTCCCTGGATGTGCTTGGTCGATCTCTTTATCTATTATGATGTAAATGGTTGAGTGACTTTTCTATGAATGTTTTAAATGAAAAAGAAAATTAGTTTTACAATGGTTAATATGTATGTACGATCTCATGTGGTGTGAAAGGAAAATGTTTTTGATCAAAGGCCCTTGCCTACAGTGTATCATGTAAATAACATAAATAGTAGGAAGGAATAAATGGTCGATTTTTATGAGTATTGACTATTGCTGATATATAACCAAAATACTTTCATAAAATGTTGTTTGCTGCACGATTAATAGCATTGGACATACTTCCCTGTAATGCCATGGAAAAATCTGCCACTAACAGGATTGATTTATTTTGTAGCAATAAAGAATGAAAAATATTTTCCCCCCTTTGTCACACATAAGGGAATCTAGGTACAAGGGGTATGTTACATATGGTATCAAAGGAAGGTTACAATGCTCAGACCTAATGGACTCATCGACATACAGGTATGTTGTGAACAATATGATTTGAACATGAGATATTAAAATTACTTATTTGTATGCACGCTATAAAAGAAATATTATTCAATGTTAAGATCATTGAACTGAACTGGTTTACACGGGTTTTCTTAAAATTATGTGCAATGCATGGAATTAGTTGCATGAATTGAAATACCGGGGTTATACGTTTGATTGGTGAATAAGAAAATGAAGATGGTATTAGGCCTGATGCAACATATCTATGCAAGATATACTTACATTGTTTTACATATGTATTGATGAGTAAGGTATAAGTTGAAATTGCTCTTAGTAAGATCAAACGCATAATATTAACACATCAAAAAAAGATATTGAAGAGGAAGTAAAGCATTGATATGATACACAAGTATATTTTTGTGCATTCAAATAGGAACTTGATATTGTATAATTGTTTTATGAGAGTATGATGCAACTTATTTTGGGCAAGAATTTGTGAGCAAATAATGCAAGTGTGCAGGGTTACAAGAAGCAGCATCACATGGGGATCAGAGGCAAATGATGAAATCCTCAGTGGAAAAAGTAACATCTAAAGTCTATATGATTCCTTGTTTGTATTGGAAGGTTACCAAGACGATAACATTTGATTAATTATATTGAAAACATAGCTTTGATAATTTGAGAATATAGTTTATAAAAAAGTTTTGGAAAATTTCTATTAAAGTACCTCAATATAGTTTTGAGAATGAACAGTCTAAAGAAACTTAGTTATAGAAATCTTGGAGATGGTCTATACATGCATTAATACTAGAGTATCAAGTTATGTTGGATGTATAATGTAGTCACTTAGGTCTAGAGGGATTAGGTGGACATCCCTTGAAGATATCAAGGTAGTGGTTAAAGAGAAATTAATAAGTTGACCTTTTAGGAGTCACCATATTACCTTGACACTCTACAATTTTTGCCGCAACTGTAGTAAAATGGTTTAAGCAAAGATAAGTGACGTTTAAAATAAGTAACTATGCTAACGAATTATATTATACGGGTCAAGACTGTACAAAAATAATTGTATCCCATAAATGTTAGAGGTATTAAAACTACCAATACTCACATTTAATAAAATATATTTGATGTGAAACACCTCTTTCATGTAAATCGGGAACACAAGATTCCATCTAATCACATGGGTACATGCTAGTCAAAATAGTTACGATTGCATATGTCGTAAGGAAGAATTATGTTTTGATATTGATTTATCTAGTCTCACTATCGTGAACTAATAAACCTAGAAATGGTTCATTGTTGCACATAATAAGTGAATGATGAGAGAAGTAAATTTGGTTTCTAAAACTGAGTATAACAATAGCTGTTAACTTCCTGATCAGAAGTTGTTGGTTAACCTGTGAATGTTGAGTATCCTTAGCATACTAAATGGATGCTAAGTGAGGGTAAGACTTGACCTTCAGAGTAGTTGGGAAGAGAATTCAAAATTAGTTACAATAACACCACTATTGTAATGTGTCCTTTAAATGTAATTTTGGGTTATGCAACTGTTTCTACCTAGTCATTGGCATTATTGATCTCTTATACATTTTCACAAGAACGAAAACATTCCTTACAGTACTTCTTCAAAGGGGAACCAAACGACTTATGGACTTGGCCTAAAAATTAGCTAAGGTAAAAAGCATGGTGTGTTGTACCTAATGAACTGATTGTGTAGAAAGAGTCCACCTATGTAAAGGCTCGCATTCGGATAAGCTAGAAGAGTTGTACAATAGACCTAAGTAGCTGGGATACGAAATTATGTTTTACTTTGAGTTACTAATGATGTTGGAAATTTCTTGTCCCTAGCATCGCCACTCATGAATGCAGAATAAAGTTGGAATAACCCTCCACTAGCGAATATCGAAATATAGACAAGTAAGGACATCTGAAGATATTGATATCGAAAATAATTGATAAATGTTGTACAATGTTATATGATAATATTGTAGGATATGCTAGGAATACTATCCGCCGAAATTTGCTATGAGTAATTCAATGCCTTGATTAATAAGGTTAAAAGTATGGGTGATGTCTTACTCATTATAAATTGTCGAATTTCAATTTTTTTATAAACCAAGGATTAAACCATGGGTGATGTTATATTGACATTGTAGTTCTCATCAATATTATGACCATTGATGCAATCGATGTGCACTACAGTGTGTGAAATCCTCCTGTGTTATAAGTGGCAGAGTAAGGAGTAATTTTTCTAGATGAATTACAGGGATTATGTAACTTGTGAATGACGATTAAAATCACTGCAAATTATGAAATTCTGACAATTGATTATTAAAATTTTGGGTTATCAATGAATGTTGTGACTGACCATGTAGCTGATTCATGAATCGGGACAATGAAAGTAGATACATGTTAAGCACCAAGGAGTGTGCATTACAACTAGTCAATGTTAAAATTTATACTGAATACGAACAAACACAAAAAAAATTTAATGCCGCGGGAGCACCATGGTGTTAGGCAAGTGATTACCGCGTGAACACATTGGTGCTAGGCATATATACTGTGGGAGTACAATGGTGTTAGGAAAGCGATTTCCACGTGAGCACATTGGTGTTAGGCATATGCTGTGGCAAAAAGACCTAGGCAAAAAAATCAGACATGTGGAAGACACGACGCTATTTGATGTCACTGAGGGAAAAACTTTTAACTAGTGGTTAAAAGGGAGAGTAACCTTAGGAATTGTTGTAAGTCCACACAAAAATGAAAAAAAAACTCAAGGTGGTTTGGAAAACATAAAACGGTTAAACAAAATCCCAAGTAATTAGACAATTACATGCTTAATGTGTAATGTGATAAAAACTCACACCCAAAGGATGGTAATCATGTTTTTATTGATGAATCATTTTCGTTATGGAAAAAAATTGGGTATCATGATACCAATAAGAAGCTAGAAAGAATTCCATAAATTGTAATTGTAGTGTTGCACACGAAGCTTTTGCTTATGTTTTTTTTAAGCTGAATTATAATTTATGACGTAAGTCTACTAAATAAATTTTTAGGAGACCCAAACTTGTTGCAGGAAATTGTAGGTGTTGAATGATGGGGACTTGAGAAGTACAGAAGGATCTCCAAGGATTCAGAGCAAAGAGATGAAAAGAAGAGAAGATGATGAAGAAAAGAAAGAAAGTTGGTCAAAGAAAACGCTGGAACACCAAGCACGGTGTTATCTTAAGGGGGGGAGGATGTAACATCCCTCTCAAATTGCCTTCGAATATTTGTAATTTCTGAATGTATTTGTTCTCTGGTGAGGAGCTCAAGGCCAAGGCCCCACCAATAGAACCCTGCATGTTAGGTGATGTGATTTCCTAAGTTATAGACTTGGGTGACGCTAGACCAAGACACAACTTAAACAACATATGACCGAATCCACTAGGGAAGGTAAAACAATGAATGGGTCTATGGGAAGAAGATTGAACATCTTCTTTCAACGACATAAGGTTTAAGTGTCATCCTAGGTTGAAGTAAGCCTAAGTCGACTAAATTACATTATGGATCTCTCGAGTTAATACCCAGGCCTACCTGGATACATGTTTGGCCAAAAAATTATCCCGACTGAGACACCACGACTTGGTACTTAACCCTAATATGATCAAGTTGAGATAGAAGGAGTGGCACTTAGTTTAGCTTCAACACGAAAGAGTTAAGGGGTTAAAATAAAAAAGGTCTAATTCAAGGAGAAGAGCATCCTAAGGAGCTAATGACCAAAGGGATTTTTTCTTTATGGGTCATAATCACCTGAAAAACAATAAGAGCTTAAGTACTCTAGCGCTTACCCCCACCTCACCTCAACCTAGGATATGGGAAGGAAAAGGTGTGTATATTATATATAAGGGTATCATATATATTTGCAAACCACCTGTAGCGAAAGAAACTATAGGTATAATATATATAAAGAACATTATATATAATAACGGACAATTATTCCATACATGTATATTATAGATATAGGGGTATTGTATATAATATCAGACCACCTATGGTGAAAGGATTGCATGTATAAAATATTATATATAATGGTGACCAATTATTTTGTGTATTATATACAAGGATTTTATATATAATATCACACCACCCATAGTGAAAGGAATTGCTTGTGTAAATTATATAAAGAACATTATAAATGATGGATTGAGCATTTTTTATATTATATATGATAGATTAAGAAAATAGTTTAAAAACCTTGTAAATTTTTAGAGGATTATTGCCGAAAAATTGAAAATGGAGAATTAACCAAAAAATCTTGAATTCGTATTCCATCCATGCCTAGTTCTTGGCATGAATTAAGGGGAGGTTCGGCTTAGAAAAAGGAAATGATGACCACTAGCCCTGATAGTCGGACCATTTAGTGCCTAAACGGTCACCAGAATCATGGGCATAAATTTCTGCCTAACAGTTGCGATGGCAACGCTACCAATTAGTAAGCAATTTATTTTATTTAAAGGGAATCTCTGCATTTTGGAAGGGGGAAAAACCTCTGCGTTAGTGGCTGGAAATTCTGATTGATAAAGGAAATAAGGGGATACCACTGACAGAGGAGTGGATGTTGCTAGCGCCTAAAAGTAGGGTTCGTCCAGCCTACGGTTCACCAAAAACAGTGAAAATAGAGACGCAGTGCTTCCAGAATGGAGAAGAAAGATGGTAAATGGAGTTACCACTAGCATAGAAGAGACAACTAATGAATCGTTGTTGATACTACTGTAAGTTTTATGAAGTTATAGTTTTCAGATCAATGTTGTTCTTATACGGACATAAAACTCAAATGATAATATGAGCTACAGTTCATGCGATTTTATTTTGATTCTGAATGCTTGTAGTATTGCATTCCAAGGTGGGTTTAAGCGCTGGGTGACATGGGTATCAATTCAGAAATTACACGCAGTCTTTTAAAACTTGGGCCATATTTCTATAGTTTAATATATATATAGAGAGAGAGTATCTTGCATGGAAGAATCAAAGCTCTGTTCACCTTTACCAACGAACCCTTCCACTGTAAGGGAAGCCCCGAAGTTTTAATGCATTCATTGCAAGCTATTTATTCTTGTTATAAACTATAGAACCTAGGGGTATATACAGACCTTTATAATGCATCACCTGTGTAAACACCTTTCAATGCTGCCTGTGTTTTATATATGTACACAGATCCACGCGATAGCGAAGGAGGCTGCTATGTTGTCTCGGATGCACTTCGATATCTATCTACCCTTAAGCTTGCAGCTATTATCCCTTGGCATTGGAATTATTATTTCCCAACTCTAGATTATATATATTTTTTCCCTCGTAATCACCTCGAGAAAAATCGACTAAGTAAACTCACAGTTCGGGGCATCGACACTTTAATGGTGATACCGGTACATGGGGAGATACAAGTGTGTATCTTATGTTTCGATGTTCAAGTCCTTTAGATATTCCATCTTGAATGTTTGCAAGAACTCTCTCTTGTGAAAGAACGAACCCCCTTTTCTCTCCACTATTAATCTTTAGGGCCCCTTCATGTGTTGGGATTCGTAAGATAGTTATAACCTTCTCATATTTCAGTATATATATATATGTATGTGCACCGCTTAGGTAAGTTTTACATGGTTTTAATGCTGTGGAACCTTTATGAACTACATTTATAATATAACAGTAGTTTCCATGCTCCATCTATATGGTTGGAATTATAGATAAAGATTTAATGCATGCATTGTACATTTTCTAATTGAATGCTGTTTGAACGATTTTGGGTAAGCAACCCAGTAAGGGCTGAATGTGTTTTTGTCAAGATATGAAATTTTACTTCACTACATATCAATCCGTTGAGTTCGTACTTGCGTGCTCTTCTTTATAAGTTTTTTGTATCTTGGGTTATATATATATACATATATATACAAATATTGCCTAGGTTTAAATATAGACTAGGCTTGGTTCTAAACTTATAAATAGGGTTTAGTCCATATCCTGATTGGATATGTAATTTGGCTATATCATACATGAAATTCCATAACATTTGCCTATGGGTTATAGATTGGAACCTATTAGATGCAAGGGACGACAATACGACTAAGAACTTATTTACTTGGATGAAGAATTATCTACCTTATGTGTAGATAGTATGGTAATTACTTTGTATATATATATTTCATTATGTGTAGGCATATATTTGCTGATGTAGATAATTCTAGTTAGGAGTCATGACTTACTAATGAATCTGGACTCATAGCTTGTGTTAAAAGTGCTCATTTGAAGCAAATAATAGGAATATAGGAAATACTGTGTGAGTGGGAGTCTTGAAGTGTAAACAGGAAGATATGGCAACAGAGTGGTTGCCGATTTTAATCAGATTTTGGAAAATATTACATGATGCTGCAGTTTGGTGGATGTAACCCTGAGTTTGGGGTGAACCATGTACATTGGTGTATTATGTTATGTTCCTTGATCTGTATTATTTTATGTCCCTGGATTTACTTAGTTGATCTCTTTATCTATTATGATGTAAATGGTTGAGTGACTTTTCTATGAATGTTTTAAATGCAAAAGAAAATTAGTTTTACAATGGTTAATATGTATGTACGATCTCATGTGGTGTAAAAGGTGGAAATTTTATATCAAAGGCCCTCACCTACAGTGTATCTTGTAAATAACATAAATAGTAGGAAGGAATAAATGGTAGATTTTAATGAGTATTGAATAATGCTGATATATAACCAAAATACTTTCAGAAAATGTTGTTTTCTACACAGTTAATAGCATTGGACATACTTCCCTGTAATTCCATGGAAAAATCTGCCACTAACAGGATTGATTCATTTTGTAGCAACAGTGAATGAAAAATAATTTCCCCCCTTTGTCACACATAATGGCATCTAGGTACAAGGGGTATGTTACAGATATTTTCACCGAATGTTATCAACTATTTTTTTACCCACTGGGTTGCATACTTTTCATGCCATATCTTAGCCCACGATTCTTCCTCATGGGTTATCCATTTCCACCAGATCTTGGCTCCCATCGCTTTATTAATATCTAATGGGTCGCGTAGTCCTAAACCTGCCACATCTTTGGGTTTGCATAATGTTTTCAAGTCCACCAGATGCCATTTTCTATGACCATCTGTCCCCCCCCCCCTCTACATTATTGAACCCTATCTTGACTTACATGGAACATTCAATAAAATAATCATTTCTTTTACAACGTTTTCGATTAATCACTTTCATAATATTAACCTAGTAATTGGACATTTTAACATATTTGTTTATGGATTTGTAATGAGCAATTATTTTAGTTTCATGGTAACATAATAATAATAATAATAATATCATTTAATACTTATAATAATAATAATAATAATAATAATAATATTAATATTAATTTATTGTAATTAATAAGATCAATATTTACGTGTTTAATTTCTAAGTACCCTAGCACTAATCTAATACACTTTTCTTAATAAACAAGGTATATTTATTGGATTAATTAATCATAGTTAATAGTTAAATGATACAACTTTCCAAAGTTAATGTTTATCAATGATATTTCATATTAACAACACTTATCTTAATTGTTTACTACGATGTCTACATATAATTGACAAATAGTTTGTTGATCCACATTGCTTGATATTACAAGGAAATGCAGGTATAGGAAAGTCATATGTGATTGGAGCTATTAAGTTTTCTCTTGAAACAAAGTCTCTACCATAGAAGAGTCCATTACTCCTTTTGGCTCCTATGGGGGTAGCAACATTCAACATTTCAACAACAACAATTCATTCGACACTTGATATACTAATCAAAGAGGTAACAAATTTACAAGGGTCACGTTTAATCACATTGCAAGAAGAGATGAAACATGTAAAATATATCATAGTAGATGAAATGAGTTTTATTGGAAGGAATCTATTGATTAAAATTAATTAAATACTTCGACTGTAAGCTTTCTCAGAAAACACCAATATTCCTTTTCGTGGAAGGTCAATTATATTGGTTGGTGATTTGGGTCAATTACAACATGCCATGGATAAACCTTTATATGCATATAAAGGTATTACAAAAGAATTATGAAACTCATTCACAACCGTTGTGACCCTTGATACTGTGTTTTGAGAAGATGGACAAAGTGATGAGAAAAAAGGTTTTCATCGTTTGTTGATGAATGTTAGAGATGCACTAACAATGGTGGAAGACTAGAAATTGGTTGTGACTTGGACAGATCCTTCATTGGATGCTTCCGCAAAAAGAAGTTTTGGAATGGCCATTCATTTGTTTGCAACAAATGATGATGTACATCATCATAATAATCGTTGTATAAGAAATATGAATTGTCCAAACCGTATCTAGTGTTTCTACAAGAGTGAGAAGCAAGTATTCTATAGAAACAAAAAATAAATACTTGGAACTTGAGTTACTTGTTGCAAATGGAGCTAGTGTGGCACTTATATTGATAAAATGGACACACGCAAGACCAGTCAATGGTGATCTTGGAGTGATAGAACAAATTCTGTATAACCCATGAAACATTACCCCCAAAACCACCCACCTATGTTTTGGTAAGATGTGATAAATACGTGGGGGTTCCATGAGATTAATTAACCCCTCAAATTGTTGTTATTACATTAATTAAAATAGGTAATTAAAAACAAATTACATTGAAACTTTTGAGGGTTAACAATTCATAATTCACAAGGATTGACATTGGAGAAAAGTAGTATTAATATTGGAAATAAAGAGAGGTAAGGTATAACATTTACTATGCATTTACTCCAATATCTCGAGTTAAAGATTTTAATAGTATTCAATTTTAACCTTCTTTTTTCATATGATCGATATGAAAAGATGGAAAACATAAGTGTGGCTATTCAAACATACGAAGAAGATAAATTGAGATTGATTACTTTGTAATATATTATTTATGTATTTTACGCATCCTCTTACTTTCTTGTTATTCACATGTTTAGTTATTCAATACTATATCCATATTATTCCTATTTTCTAACTATTGATTCTCGCTTTACATTCTTCATATACATAATCATGATTATATATAAATTTTATGTGACTCCCCCAAATTGCAACGAACCTAGATATATCTAAACTATGGATTTGCCATACGTCGAGAGGGATCAACTCCCTCAATGTGCAAACCTCTCCAAATAGAGATATACAATAAAAGAGGTTTGCACCTATAGGGACTTAATCCCTCTTAGTGCATGATAGGTGGTAAATACTAATGTGGAAAGTGAACATTAGATAATGAGAAAAAAAGGTCAAAGAAAGTTTAGTTTTGATATTAAAAAGAAGGTAGAAATATAAAAAATCAATTAAAATCTATATGGAAGGTCATTAAAATCAAAATTTGTTACTCTTAGATAATTAAGATTAAGATCATTAATATTAATGATTTTTTTACTATATTTTTTTCTCATCTAACTAACTTTGATTTTTCTATTTTTATTCTCTAAAATTTAGCATCCTCATTATGAGGTTTCCATGGACTGGAGAAAGTTTAAACTTTTATTTCACAATGTTTCTATTTTTTTTCTTTCTTAAAAATAAAAATAAAAAATAGAGTAAACTTGGTATATATCCATAAAACTTTTAAGGTAGTATTCAATGTGAAGGAAGACCTAAAAATATGGAAAAAAATTGTTATTTAAAATTAACTTAAAATTGAAATAATAAAAAATATATAATAGAATTAAGAAAAATAATGTAAAGGAAAATTTTGTTACTATTTGAAAATTATAATTAAAATCATTAAGAATTTTGTTTTACTATTTCTTTTTATTATTAAAACTTAACTAATTTTTAAAATCCTCATTATGAAGTTTGGATGGAGTGCCCAAAAAGTTGGACTCTTAACTCCCAATGTTAGTCATTTTATAAATATTATTAAAACTTAACTAATGTTTAAAATCCTCATTATGACTTTTAGATGGAGTGCCCAAAAAGTTGGACTCTTAACTGCCAATGTTAGTCATTTTATTTTTTACTCAAAAAATAAAATAATCATTTTATATATCCATCCATTATTAACTATTAACTTTTTTTAGTTATAAATAAATTTATATATTCTTAAAATATAATTTATAATTAATATAATTTTAAAAAGGTCCTTCAAAATTTCAAACCAAATATTCAGTGAAAATATGGACAAGCTTTTGACCAACATCAGTTTTGTTAAAGTAATAATTTTATATATCCATCCACTATTAACTTTTTTTAATTATAAATAAATGTATATATTCTTAAAATGTAATTTATAATTAATATAATTTAAAAATGACCCTTTAAAATTTCAAACCAGGTATTCAATGTGAATCTAGAGGTGAAAATATCGACACGCTTTTGACCAACATCATTAGAAGCCGATGTAAATTGAGTGAAGTCAATATGGATTGAAATAAAATCACTATCATTCCATGTATATCATAACTATCTCTAAGAGGTATGGAATTAGAATTTGATAGTTTGTATGGATCATAACTATCTCAAACAGGTCTCGTATTGGAATTTGATAGCTAGTAGAAATTTTTTATGTTTTGAAATGTATTTGATATTTAATTATAAAATTAAAATTTAATTGTGATGGATATAAAAAATTCTAAAATGTAGATTTGATTTTTGCCAATTTAAATTTAGGGTCATAAATTTTAGTATTTGTTCCAGGGTGTAGGTAGTAGTCATTAATTTTAATATTTGTTTGAGGATATGAGGAAATTGAAATTTTAATACTTGTTTGAAGGTGTAGGTTGTACCCTATAGTATTTATTACCCATGGTATTGGCTGGCCTCTCTATAACTACTTACCACAACCATTCTTTCCTTCAGCTTGTTATGCCTATGGTTAGCGGCATCCCCTTTTCCTGTGACTGAACCCAACCTCTGCCAAATTCTATCTAAACCTAGCAGCCAGAGATTGAATCCCACTTCTTCCAAATCTTATCTATATTAATAGTAGGTATCACTATCAAGTACCCACCACTCCATATGGTTCTTGTTTCTTTTCCTTGTGCATATTGGTTGTACCTTTAACCATAGGGTTTTTGCTGAATTCTTCTAGGAGATAACACGTTCAAAGTTGTGGGAACTGGAGGGATTGTTTCCGTTTTACTTGAGGACGCTCAAATTATGCCAGTTGCCATCCAGCATAAAACGTTAAGCATTGGAATCTCAGTTCCTTCTCCTTCCAAAGATAACTTTGTCCACCTTTCAAACATTGAAAGTTTCTACCTATTTATGCAGTAATACAGTAACACACAAAATTCTTATTGATATATTTTATTTGTTCCTATTCATATATATATATATATATATATATATATATATATTTCTAAAATGCTTGTATAAGGGCTTTTTGAAGTTTAAATGCCCTTGAAAAAAATTTCCTTTTTATGTGGTATGCTATCAATAAATCCATACATGCATGGGATCTTATAAAGTGAAGACATAAAATGAATCTTTGAGTCCTTTATTTGTTGTATGTTATGTTTCTATACATGTATGAAAAGTGTTTGGTCTCTTTGTTTGTGTTATATTTGATTGGGCTAGAGAAACTGTAGAAACACATTTACTCTCCTAGATTTCCAATTCCCTCAACAAATTATATAAAGATCTTTATCTATTATTTCATGCAGAATCTGGTTGATGTTGAATAGCAATTTATTTGAAGATACATTAGTATCATCCAAGGTTTGTGTAATAACCGGTTTTTTCATCTTAAAATATTTTCATCTTAAAATGTTTAACACAAGATCTTAATAATCACAATAATAATAATAGAAATAATTGTCTAATTAAACTATCGGTTATGTTTACCACAAGAGGCACTATTAATAATAATAATAATAATAATAATAATAATACCATTAATAATAATTATAATTAAAGACATTTTATAGTTGTTTGTTTTTAATTACAAGTATCATAGTCATGAGCATGTTATCTCTAGATTCATAATCAAAGCACCCTTAGGGGTTTAAACAACCCTGAAAATTTTGTTAATGTAAATGAACAAAGTTTAAGTCTACGCACGACAGCTTTCTGAGGATTATTCTAATTTACGACACTTGATCACTTACATATTACATTGTTCACCTATCATTAATGAATATGTTAACTTATGTTAACTTAACATTCATTATTTCATTAACATATTTACCTATGAAAACCTATACCATTAGTGATCGTGTTAAGTATTGGTATGCCGATATTGGTATACGTGTGCAAAGTGTGCATGCGTGGCGAGTGCATGCATAGATCATACACGTACTATAAGAAAACATCATGTATACTATATATATATTAATAATAATAATAATAATAATAATAATAATAACAACAACAAAATAATAATGATTCAAATAGATAGGACATTCATGGATACAGACATAACAATCGCAAATACCTAACCGAATTAACATACAAACATGTAATCTTATTAGCATCATCAATCATTAATTATTAATGAATTAAGTTATAACATCGTTATATTTTTAGATTCCTTACTCAATCAATTATTTTCAAGGAAGAGACACCTACTACTACTAATATTGGTGTTGTAGATCCCCCCCTGACCCAACACAGTACTAGCTATAAAATCCTCCCATCCTAACCTATGTCTGCACCCTCCCTATCCTTCCTCTGCTAGTATAGAAGTGGATGTCGGCTTCACCGACCTGACCACATAAGAACCTGAGAGCGATAGCATCGGCTGAATAGTGGACCTAGCCTCTCCTAGCAGGTATCCGACTGTCGTCATCACAACAAAATGGGGAGCATGTCTCAGCATGGCCCTCCCATGACCTCGGGTATCATAAAAACATAGGGTGGAACACATCCATCCCTCTCAACATCTTGGGTCTATATACCCTATCAAAAACATACTTTGTTTCTATCGATATTATTGGTCTATGTCATCGTATTATCAATTTTGGTAATCAAGGCTCTTCTGCAGAAATAAGTACTATACCACACTTCATATAAAGTATCCATTTATTACATAGCCCATGTGTCCTGCAGATTAGTAATTTGAAAACATACATTCATAATAATATCTCCATTCAATCATAAGTTGGTGCATATTATCAACAAAATTTCCTTTCATTGTATAAATCATTAAATTGATCACATCATGGGTCGATATCCATGTACCACATCATATATATATTACATTTATCAATGATGATAATTAAACGTACACTGTCTTTATGAACAAAGGAATATCATGATAACTATAACATAGTAACCTCACAAACATAATCATAACATCACAATCAATGTATCAACATAAGCATAGTAACATCTTAGACATAGTAGCAACATCTATTATGTCATAAACATGGTTTACTTAGTCGAACTGAGTCCAACATTTACTAAGAAAATAAAATGCAACATGTCAATATGTCTAGTCAAATATGGGCATTACATATACTCACCCTTCAGGAAACTTCATCCCGAAGTTATTGGTATGCATGATTATAAGAATATATTATTATGCATAATATAGGTGTCTTACTACTAGAATTAATTAGTTATGGTAGTCCCACTTGGACCTTTACTTGATCAACCTGTCAATGTCATTTTACTATTTTACTTATTTTATCACCTAATATATCTGAAAAACATATCGTAGTAACTACTTATGACCTCCTCGAGGATCCCCATTTGTAACATGCATCAAGGTTCATTATACCCTACTAGAATCTTATCAACAACAATTTATACAATGTTCTATAGTCTTGTTCTTGTTGTGATTCATAAGAATATGTTTATTGCCCAAATATCATTTATTTCGATTCTTCATTTTATTATTATTAAATTATTATTATTATTTTTATATAGGGCTTGTTTAGGAATTTAATTATCTATTGAATCTCTCTCTAATTTATACAACTTTTGATCTCATAATTTTTTTTTATATATTATTATTATTATTTTGGGATCCATATTGAGAGTGGTCTAGTGTCTATAATAACATGAATTCCACTATGTTTATTAATCAACTCCCACTTATCAATAAATTTTCCCTAAATAGAACTCTTACCCCATGAATGGCGCATTATACATAGAATACTTACAATTGCACTACTTATTTCTTGGTAATTTTAATAATGTGACAGCCTTCTATAATATAAAGTTTAATTGTTAGTTTGCATGCTTTTCATATAATTTTCTACGACAATATCTGAATTCCATTTATAAGTTCATCTCTTTCTATACTAATTCCTATTATTAGTCCTCAAACAATTGGCCATTTTGTACCAGTCATTTATCGCTAACATTCTTATGGTAATTATGTGTCATAAAAAAAACATATTGTTTTCAATCTACTTTAGTTATCACGTATATTTACCCATTGATATCATCATCAGTTTCACACCTCTTAGTCACTTACTAATTACACAACTAAGCATTATATTGCACCACTCCGTTTAATATGCATCAAAATGTATCTTTAGTACTTTTAATGTTTAAATCACTTAATATAATATATTGCACCCTATTCATTTCATACTTAGTTAGGTGCAATAAGTATATATATATATTATTTACCCATTACTCTTCTTGCCATTCTTTTATCCTTTTTACATCCATAGGTTTTCTTATACTAATTTTGAATGCAACACTCTTCTTGATACAATTAACTTTTATATCTTCTTTATCCTTGCTTAAACTCACTCTCTCTCCTTCTCTCCATATATAGGTATCAATAGATATTAAGTTTGCTTGATCTATTTATTTAGTTATTTATGTTGCATGAGTACAAGTACATATACAATCCCTTTTTAATTACAAGATTACATTAGCACACCTATCGCTCAATATTAGCAACCCTAAATATTTTATTTATATAGACATAGCATTCCTTATAAAACCTCTTCTCTACACCTTGTCTTTCACGTTTATTTTTTCTCGTCTATTTATTAGGTATTACCTCCTAATATCTCAATGTGTTAACTTATAATATTTTTTATGCTCAACCAGTATAGGTTCACTCATTATATCTTTATTCGAGATTGATTACCATTTATTACTTTCACACCAAATAAAGTTACAACCTACACCCTACCATAACCTATCAACTTTGTGGTATGCTAAACAATGCTAACCCCATGGGCTCATCTATACATCATTATATCCTTTCTCCAACATTCGTATATTCATCTTCATCTTCAGTATACTTACACCAACCATACCACCTGTCGTCACTTTATACATATTACCTGTTATCAACTAAAGTATGAATAGCTTACTAGCTTCTATCCCCACCTCTATCCACTCCTATATATGGTATTATAATTCATTTCGAGATTCAATTCTCCATTGGTGATGTGAAAACCACTTCCACAAGTTCATGGACATTCCACACGTTAAATTCATAAACAATTTATTTAACATAAGGTTTTGTGATTCTCTTGTCTATAAACATTTTTTTTAGGTGGCAATTTTATCATAATTTAAGTTGGAAATGATGTTATTATAGGCGAAATAGAATCCTATTACAATCTTTGTAAAAAGTGATCAAACATGTCTACTAGCCATAGTAACACAAAACACATGTTTATCTCCTTCAGTGTTTTCTCCTTACTAAGTTCTCTTAATAGTCGAATAATGGGGTTAATCTACCCCATGCTTTCCATTTAGATCTTGTAACAAATCTTTACTCTCATCAACCATAACTTACCTTAACTTTAATCTCTTCTTATTAATATTTAACTTATTGATTATACTTCCTAAGAAATCTCAATTAATGTTATTAATTTATCTAGAAACTTAAATGATCAACAATTATCTTTAATTATACCAATGATCTTAATTATAAAGAGTTTAATTTATACTAAATAAGCAACTTAGTTAATGAACATGAAGGCCTCCTCAATATCTTTTCCTAAAGATTTAAATAGTTAAATGTAAATAACATTATGATAATTTCAAATAATCAACTTAAAAAAATTTTAGTTGTTTCAAATAATTAAATTAAACATTTTAGTAATTCCTAATAATCAAATTATAATAGTTTAATAGTTTCAATTAATTAAATTTAAAATTTTCAAATAGTTTTAAATAATCAATTTAAAACATTTTAATAATATGAAATAATTAAATTAAAACATTTTAGTGAGTAGACCCTAGATCTACATAATCACTTTCCTTGTAATACTCACACTTTGTAAAATGTAAGATAAGTTAATAATTATTAATTTCTCATGAATTAAGAATATTTGTATACATAGATATTTTTATGCAACTCCAATTCTCATACTACAATTAAAATTTCAACCCATTCAATTTCATCCATTCGGTAATGTATTGAATTAAAATTTCAATCCATTCCGTGATATATTAAATTAGAATTCCAATATCTTAATTATTAATTATCATACATAATATCCAAACCATTCGGTAATGTATTGAATTAAAATTTCAATCCATTCCGTGATATATTAAATTAAAATTCCAATATCTTAATTATTAATTATCATACATAATATCCAAATATATACTCAAATATTCCTATTATCATACATAATGTCCAGAGATATTCTACAATTTATATCTATATTATGAACTGTTGATTGAACCATACTTGTCTGCACTAATCAATAAATGGATGGTGCATTTTTATTCAATTTAAACTTTATATAAAATAATAACAAGTATAAACAATTATTTGATTTTAAGTATAATTAATTCATTATTATATTGCTAGTTGCATAGTATATTTATTTCTTAAAAGTTGAAGGTTATATTGTTATTATATATCTTTTTCGTTTTGTCATTAATGATTTGGCTAAAGCATAATTATATATATATTTACATATATTATTATTATTATTATTATTATTATTATTTTATCAAAAAGAAGTTTCACACTAATAACACTTGGTAGCACATTGTATTAACTTTTCCAAATTCCACGGTCACCTAAAAAAAAATACTACGTGCAAGATGGGATACTAGATACTACTCTAGCCGCTAGTGATTTATAGAAGGGATAGTTCAAGTAGAATGATAGAGAAGAATTTCAATAAGCATATTACCATTAATAATATATAAAAATTGAAAATATATATAAACCCCAATAATCTTAGCACATTTTAATAATCTTAGATGTTTTTCACTTGGACATTTATTTTTGTGCAAGATGCTATGCGATGGACATAAAGGGCATGTTAGGAAGATCCAATACTTTTTATTCTGGTACGTCTTTTTCTACATATTTAAAATTAAAAATATTTTGCTAAATATTTGATACCACTTTATTTTTCTTCGTAAAGAAACTCCAATACGGTGCTATTAAATGATTATTTATTAAATCTGATGCTCAAAAATATTTGTCAGTTTCATTATATAGGGTTTCCAGGTGCAGAATGTTTATTTAATTAGGGATTTTCCATACTAATCCAATTTTAAGTGATCATTCCCGCTTTCAGATTTAAATAGAATTCATTGATTTTCTTTTTACTAAATTGTGGAAAACAATCTAATTCTACCCCAGAAAACCATGTCACCGACGGATTCCTGGAGTTTGAAAGCGTGGCCCATAGCTCCCATAACTATCAAACACAGAAGTGTATTAGGTAGAGCAATCTTCAATGTATTTCTTAAATTAATTTAATATAACTTTGCAGATTGATACATGAATAAAAACACATTTGTTTGTTCTTTGCATAAAAAACAATTATCCTCTCCTCAGTGGGGATTTTTTTTCACATTTGTTTGTTATATTTCACATGATCTCCAAATACCTGCTGTTTGAGCTCCAAATTGTTCCGGATTTGTTCATAAACCAACTATTACAGTGATAAAAAAACACAACTATTAACAACAGTTGTATAAAGCTAAATGTCTTATAGCAACGCTCTCCACTATTCACAAAATTTAACAAAACTTAAATATACTTTCAAAGAGAAAGAAAATCAATGGGGTCTATAAAATCTCAAAAAAGAAAAATAGAATGAGGCTATTTGAAGTAGAAAAATTGAAAATATATATATTTAATTTAAATTTAAATTATGCACAAATAACACCATTTGACTGAACTGGTCCTTCCGCCACTGCCCATTTCTAGAGCCACCCGTAAAGATAATAAAGAGTAACATCTTTATTTATCATGGTCAAATCATCAAAAGTGGATAAGCGCTTCCATAATCCATCCACGCGCACATCTGCATGCCCATACGTGTATGCTTCCTAGATGGCAGCTAAAATCATTCTATGTGGCCCAGATGTAACAAAACCCTATCGATGACATGCATGCTGCCCAAATGGAGCAAATTCCGATGGACTTCCATCTCTAGAACGAACCTAGAATGTTCGTTTTATTAACATATTGTTTATTATCCTTATTGTTATTATTTATTTTTCCATTATTAAATGGGTTTCTAGGGAACGCTTAAATTTTCTCTTCCCCATTTTTTTTCCCAAGGAGCATAGAGCGCAGATCTATTTGGGATCCATCATTCCCACAAGATAAGCGACGTGAGGTTCAAATTCTTCTATCTACTGGGCGTAATATCTATCGGAGAAGATCATCTCTTGCATCCGACCTTATCTTTCCTAGTAAACGGCTTCTTCGTGGCTCTGTGGTGAGCTTAAGGTATATTTAGCACATCTTTGAATGGTAATTATATATATA
>LPNX010367282.1:522939-573861 GCA_001517045.1 Pseudotsuga menziesii
TTGGTGACATGAGATCGGCTCCTGGCCTTACAAAGTAGGTAACAACTTCCTGTTCTTTTATGCACATAG
The DNA here is from genome assembly GCA_001517045.1 of Pseudotsuga menziesii. Lineage (NCBI taxonomy): Eukaryota > Viridiplantae > Streptophyta > Pinopsida > Pinales > Pinaceae > Pseudotsuga > Pseudotsuga menziesii. Next base: position 523,009 of record LPNX010367282.1, read on the forward strand.
GGCCCTCTTTCCTCCCTATCAGCATCCCCATGAAGTCTCCTTCATATCCTCAGAATATGCATGGTGGCTGGAAGTGCAGGCTTCAGGCCCCGACTTCCCCTCACAGGTTTAATGTGAGATTCCCAATATTCCCTCTAGGTTGGGATTGTGGGGAGATCGTATAGGTGGTTATGAGAATTTATGGTGGTGCGGGTTCTTATTCACACCAAGGAATGAGGAATGGGAGTAGCATTAACTTTGGTTATTTTCATCCATGTGTAACTCTACCATTACCATTACGTTACTTGCATAAATAAAGTTAGTCTAGATACTGAACCATACCAGAGCTTAAAATATTTTAATACTGAATCCATACCATAGCTTGCAGTTTTTTTGGGTCAGTCCTCACTATGACCATTGTGGCAACTACATAAAATATACAATCTGCAACCGCATTAAACACAACAAATGAATATATTAGTCAATTATGACGTGACTGTCTAACACCTCTACAACTTATAGCACAAACATTAATAAACATTGAACTTAAGATCATCATTTATCAACAGACAGTGAAACCTAGCCATCACCAAACTGATCCATGTGAAACCATGGGCATAAAAATAGAGCTTTGACAACAATAAAACCAAGCCATCATTAACCACGGAATTGATGTGGGAAAGATAGAGTTTTTAACAAACACAATTCGAGTTAAGCTAAAACCCTCGATTGACCTTTTAGGAAAAATCGTAGCATAATTAAAGAAAATAATGTTTTACAAAGCATTACACTCCAGATTGATTTTTGCAGGACAACAAAGCATTCAACACATTCAATATCCAAAATGATTTGCAGAGATTTTAATAAAGGACAAAGTTCAAACTACAGATTGGTCTCCTTTTCCTCAAATCGTGGCACAGAGGTTTTTAAAGAACGGTATTCAAAATCAAATCAATTATTTAGAGATCTTATAGAGAAGAGCATTCAAAAAATGCATTCAAACTCAGATTGCCAGATTTCCTTCCTCTCTGTAATCGTGCCTTAGACAGAGGTTTAATAAAATAAAACTTCAAAACAAGCTGAATAATAAAGATGGTTGTGCAAAGATCTCATAGGGAAGACCATTAAAAAAAAATAGCCATCAAACTTAGATCGCCAGATTGCCTTCCTCTTTGTAATCATGGCTTAGATAGAGGTTTAATAAAATCAATCTCCAAAACAAGCCGAATAATAAATACAATTGTGCAAGATCTTATAAAAGAATAACATGCAACTCCAAATCATTGCATAGAATTCATGAAAGAATAACATACAAACTCCAAATCGTTGCAGAGGTTTCATAAATAATAACATGCAGACTCCAAATCGTTGCAGATATTTCATAAAATAATAACCTGCAAACTCCAAATCATTGCAGATATTTCATAAACGAATATATGCAAACTCCAAATCGTTGCAAAGATTTCATAAAAGAATAACCTACAAACTCCAAGTCGTTGCAGAGATTTCATAAAAGAATAACCTGCAAACTCCAAATCGTTGCAGAGACTTCATGAAAGAATAACCTGCAACTCCAAATCAACTTCATGACAAATACAAGACTAAGTTCAGGAAAGCACAAATCCAAAAATGAAATCGAGAGCATCATATAACCAACAACATCCTACAAGAAAAGTTCAAAATGCAGATACATGCATGATTGCCGAGGACTCCCTTCAGATTAAACGAGTAGACCCCCAAGTCCCGAATGCATGCCACCTTGGCATCTCGCCTTCCTCTTTTTATAGGAAAAACATAGGGGATAAGTGGCAGGATTTACCTACAAGTTTTCCTTTTAGGTGGCGTAAAATCCTTCTCGGATTCCAAGCTGTTTCTATGGTTAAATTTTTTATGTGAGGGAGGGAACGGCACCTACTCATCCGCTTCCAAATGTAATCAATATTAAACTAATTATTAATAGTTTCATTTAGTAATGTCTTCATGTAAAATATTTCTTCGATTAGGTATAACCATGACATTATTTCGGTAGCCAAGAAATAACATATGCATGCTCACATTTGTATCCAAACTTGTATTTCTTCAGCAGCAAAAATAATTTCAATTCTGTTCAAAATAAATGGAGTCATAGAATTTGGTACACAATGGTTTTAGCTAAAGTTACATAAGACTGAGAATCGATGTGACATTCATATTAAGTTCGTCTTTATAAATTCAATCTCAAATCTAATCTTCAAGTCGTTCTCAAATTCCAAACTATTTTGCATGTACTATTTTATAAAAAAGGGGAGAAAGAAAAGGTAAATGCAATGGTTCAATTAAATGAAACCACTTCACTAATAATTAAAAAAAAAATAAACATCTATGAAAGTAACCCTAATAGAAAAACTCTATGCCCCATTAAATTAAATCTACTATACTCGTATAAATCATAAGAGACATATAACCTTGGGAGACCTACAGAGCGTATAACCCTAATAATAAAACCCTAGCAATCATAACAAATTCAATCCCTGATTCAAAACCACGAGCATAACCTATGACAATCTCACAGAAAGATTAGTGTAATAGCCATAATAAAAGTGATAAAACTGTTACTCGCCATGCTTTTCATCCTTCCAACAGAGAAATGAGGGAATGCATAATCACGGACGTGTATAGATTTGATTTATGTTGAGAACTAAGAACAATGATTTTTTCTTAGCACTCGACCGTCGATAATATTATGATGAAGCTCACACTAGTAATTTCGTGTAGTTTAGGTACTAATACTTACTGGTACATTAAGTAAAATGGACCCGCTTAATCGTTTCTTATATTCATGTTAAGGAGGCAGAACGACGATGTCTCTTATACTCCAAACCTTCTTACCATGTTTATCATTTTTCTACCAACGTATGGTACCTTTTACTAGGATTTTGCATTTTCGGATGGGGGTCGTGAGGGGACATTACATTCTCCCCCCCCTTAGAGTTAACACCATCCTCGGTGTTACCTATTTTTCCATCCTCGTCTCCATTCTATCTTCGGTTCTGATTTCTTGCTTTTATACTTCCTAATCCCTCTGATTAATGGGATTGGGTCCTAATCCTGCATTTATAATCATACATATGCATATATACTATCATCGACATTGAAAACAACGTATAACTCAGAAATCAAACACTATACAATTTCCATAATCCATAGTGGTTCCAATATACATGTCAGTTCTGTTTTCCAATAAATAGACATATTACCTCTTAGGTACAAGTTTACCTATAATGTACATACCTCTTCCTAGCATTATTCTTTTTCTGGATGTCTTCCATCACAACACTCCAAGTGCTAACAGTACTCCGAGTAGCAATCCAAGCAACCCAACACAAGGACGATACCCTTCCTTAGGTGTATCTCTTTCTTGTGCTATTCAGTGTGCTTCACCATTATTCTTTTCTCTATATGTCCTCCATCTCAGCACTCCAACTACTAACAGTACTCCAAGAACCGATTCAAGCTACCCAACACAAGGATGATACCCTCGTATCTCCTTCTTGTGCTATTCAGGGTGCTTCACCAAGCTTAGGCACCTTCATTCTCGCACACCACCACAACACCTAGAGGTTATTATCTTTGCAGAGCCCCCACTCTTGTGATAGTCCTATTAATGTGTGGGGAACGCATCTTAACCAAAACATCTTATGTCTAGGCATCCCTAGAATACAGAATGGTCCTTAGCTGGCCCAGGGGAAAACAGGTAGCTTTCATCCACTACCTTCATCAACACTTCCTCGTGGGGACAACTTTATGCACATAAGATCTTTCTCATATCTTCTTAACTCATTACAGTCTTAGAGATTTAGCCTTCCTCATGGCCACAATTTTGCCATGCCTGCAATCACTCCATAGGTGGTCAATTTATCATATTAAAGACATCAAACGTTTTATCATAAGTCATATCTTACTTCATTTCTCATTCATCAGATAAGAGTTTTTATACTAGCGTAATCTTTCTACCTTTAAGGCATTTATTGATTTTAAACACAATGCATTTTATTACTCACCTCAGCTGCACTGTAGCCTAAGTTCGTAAGTCAATCCAATTTCATGACTTTAAAGATTTGTTGTTCTACCTGAATCTCTTCAGCACAACCTTTCATTCCAGTTCTGTACTCACTTAGCATTGATTTAGTAGCTAATGAAATATAATTAGAACTTCTTATAAGTGATACACATTCTACTTTATAACAGTTCACAAGATAGCATCTTTAGAAACCAATTAGTACACACTTATATCATCATTCACCATTATTTCAAGAGCTATTAATTTACAACAAGCTGATATCAATTCCCTAAAAACACCTAACTCTACCTCAAGTCTTTGTCCATTTAGAACTCAAGTCATATGTTATTGATGTGCACACATGTAGGAGGAGCATCAAGGGTCTGGTCCAGCTAATTTCCTCACATTTTCTTCATGGAACCACCTTTGAGAACCGACGATTTGTTCAACCTGTTGAGTAGGCCCAGCCATCACAATTGTCTTTAGCAACCATCAATTTATTAATAAAACGTTAGCGTTTATGCATTTTAACACTCCTAACATCCATTCGACACAATGTACATTTTTTTTTTCATTCAGATGTGGCACAGAAGACAATTTAAGCTAATACCAAACAACGTCTTTAAAAGAAGTGCAACAAACAATAATGTTTAACAACAAAGCATTAAAGAATTCCCTTAATATGAAAATGGTGGGGATTTAACTGAATCCCTTTGTCTATAGGCGAATTAATGTTAATACACCACCTGAATACAATTCTACAATTCTGAGAATCTCAAGTGACTTTTCTTTTTACTATTGTCATACATTTTACTTTATAGTTTGGGTGCTAGACCTTGAACTTAAAACAACACTTATTACTCTTTGCTAGGCCTCAGTCAGTGTTGCTTGAGAACAATGCCCATAATGAAACATAATGCATTTAGATTCCTAAAACCTGTTACAGGACCTACTATAAGGTGTTCAATGCGGCATCCTAAAGTGATGTAAGACACAAGTTTAACTTGCCTTGGAAAATTCTAGGTACCGTTGCTAGCCCTGTTAAGAGCCTAAAAACTTTTTAATGGTGCATTATTAATCAGTCTAGTTAATTATGATCCTATACTACCTTTAATACTTCTATGTAGTGCTTGGAAGAAATACAAGTGAATGCCATTGTATAACACCACTTGATATTTGATGCTATCCCTCGTATATTCAATATGTCAATACTCTTTTCCGCTCATGTTTAGAGGCAGAAAAGTAAAGTTACCATTATAAAAGACCATGATAGCTGAAATCAAAATGTCATGTGAAACCTCAAACCTAATCGCATGAAGTTTTACTTAATATCACATACTTAGTTCTCCTAAACTGCTTTAACAGATGGCATGTCTGATAATAGCTCCTATAATTTCTTAATCCACATACAATGTTGTAAAAACTTTCCAAGATTTTATTACATTGCCAAAATCAATACCTCACTTTAGTAGAGGGAAAATAAAACTAGAATTGAGCTTAACAACTTTAATGCAACATGCTGGTTTTAGGCATTTGTTATATCAAGATGCAGTCAAGAAGACAACCCCTTCAAACAAATCCTAAACCTAAACATGATCTCATTACTTGTCATCTATATATATATATATATATATATATATATATATATATATATAGATATAGATAGATAGATATTTCTGCCATCTACTTAAATATCATTAGTAAATATGCCCAGCAGTGTCTTCAATGAAGATTTTCATCTTAGGTATAATATTGTTAATGGTAGTATAGCAAGTTGTTTTTTCATATTTTTCCAACTCTTCATATAGCTAAATAGAGAGAGGTTTACAGCTCAGTTTAACACTGCCCAGATGAGAACAACTATAATCATTTCTTTATTCAAGATTCATATAGGCCTAATTCACTAAGGATTGCATCTCAAAACATTGGAATATACTGCCTAATGTAAGAGGAGTTGGGAAGTATTTGTTGGGCAGGGGGCAGACTAGGGTTATTATGCTTTTATCTTCACACCAACAAACCGACCCACAGTGTTGGCCCTTTCGGCAACAACCTGCGAACAGGTTGTAGTCTCATCCGAAACAACTATGGGGTGCCGTAGAATTAGGTTTCTGCACACGAAAGAGGGATATTATTGTACCTTTAGCCTTAAAAAAGAATAATTATGCAATACAGAGCTTCGACATTCACTTAAATAGCTTCATAGTTTAGATAAAAAGATAGTTTCTTGCTTAACCCTTAACTGGGAATTCACAGCGAAGTTAATACTTGACAATTTATCTTACTTTATCATTCATCTACTTATCAAATGCATAAAAACATAACAGGACAAAATAAAAAGAACCACCACAACACAAGATATACGTGGTTCACCCCCAGTGTAGGGGCTACATCGATAGAACTGTGTTTTATATTCAACAATTTACAAAACACACAGTTCTGATCTACGCACTCAGCTGCAGATCTTCTCAACAACCCAAAACTGTGCACTTAGCTACAGACCCTTTCTTCCAAAACCCTCTGTGAACTCAGCTGCAGAGGTCATCCACACACTCAGCTGGGACTTAACCTTGAACCCAAAAATAGACCTTAGCTTCTTCGCATCACATCATCATAAAAAAAAAAACCCTTCTTGACTCCTTTACATAAGTGCCAATTTATACAAGTGCACTATTACAATACCATGGGCTTAAACCATGGGTACCCAAAAACCATGGGACATTTACAAAAAGAGGGGCTTCGACCCAACCCCAAAGCCCCTAAGACTATTTTGGACCGCAACTCTTCTTACAAGCTTCGCACCAAAACCGCGGAGTTGCCAAAATTAAGGACCTTCAAGGTCCAAGCCCCAACAGGCCCCTAAGACTCACCAGTGTCCCGTCCCGAGACACTCTGCTGCTTTTTGGGTGCTAGAATCTTGTTGGAGAAGATAGTAAACTGCTTGTTGAGGCTGCACATGATATCTTTGGCTACTTGCTCTTTCTCCACTATCTTCATGCAATGTTGCTGTAGAGGCTTCGTTGACCTTTTCCTGTGAAAACGCATCATACTCCTTCAAGACTTTGAGCTAGTTGTCCGCAGCAGTGCTCAACTCCAAGGCCTCATTAATGAGGGGTTGGATAGAGCCAACTAACAGTGTCTCTTTTCTTCTGTAAGACTCAATTTATCGCTGGAGCTCATTACTATGATTCACCTTAAGCATATTTTGTATAGGAGGAAATGTCTTAATTTCTACTTTTATTGCATCCAGCTCTGTCTGTCGCTGCTTGATGGTTTCTTGCAGCTTTTCTACTTTTGGGTTGTCCTAAATTTTGCCCAGGCCTTGACACTTTTGTCTAGTAGCATTGATGCACTACTTACAAGATCTGAGATCTTCGTTGCTGAGGCCTGAATATCTCTACGACGCTGTTCCCTGACCTCTGGTGGGATCTTAGGAATGAGGCGAAGCTGAAGCTCCATAATCTCGGCCTCATGTTCTGCTTTCATCTTCTCTATCTGGCTTTGAGATTGTTGTGCATAGTCTTTCGGCTTGACTATTCTTTGCTCCAGTTCTTCTTCAGCCTACATGTTGAAGTCAGGGATACTTCGACATGCCAAAATATCCAACACTTGCGCTAGTGTAGCCTGCTTGTGTTCTGTTTCCCTCTTCTTCTGTTCAGCTTCTTTCAGCTGCGCTTCGAGGCTCTCACTCTGCTTCATAGTATTCTCTAACTGCATGTGTGTGTAGCTATCTTGTTCTCGGATCTCCTTCATGAGTGCCACTTGACACAGATGCAGCTCCGACATAGACAACTTAGTGTAATCTATGTCAACTGTCATGCTCATCTGCGATCGAGATGCTGCGTCAGTTATTATAAGAGCTGCACTTGGTACTTTTCCTCTATTGTTTATGGATGGCCATTTTCTAGTATTTGGGTGCGTGCTTACTGGGGCACTGCTTGTTGCAGTGCCAGTTGATGTTCTTTCCAATAACGCCTTAAGTTCTACAATTCGTTGTGCTATGCCAGTGAGCGCATCAAGATGTATATATGCAAACTCTACCCATTTGCTGGACAATACCTCTATAGACTTCGTCAGAGCCTGATCAAGCTCCCCAATTGTTAAAGTGGGCTCTTCGACGATATTCTTGCCCTTCAACGCCTTAGCTTTCTTTTTGGGATGAGGCTTAGTAACTTCCTCCACTTCTAGAGACTTATGATTATCTGGGTGATTAGGGTATGAGATGGTCTTGATTGATTCTTCTTCTTCTTCTTCACCATCAACTCTGTCATCTCCACCATGGTCGCCTTCACTCTGCTGTGACTCATCTTGTTCTTCGCTCTCTTCTAGTGGGTCATTCTGCTGTAGCTGGTTAGCACTTGCGTCCACATCTGTTACTGGAGGAACTGGTATGTTGGATCTTGTTCCTGCGTCCTTCATCCATTCAGTTAGCCACTGCTTAACTACTGCGAGGATGTCTTCCTGGTTCACCATGTATGGTAACTTCCACCATGTATGTTTTTTTATCTGCGCGGGCCTATATGAAGACATTATGCATATCAGCGTTGAAGTTGTCCACTCCAGTGTACTGAGAAAATAGCTCATTACTGAGCCACGATGTTTTCAGGATCTCATATGAAATATTCATCGAATAGAAAGTGAACACGTAGTTCATCATCTGCTGCAAGGCCTTATCCTGCGAAACCCAAAGAGATACATACCTTGCTGTGCCAGGCATCTCTGGAGGCACATAAAAAAACTATGCCTCGGTAGGTTCTCTCCATCCTACCAGTGCAATAAGCACTAACAACCATGAATAATGAAAGGGTCTACCTTTCTCCTATGCATCGCAGGCATCTTCAAGGAATTCTCTAGCAATGTACTTTGTCAATTTGTAACTGTAGCCTTCGGCACAGTTCACAGCAATATTGACGATTGAGATAGGTACTTCATTAGGTCTGCACTTCTGCATCAATTTGCATGCTAGGATTTCTACGATGAAGTAAATGTTTTGGTGCCAAATTGTCGAGGTTTGATACCCTCGATTTCCTTTTGTCAGGCTGAAGTGGTCCTTCATGTGCTGCGCTAGCTTCGTATCTCTGTGCTTTCCAACAAATTCAATCCCAGGATCAAGCCCTTCCTTCAACAAGCCTGTAATCCTATGAATCAGCTCTCCATCAATAGAAATTCTCTGGTTTCCTATCCATAGGTGCCCATCATGCACAAACGCTAGTAATTGCTTGACTACCACGGTAACCTGTGCGATGCGACCAAAGTGGGGGACATTCAACATCTTCAACAAGCCAGCTTGCTCCAAGATAGCATCCCACTGTTTCACTTCAAGTAACGTCGTTCCAACCTCCGGATAATGGACGGAGTGCAAGTATTTTCTAGGTGCGAACTGCGGAAACTTATCACGATCATTTGTATCGTGGTCTGCATACTTGATTCGGTCTAATATTCCGGTCATCATTCCGACCAAATTCACACCCTGTGGCAGTGAAGGGGTGTGTAACATGAACTTGGATGTCCACCGAGGTGGCTAAAATCCTGGTCAAATAAGAAAAAGATATGGTGGATGCTACGATGCAACGTTCTCATCCTCACCGAAGTCTTCAAAACCTTCAGGTTGGAGCTCTGCCGAACCAAGAGGATTCATCACAGGATCCTCCGATGTCTTTCCTGATGGCTTGTGCCTGTCTTCGTTCCGCTTAGAGAGAACTTTTGCCTTAACCTTCTTCCTGGTAGATCGTGCTACATCGATTGATTCGGCGCTAGGGAAGGCTCTTCATGAGGTGCACATGTAGGTGGGTTTCTCATAAAGTTCTGCAAACCCCTCTTTCTGAATTTTCTCAACAATTGCTGGACTTCACGATCAGCTGACATGGACTCAACTGCAAAATGTGAAATTCGCAGGCCTAAGTGTCTTCTTATAGAATCCAATGACCAAATATGCCATAACTGTGCATTAAAGACACCAAATCTGATCGAGCGGTGGTAGATCTTGTCCAAACGGCACTAGATTCCCCAAAATCTCATCATTACAGGTAGTTAATGCAGTTAACGTACCAGTGCCACCAAATCTAATTTTTTCCAACGGTTGCATTTTAAGCTTCGACACACCTTTCTTCTTCGGCACAACCACTAACTTCAGCTTCGCCACAATAAGGACCTTCGACACAATATTGACCTTCGACACTTCGTAAATTTTTCAACAATCTGCTAAAGCTCTCTGAGAACAGCTTCATTATAGTCTAGTACCCAATTTCAACTATTCTTGGTACTTAGACTCTTCTTCTTACTATTATGTCTGGTCAGGGGGTACAAGCCCATCCCTGTACTTCTTTAATCTACTTCCATTCACCATGGAGGGAAAAATTTCTCCATTCAATTTAGCTAACTGAACTGCACCACCATCGGTAACTTTCTAAACTATGTATGGTCCTTTCCAATGTGTCTTGAACTTACCTAGGAACTTCATGAATTTACTGTTGTACAAGAGCATAAGATTACCATTCTAAAAATGCTTCTTCTTAGTGTGTCTATCATGCCATACTTTTTCTCTAGCTTTATGTACTTGCTCCTGGAATCCTGCAATGAATCTGTCTTCTTCTAGTTCCAGTATCTTTCCCAGCCTTTCATTCAACATGGCCAGATCATCCATCTCTATGAAGGCAGATATTCTGAGTCTAGGAATAATGTACTCCATGGGCATAACTGCTTCTTGTCCATATACCAGCCTAAAAGGGGTGTGGCCTGTCAAATTCTTGCAAGTGGTTCTATAAGCCCATAATAGTGCTGGAATTCTAAGATCCCAATAATTTTTGTTAACATTGCAAACCTTCATCAGAGCGTGCTCAAGAATCTTGTTAAAGGCTTCGACAGTTCCATTTGCTTGAGGATGGTAGGCAGTACTCTTCTGATGATATACTTGAAAGTCTTCAGCCAATGCTTCAATAGTCTTATTCAGAAAATGTGATCCTTGATCACTCATAAGAATTATAGGACACCCAAACCTCAACAAGATATTATCAAAGATGAAATTTGCAGTTGTAGCAGTGCTACAGTCCTTGATTGGTTGAGCTTTGGCCAAACGAGTAAGGTAATCAGTTGCTGTAATATTGTATCTTGCTCTAGATTTCTTTGCAGGGGGATTGATTTGTCCAACAAAATCAATAGCCCATTTTTCAAATGCTTGTAAAGTTACTTGTGGAACCAGAGGAATCTCATCCCTCCTGGATGGTTTGCCTGTCCTCTGACAGATATCGCAGCTGTGGCAATATTCTCTTGCATCCTTATGATTCATAGGCCACCACAATCCAGCTGTCAGAATCTTCTGTGCCGTAGCTTTCCCTACATAATGACCTCCTGCTGCTCCAGAATGTGCCTCAGCCAAAATCAATGGCTTTTCATGCTCCAGGACACATCTGCGTAGTATTTCATCTGGTCCCATCTTATATAGTTGTCCTGCTATCAAGGTAAAGTCAGCTGCTCTCACCACTAGCTCTTTCTTCTGCTGTGTTGTCATCTCAGAGGGTGCAAAACCTATAGACAAGTACTGAACAATATTTTGAAAATAGTCATCATCCATCTGGATGGAAAACAACTGGGCATCAGGAAGACCTTCGTCCAAACTACTGGGCTCCTCTCTTGACTCGAGCCTCGACAACTGGTCAGGCCCCAGGTTAAGTCTTCCTGGATTAACTATGATCTCATAGTCATACTCCTAAAAAAAAATCAACCATCTACATATCCTTCCACCTAACACATGCTTGTTAACCAAATAGTTCAAAGCAGATTGGTCAGTGAATATCTTAAAATGAGATCCTAACAAATAATGTCGAAATTTTTGCAAGGCATAAACCATAGCTAGACCTTCTCGTTCTGTCATATTATAATTATTTTTTGCTTTGGATAATTTTCTACTTGCAAAAGCAATAGGGTGATCAATATTACCTTCACCTAACTGAGCCAATACTATACCTAAAGTAATGGAAGATGCATCGACATGAACATGAAACTCCTTACTCCAGTCAGGGAATACTAAGATAGGGGTAGTTACCATATTTTCTTTCAAAATATCCAAGCTTTCCTAAAATTCAGGTGTTCACTCGAGCTTAATATATTTCTTCAATTTCTTTTCCATAGGGGCTATAATCTGAGAATATCCTTTAATGAATTTCTGTAATATCCAGTATGACCAAGCGTAGTGCGAAATTTCTTAATAGACTTCGGACGTGGCAAGTTCACAAAAATGGCTATCTTCGCAGGATCCACCATCAATCCTTGCTTGCATACAATGTGACCTAGTAGAATTCCAAAAGGTGCACAAAAGATACACTTCTTTAGGTTCAATGAAATCTGATGCTGTCTACACTTGTCTAGCATAAGCCTTAAACTAGCTATGTGATCTTTCAATAAACCAAGATAGTCCAATCCTCAAAGTAAACTTCCAAGAACTTATGAATAATTTCCTTAAATGCAGATATGACTACTCTGGAAAACATAGCAGGTGCATTCTTCAATCCAAAGGGCATAACAGTATACTGAAAAGATCCCATTTTTGTAGCAAAGGTTGTTTTATGTCGATCCTGATTTGATGGTAACTTGAAAATCCATCAGTGAAAGAATACACTTCTTGACCTCCGACATTGTCTAAAAATTCATTTGTAAAGGGAGTAGGAAAAGGATCATGTAAACAGGCATCATTCAACTTCCTCAGATCAACACAGATTCTAATTTCTCCCTTGGTCTTCTTTTCTTGTACCACCATAGGGCTGACCCATTCGGACTCTTTGACAAGCTCAATGATTCCTGCAGCGAGCATCATATCTAACTCCATCATGAATTTTTATTTATACTCAGGGTTCATCCTATAAGGGCGCTGCTTCATAGGCTTCGCATCAGCTTTCAAAGGTATTTTTATCACTCATATATCATCAAGGATACCTTTCATTTCTAATAACTTCATCGGAAATAAGTCTTGATACTCATGGAGGAGTTCAGTCACTTTGCTCACCATTTCTTCCTCCCAATAATCTCCAATGGTCATTAGAGAAAATTTCAACTCAAAATGGGCCTCTTAAAATGAACTAATAAAATAATAGTTAAAATAATAAACTAATATTTATTAATTTTGGAGGAATAAAAGAAAAAAACTACTTTTTTGTTTGTATTTTTGACATATCTCCCTATGTTTTTACTCAAATTTCGGTCGGTAGAGCTCGTTGGATGCGGAATTAAATTCCGCATCCAACGAGTACCCACTCGGCATACTTTTGACAGACCTCGCTACCCCAAAAATAAGAAATACCTGAAAAAATGAAATGATGATGTCATCATTTCATTTTTCTAGATATTTCTTGTTTTTGGGGTTTTGGGGTCCATCAAAAGTATGCCGAGTGGGTACTCGTTGGATGCAGAATTTAATTCCGCATCCAACGAGCTCTCCCGATCGAAATTTGAGTAAAAACACAGGGAGATATGTCAAAAATACAAACAAAAAAAGTAGTTCTTTTTATGATACCTATCCCCAAATTTATATTAAAAAAGTGTTTAAGACCTATACGGTATTTCAAATTTAAAGCAATTTCATTGGCTAACACATGATGACATGGAATTTGATTAAAAGTTAAAAGGCCCATTTTGAGTTGAAATTTCCTCTAATGAGTGTACTTAGGCATTTCTTCTGATCCAATTTTTATTTTTCTTGTCTTCAAGGGATGAGTTACTTTAGGTGATTCGACTGCTAGTCCATGTACTTCGCAATGTCCTTCTGACTCGGAAATATTAATGTTGTGAGGGTCATAGTCTTCATTAATGGCGAGGTTATAGCATTCTACTGCATTAGCTTCTTGCTCCTTCCAATCAGGTTGGTACTTGGCTATTTCTTTATCATCAAACACCGTAGTATGGATCAACCTAATAGCTGCATCCAAAGCATGACAAATCTCATTAATAGAAAATGTGAGCAAAAAACTATCAGCAAGGCTAACCCAACTTACAGTACCATGGCGAAGCTCCACCTTCGCATACCAGTTCTTTGCTACATCTTCCAGAGTGTGTACAAACCTCTGTACCCATTCTTCACAAGGTACATGCTTCCATGCTTCATAACACTACTCCAAATGTTCTTGAAGGCTAGTCTTACCAGTAAATCTACTTCGTACATCCTGAGGTTGATCCATGAATCTCAGGTGAAGAAACTGTTGACAAGCACTCCAACTATGAATATACTTTTTATTACCATTCCACCATCTGGCAGCTGTGGCTCTGAATACTGACTCTAGAGTCTCCATTTTCTGTGAATCTGGTACTTGCTCTGAGAATTGTACAATAAAATATTCTGGGTCTGTTAAGCCATCAAAAGTAGGTAAGATTCTTGTCTGTGAGCCAACCCATCTGATAGACTTGGTAATTATTGCACATCGATGCCCATGTAGCTCATAAAGTCAATTCTGCCAATTCTCTAAACCTTCATCTGAATCAGTCATGCAAGAACTGTCACACTGCCAATCCATTATACCTTCAGTAGTAGGGTTAACATAGTCGTCTTCTTTAGCTGTGATGTTGTAAATATGATCCAAAACATCCCAATCTTCATCTTTGACTGGCTCTGTATACCTTTCTCCTTGAGAAGGGTCCAGCGGTACTATGACTCTCAAGCCTTTTCCTTCAAATTTCATCTGTCTATTCTTAAGGTTTATTACTACATAATTGCTTATTTCCCATTCAATTCCTAGCAAGGATGGATAGGGGTTTCTATCATCAATTATTTCAATGACTTCAAAATTTGCTAAGGTACTCACTCCATCAATATCCACTGGTACACTAGGGAATCTTCCCAAGGGCACAATATTCTGCTGATTGGCTAATCTCAACTGTATAGGGGACCATTCAATCGTAGGTTTTCCCATTTGTTCCCATGTCTGCTTAGTTAGGACATTCACTTCTGATCCCATATCTAAAATGATATCAGTCATATCGTAATCTCATATCTGAGCATGCAATCTCATTTCTCTTCCAGTCCTTCTAACTCTATTAATAGTTTTTCCTCTATCAGAGCTTCGCTGAGGTTCGCACGACGCAATAACTTACTGTAACTCATTCAAAGCATCCTGATTTCTTAACAGCTTCATACAACTCTGTAAAAATGATGTCAGTATACTTACTTGATCCGACAAAGCTTCTTGGAACTGTAACTGCTGTTGATGCTGTTGCGTAGTTGCTACTGATCTTCTTGGATCAGCAAAGTCTTTTTTAGCTTCCATAAATGTTCCTTTTTCTCTTCCAACATTGAAGGCTGGAATTTTCTTTGGGGTCTTATGGACCCAAGCCTCATAAGGTTGTTTCCCCTTATTCTTCACCTGCGTTGTAGTTCCACTCCTTGTAACAACATTAAGGGTTGGGACAGGTCTTTTCTCTACAACAATCATCTGAAAATTCTGAGTAGGAGTGTCATTTCTTTCTTGTATCCTGGCTATCAAATATGGGCATTGATCAATCACATGATCGACTGCTCTTCAATATCGACATGTCGTAGTTGGGTTCTGACAGTATTTAGATACATGTCCTACCTGATTACAGTTATAGGAAATAACCTAGCCTCAACCTCTTTCAAGCATACCACCATGACCACGACCTCTAAAATTACCTCGACCTGGAGTACCAACATGGTAACCATATCCATCATTGCCTTGTGCATCAGGTTGTACCCTATAAGCATCATAGGTTTGCTCTCTCATGAGGTCAAAGCTGTGACATTCGTCTTCGTTGTGTCCAACTGACTTACAGAACTTGCAGTAGGGATTCTTAGGTACTTGAACATATCTCTGTAGCAGATAGAAATTTTCAGGTCGATGCTGGCCAGTTGTTCTACAGATCTCACAATATAGGACATTAGGGTTAAACGCATTCGGTGCACCAATATTCAAATAATTTATTAACGCAGGACAATGTTCTTTGTCATGACCTTCTGTCTTACATCGTGTACACCAAACCTCTTCTTGAATAGATTTCCCTTTTTTCATGTCGTGAAGCTCCAAAGCAATTTCTGCTAACTATGCCTATATCTGGGATATTCTAGAATTATCTCCAACAGGGGTTGTTTCAAGTTTCATAGCAATTTCCAATGCCTATTGCTGATCAGCAACCTTCTGTTGCATAAGTGGAGTCCTGATATGAGGCAATAGTGCTGCAATGAACCATTCTTTATGATGTTCTTGTCCAATAGTGAAGCTAACTTGATCCAACAGAACCTTGAACCTCTGATCAAAGTCCCAAACTAATTCACCTCACTTCTACTGAATTTATTTCAGTTTAGTTATACACTGTGACTCTGATTTAGGCTTCTTGAATTCTTTGATCATTTCTTTTTTAATATCAGCCAAGGCATAGTTTTGAGTACTGGAAAACTTCATAAACTAGGTCAAAGCTCGGTCTCTGAAAGAGGTGACCAGCTGCGCTCTTCTTATATTTTGATCCACAATATTCTTAGCAGTCCAAATAGCTTCACATAAGAACCAAAACTGCTTTGGATCCTTTGATCCAGTTCCTTTAAAGACTGGAAGCCTGATATCATCATTCACATGGGCCATAGTGGATCGAGGGGGGCGAGGAGGGGGAGGAGGAGGACTCGTAAAAGGGGGGAGGGAACTTACTGAGGTAGACTGACTTGTGACAGGACTACTCGAGCTAGGATTACTTTTAGACTGCGAAGGGTTCTCAGGGATAACAGATCTTTGCTATGGAGTTATAGGAGGGTTTCCAACAAAAGGGGTTTCTTCAGATTCAGATTCTTCCAGAATTAATGAGGTATAATCGGTATTCTGGCCTAGGGCATAGGATGCAAGAGTTCTCTTGTATCTTTTACGATTGCGAAGCAAACCACTTTGCTCGTCGAAGTCACTTTTGCTTCCAAACATAGGTTAGTAGCAATAAATCTAGAAATCTGATTGGATAAGCAATATGTCTTTCTCAGCCAAGAGCATTTTAATTTTTAGACTTAATGAATTTAGGTACTTACCTCTTGGTCCTTTGAAAAAATATCTTTCTGCTTTGCTGAAAGAAGTATGTACGTCGATGGCAAACTCCGTCACAAATGCTTCAAGGGTTCGCGTTGTCCAGAAGTCAACATCTCTTGATACCACGTTGTTCACACTTTTCAACAGCTTAATTATTTATGGGGTCCAGTTAGGAGACTGATCTTCTTTGAAGTTTGTCTTTCTTAATTCTGTCAACCTAGATAACCACTGGTGCAATTCTATGTGGATACTAGTAAAGAAAATTTCATAAATATCAGTAAAAATGTACCTTTGTAGGAAGTCGTCGGAGCTATGACAAGGGTCCTTATTCTCTTGTTCAGCAAATTTCAGATAAGTATCTCCAACCCAGTCACTGATTTCTTTTACTAAGGGCCTCCAAAACATATCCCTCTAAGTACAACGTAGATCCCTCTTGAAGAAGATACTGGTTCAATCGGCAATAGAACCAATTTATTGGGCAGGGGGGAGACCTAGGTTCTTATGCGTTTATCTTCGCACCAACAAACAGACCCACAATGTTGGCCCTTTCGGCAACAACCTGCAAACAGGTTGAAGTCTCACCCGAAACAACTATGGGATGCCACAGAATTAGGTTTCTGCAGGTGAAAGAGGGATATTACTGTACCTTTAGCCTTAACAAAGAATAATTATGCAATACAGAGCTTTGACACTCACTTAAATAGCTTCACAGTTTAGATAAAAATACAGTTTCTTGCTTAACCCTTAATTGGGAATTCACAACAAAGTTAATACTTGACAATTTGTCTTACTTTATCATTCATCTACTTATCAAATGCATAAAAACATAACAGGACAAAATAAAAAGAACCACCACAACACAAGATATACACGGTTCACCCCTAGTGTAGGGGCTACGTCCACAGAACTGCGTTTTATATTCAACAATTTACAAAATATACAGTTCTGATCTGTGCACTCAGCTGCAGATCTTCTCAACAACCCAAAACTGCGCACTTAGTTGCAGACCCTTTCTTCCAAAACCCTCTACGCACTCAGCTGCAGAGGTCATCCACACACTCAGCTGGGACTTAACCTTGAACCCAAAAATAGACCTTAGCTTCTTTGCAACACATCATCATACAAAAAAAACCCTTCTTGACTCCTTTACATAAGTGCCTATTTATACAAGTGCACTATTACAATACTATGGGTACCCAAAAACCATGGGACATTTACAAAAAGAGGGGCTTAGACCCAACCCCAAAGCCCCTAAGACTATTTTGGACTGCAACTCCGCTTACGAGCTTCGCACCAAAACCACGGAGTTGCCAAAATTAAGGACCTTCAAGGTCCGAGCCCCAACAATATTGTTCTGTTAACTAGTCTTAAACCAATAACCAACAATAACATTGAATTAGTAATTGGGATAAAGTATTTCTTAGTAATATTACTAGGTCTATCTTTTCATATCTAGATGGTGCCCATTTTGTGTATGATGGATGATTCTTCCTTTATAACATGGTTAATGACATTAAGATGGAAAATTACATTTTTCTCAAAAGAAAAGGAAAGATTAACCAAGAATGTTTGATGACAATTCAAACTTACACCTATCACAACTATCCAAAAGAGAGTCCTAAGACTAGGAGTAAGATTTTCCAAGTCACTACTAGTAGCACCCTTATCAACTTTAACTAACTTTTGAGCATGACTCATCAGAAGAATAGCATTACAGAAAGAAATTTTTTTTATAAGAGAAAATAGGTGTAAGGATAGAGACTTCCATTTTCACCACTAAAATAATTTGGAAAACATTCTAGCTCACTTTAAGAATTTGTCTATATTCCTCCCTTTTGTATTCTAGGAAAAGATACTTTTATACTAGAGATCAAACCTTCATCATGCAAAGAAACTTAAATAAGTGATTAGCACAGTACTTATCTGGATTCAATTCGACAATTGACAACCACATCGCAATTTCTTCCCAATACAATTCAACTTTCCTTGCAAAAATTATCATGTTATCCCATTCTTAACGGCCCAATGTTGTAGCTAGATTTGATACCATATGTGATATCCCAAAAATACCTTGTTGCAGAATTAGATAAAATGGGTAAAAAATTTTCATGTTTATTAAAGCTTTAAACCATCCAAGTAATGTGCTTCCGAGTTTAGATGTCTACAAAAATATGTTTAGTAAACTTTTCCACCAATAAACCTTTATACTAACATCATCATGTAAAAATAAACATGCATAACATAAAAACACAAAAAATGAAACAACCATGTTCACATGGTTCACCTCGTCCACAAGGCTATGCCCACCAATTTGTTTTCTTTTTATTGCTTATGGGAGAGTAATTACAATATCATGGTACAACCAGATCCATGGTTGATTCACTTTTCCTCAAGTCTCCTCGCAGAGAGACACTTTCAACTCGATATGGCCTTCGTTTAGGACTTTTATGACAACTCATAAAATGATTTACAATTCCTTGGAGACATGACAAACTTTTTCTTTAAACTAACATTTCATACTTGAATTTGGCATTAATCATCACACCTTTACAAGATATGCTCTGTTGAAGTAAAATATTAAACATCTCTTAAAGTAATAGCACACTAAACTTAAGATTTCCATTTGTAATAAGCGGTATAGCAATGCTATTGCAATATATGTCATTCCAATAATCAGTGCAAGAATTATATTATAAAAAGTAGTAAAACACCCAAATAAGCTCTGTCTTAACTCTAACATTGCCATTACATTACTTGCATAAATAAAGTCAGTATAAATACTAAACAATACCAGAGCTTACAATATTTTAATACCGAATCCATACCATAATAGCTTGCAGTTTGTTTGGGTCAGTCCTCACTATGACCATTGTGGCAACTACATAAACTATACAATCTTCAACCGCATTAAACACAACAAATGAATATGCCAGTCAATTATGATGTGACTATCTAACACCTCTACAACTTATAGCACAAACATAAATAAACGTTGAACTTAAGATTGTCATTTCTGAACAGACATTAAAACCCAGCCATCACCAAATCGATCCATGTGAAACCGTGGGCATAAAAACAGAGCTTTAACAACAATAAAACCAAGCCATCATTAACCACCGAATTGATGCGGGAAAGACAAAGTTTTTAACAAACACAATTCGAGTCAGGATAAAACCCTAGATCGACCTTTCAGGAAAAATCATGGCATAATTAAAGAAAACATTGTTTTACAAAGCATTACACTCCAGATCGATTTTTGCAGGATAACAAAGCATTCAACTCATTCAATCTCTAGAATGATTTGCAGAGATTTTGATAAAGGACAGAGTTCAAACTACAGATCGATCTCCTTTTCCTCAAATCGTGGCACATATATTTTTAAAGAACAATATTCAAACTCAAATTGATTGTGCAGAGATCTTATAGAGAAGAGCATTCAAACTCAGATCACCAAATCGCCTTCCTCTTTGTAATCATGGCTTAGACAGAGGTTTAATAATATTAAACTTCAAAACAAGCCGAATAATAAATATGGTTGTGGAAAGATCTTATAGGGAAGAGCATTAAAAAAAATAGCATTCAAACTGAGATCACTAGATCACCTTCCCCTCTGTAATTGTGGCTCAGACAAAGGTTTAATAAAATCAATCTCCAAAACAAGCCGAATAATAAAGACGATTATGCAAGATCTTATAAAAGAATAACGTGCAACTCCAAATCATTGCAGAGAATTCATGAAACAATAACATGCAAACTCCAAATCATTGCAGAGATTTCATAAAGAATAACATGCAGACTCTAAATTGTTGCATAGATTTCATAAAAGAATAACCTGCAAACTCCAAATCATTGCAGAGATTTCATAAAAGAATACATACAAAATCCAAATCATTGCAGATATTTCATAAAATAATAACCTGCAAACTCCAAGTCATTGCAGAGATTTCATGAAAGAATAACCTACAAACTCCAAATCGTTGCAGAGATTTCATAAAAGAATAACCTGCAACTCCAAATTGACTTCGTGACAAATACAAGACTGAGTTTAGGCAAGCACAAATCCAAACATGAAATTGGGAGCATCATATAACCAACAACATCCTACAATAAAATTTCAAAACATAGATACCCGCATGATTACCGAGGACTCCCTTCAGATTAAAGGAGCAAATCCCCAAGTCCTGAATGCATGCCTCCTCGGCATCTCACCCTCCTCTTTTTATAGAAAAAACATACGGGACAAGTGGCAGGATTTATCGACAAGTTTTCCTTTAAGGGTGGAGTAAAATCCTCCTCAGATTCCAAGCTGTTTCCTTGGTTAAATTTTCTATGTCAGGGAGGGAGCGGCACCTACTCATCCACTTCCATATGTAATCAATATTAAACTAATTATTAATAGTGTCATTTATTAATGTCTTATGTAAAATATTTCTTCCGTTAGGTATAGCCGGGACATTGTTTCAGTAGCCAAGAGATAAGATATGCATGCTCACATTTGTATCCAAGCTTGTATTTCTTCAGTAGTAAAAATAATTTCAATTCTGTTCAAAATAAATGGAGTCATAGAATTTGGTACACAATCATTTTAGCTAAAGTTTCATAAGACTAAGAATCGATGTAACATTCATATTAATTTCATCTTTATAACTTCAATCTCAAATCTAATATTCAAGTCGTTCTCAAATTACAAACTATTTTGCATGTACTATTTTATAAAAAAGGCGAGATAGCGAAGGTAAATGCAACGGTTCAATAAATCCAAACCACCTCACTAATAATTAAAAAGAAATTAAACATGTATGAAAGTAACCCTAACAGAAAAACTCTATGCCCCATCAAATTAAACCTGCAATACCCGTATAAACCGTAAGAGACAAATAACCTTGGGAGACCTACACAGTGTATAACCTTAATAATAAAACCCTAGCAATCATAATAAAATCAATCCCTGATTCAAAACCGAGAACAGAGCCTACAGCAATCTCACAGAAAGATTGGCATAATAACCATAATAAAAGTGATAAAACTATTACCAGCCATGCTTTTCATCCTGGCAACAGAGAAACGAGGGAATCCATAAGCAGGGACATGTATAGATTTGATTTATGCTGAGAACTGAAAACAATGATTTTTTCTTAGCACTTGACTGTTGATAATCTTATGATGAAGCTCGCACTAGTAATTTTGTGTACTTTAGGTACTAATACTTACTAGTACATTAAGTAAAATGGACCCGCTTAATCATTTCTTACATTCATGTTAAGGAGGCAGAATGACGATGTCTCTTATACTCCAAACCTTTTGACCATGTTTGTCATTTTGTTACCAACGTATAGTTCCTTTTACTAGGATTTTGCATTTTCGGATGGGGGTCATGAGGGGACATTACATCCCTTTTGCAGCTTTGTCGAAGTTAATTTTGAAGGTGCCCGCCATAAGACATTGCCAAAAATCCAAGTTTTGAGGAGTCTTAATAATTTTTCTAGGGCGTGTATTTTTCACAGGTACCTTCAAGATTTCCCATCCATGTAGAATTTATTTTTCAATCGCTTTTGATGCAAAATCCTACTGGGTCCATGGAGTTAAATTTATTGTTTCTTTTAAGTGAGTTTCTATCATTGCCCAGATTTCCTCAACCCGCCTCTGTTTATTTTTTCAAAAATTCTTAAGTTCTGTGTTTTCCAAATTTTTCAGACTGCGAGGGCATGAAATAGCTCTGAGACCTTGCTCACAATTTAAGCAGCATCACATGGGGATCAGAGGCAAAAGATGAAATCCTCAATGGAAAAAGTAACATCTAAAGTCTGTATGATTCCTTGTTTGTATTGGAAAGTTACCAATACGATAACATTTGATTAATTATATTGAAAACATAGCTTTGATAATTTGAGAATATACTTTATAAAAAAGTTTTGGAAAATTTCTATTAAAGTACCTCAATATAGTTTTGAGAATGATCAGTCTAAAGCAACTTAGTTATAGAAATCTTTGAGATGGTCTATACATGCATTAATACTAGAGTATCAAGTTATGTTGGATGTATAATGTAGTCACTTAGGTCTAGAGGGCTTAGGTGGACATCCCTTGAAAATAGCAAGGTAGTGGTTAAAGAGAACTTAATAAGTTGACCATTTAGGAGTTGCCATATTACCTTGACACTCTACAAGTCTTGCTGGACCTGTAGTAAAATGGTTTAAGAAAAGCTAAGTGACGTTTAAAATAAGTAACTATGCTAAAGACTTATATTATATGGTCAATATTGTAAAAATACAATTGTATCCCATAAATGTTAGAGCTATTAAAATTGCGAATACTCACATTTAATAAAATATATTTAATGTGAAACAGCTCTTTCATGTAAATCAGGAACACAAGATTCCATCTAATCGCATGGGTACATGCTAGTCAAAACATTTACGATTGCATATGTCGTAAGGAAGAATTATGTTTTGATATTGATTTATCGAGTCTCACTACCATGAACTAGTAAACCTAGAAATGGTTCATTGTTGCACATAATAAGTGAATGATGAGAGAAGTAAATTTGGTTTCTAAAACTAAGTATAACAATAGTTGTTAACTTCCTGATCATAAGTTGTTGGTTAACCTATGAATGTTGAGTATCCTTAGCATACTAAATGGATGCTAAGTAAGGGTAAGACTTGGCCTTCAGAGTAGTTGGGAAGAGAATTCAAAATTAGTTACAATACCACCATTGTTGTAATGTTTCCTTTAGATGTAATTTTGGGTTATGCAGCTGTTTCTACCTAGTCATTGGCATTATTGATCTCTTATATATTTTCACAAGAACGAAAACCTTCTTTAAAATACCTTTTTAAAGGGGAACCAGACGACTTACGGACTTGGCTTACAAATCAGCTAAGGTAAAAAGCATGGTGTGTTGTACCTAATGAACTGATTTTGTAGAGAGAGTGCACCTATGTAAAGGCTCGCATTTGGATAAGCTAGAAGAGTTGTACGATATACATAAGTAGCTGGGATATGAAATTATCTTTTACTTTGAGTTACTAATGATGTTGGAATGTTCTTGTCCCTAGCATCGCCACTCATGAATGTGGAATAAAGTTGGAATATGCATCCACTAGTGAATATCAAAATATAGACAAGTAAGGATGTCTGAAGATATTGATATCGAAAATAATTGATAAATGTTGTACAATGTTATATGCTAATATTGCAGGATATGCTAGGAATTTTATCTGCCGAAATTGGCTGTTAGTAATTCAGTGCCTTAATTAATAAGGTTTAAAGTATGGGTGATGTCTTACTCATTATAGATTGTCGTATTTAAAATTTTTTATAAACCAAGGATTAAACTATTGGTGATGTTATACTGACAATGCAGGTCTCATCAAGATTATGAGCATTGATGCAATCGAAATCCTCCTGCATATAAGTGGCAAAGTAAGGAGTAATTTTTCTAGATGAATAACATGGATTATATAACTTGTGAATGACGATTAAAATTTCTCCAAATTATGAAATTTTGACAATTGATTAGTGAAATTTTGGGTTATCAATGAATGTTGTGACTGACCACGTAGCTGATTCATGAATTGGGACAATGACAGTAGAGTCATGTTAAGCACCAACGAGTGTGCATTACAACTAGTCAATGTTAAAATTTATACTGAATACAAACAACAACAAAAAAAATTAATGTTGCGGGAGCACCATGGTGTTAGGCAAGTGATTGCTGTGTGAGCACATTGGTGCTAGGAATATATGGTGCGGGAGCACAATGGTGCTAGTCAAGTGATTTCCATGTGAGCACATTGGTATTAGGTATATCGTGTGGCAAAAAGATCTAGGCACAAAAAATCAGACATGTGGAAGACATGATGTTGTTTTATGTCACTGAGGGGAAATTTTTTAACTAGCGGTTAAAAGGGAGAGTAACCTTAGGAATTGTTGTAAGTCCACACAAAAATGAGAAAAACAAACTCAAGGGGGTTTTGAAAACATAAAACGGTTAAATGAAATTCAGAGTAATTAGACTATTACATGTGTAATGTGTAATGTGATAAAAACCGACACCCAAAGGATGGTAATCATGTTTTTATTGATGAATCATTTGCATTGTGGAAAAAAATTGGGTATCATGATACCAATAAGAAGCTAGAAAGTGTTCCCTAAATTGTAATTGCGGTGTTGCACATAGATATTTTGCTTATGTTTTTTTTAAGCTGAATTATAATTTATGACGTAAGTCTACTAAATAAATTTTGGGGAGACCCAAACTTGTTGTAGGAAATTGTAGGTCTTGAATGATGGGGACTTGAGAAGTACCGAAGGATCTCTAGGGATTCAGAATGAAGAGATGAAAAGAAGAGAAGATGACAAAGAGAAGAAGGAAATTTGGTTAAAGAAAATGCTGGAACATCGAGGACAGTGTTATCTTAAGGGGGGGAGGATGTAACATCCCTCTCAAATTGCCTTTGAATATTTGTAATTTCTGAATGTATTTGTTCTCTGGTGAGGAGCTCAAGGCCAAGGCCCCACCGGCAGAACCTTGAATGTTATATGTTATGATTTCCTAAGTTATAGACCTAAGAGACGCTAAACTAGGACACGACTTAAACAATAGATGACCGAATTTAGTAGGGAGGGTAAAACAGTGAATGGTTCTATGGGAAGAAGAGTGAACATCTTCTTTCAACGACATAAGGTTTAAGTGTCATCCTAGGTAGAAGTAACCCTAAGTGGACTAACTTACGTTGTGGATCTTCGAGTTAATGCCCGTGCCTACCTGGATACATGTTTGGCCAAAAACTTATCCCAACTGAGACACCATGACTTGGTACTTAACCCTAATATGATCAAGTCAAGATAGAAGGAGTGGCACTGGGTTTAGCTTCAACATAAAAGAGTTAAGGGGTTAAAATAAAAAAGGGCTAATTTGAGGAGAAGAGCATCCTAAGGAGCTAATGACAAGAGGGATTTTTTCTTTATGGGTCAAAATCACCTGAAAAACAACAAGAGCCTAAGTACTCTAGCGCTTACCCCCACCTCACCTTAACCTAGGATATGGGAAGGAAAAGGTGTGTATATTATATATAAGGGTATCATATATATTACCAAACCACCTGTAGTGAAAGAAACTGCAGGTATAATATATATAAAGAACTTTATATGTAACAATGGACAATTCTTTCATACATGTATATTATAGATATAGGGGTATTGTATATAATATTAGACCAACTATGGTGAAAGGATTTCATGTATAAAATATTATATATAATGGTGAACAATTATTTTGTGTATTATATAGAAGGGTGTTATATATGATATCACACCACCCATAGTGAAAGGAATTGCTCATGTAAATTATATAAAGAACATTATAAATGACGGATTGAGCATTTTTTATATTATATATGATAGATTAAGAAAAGAGTTTAAAAACCTTGTAAATTTTAGAGGATTATTGCCAGAAAATTGAAAATGGAGAATTAACCAAAAAAGCATGATATCGTATTCCATTCATGACTAGTTCTTGGCGTGACTTAAGGGGAGGTTTGGCTTAGAAAAAGGAAATGATGACCACTAGCCTTGATTGTTGGACCATTTAGTGCTTGAATGGTCACCAGAATCATGGGAATCAATTTCTACCTACCAATTAATAAGCAATTTATTTTATTTAAAGGGATTCTCTTCATTTTGGAAGGGGGAAAAACCTCTGCGTTACTGGCTATAAATTCTAATTGATAAAGGAAATAAGGGGATACCACCAACGGGGGAGTGGCTGCTGCTAGTGCCTGTAAGTAGGGTTCATCTAGCCTGCGGTTCAGCAAAACCAATGAATATAGAGACGGAGTGCTTCTAGAATGGAGAAGAAAGATGGTAAATGGAGTTACCACTAGCATAGTAGAGACAATTGATGACTCGTTGCTGATATTACTATAAGTTTTATGAATTCATAGTTTTAAGATTAGTGTTGTTCTTATACGGATAGAAAAATCAAACGATAATATTAGCTACAATTGATGCGATTTTATTTTGATTCTAAATGCTTTTAGTATTACATTCCAAGGTGGGTGTAGGCACTGGGCGACATGCGTATCAATTTAGAAATTACATGCAGTCTTTTAAAACTTGGGCCATATTTCTACAGTTTAATATATATAGAGAGAGTGTGTATCCTGCATGGAAGAATCAAAGCTCTGTTCACCTTTACCAATGAACCCTTTCAAGATAAGGGAAGCCCCAAAGTTTTAATGCAGTTGTTGCAAGCTATTTATTCTTGTTATAAACTACAGAACCTAGGTGTATATACAGACCTTTATAATGGATTACTTGTGTAGACACCTTTCAGTGCCACCTATGTTTTATATATGTACACAGATCCACGCGATAGCGAAGGAGGTTGCTACATTGTCTCGGACGCACTTTGATCTCCGTCTAATAGCAAGCCTGCAACAATTATCCCTTGGCATTGGAATTATTATTCCCCAACTCTATATTATATATATATATTTTCTCTCGTAATCTCCTAGAGAAAAATCGACTAAATAAACTCACAGTTCAGGGCGTCGGCACTTTAATGGTGATACCAGTACATGGGGAGATACAAGTGTGTATCTTATGTTTCGATGTTCGATTCCTTTAAATATTCCACCTTGAAAGTTTTCAATAACTCTCTCTTGTGAAAGAATGAACCCCCTTTGCTCTCCATTATTAATCTTTAGGGCCCCTTCATGTGTTGGGATTCGTGAGATAGTTATAACCTTCTCAGATTTCAGTATATATATGTGTGTGCACCACTTAGATAAGTTTTACATGGTTCAAATGCTACAAAACCTTTATGAACTACATTTATAATATAACAGTAGTTTCCATGCTCCATCTGTATGGTTGAAATTATAGATAAATATATAATGCATGCATTGTACATTTTCTAATTGAATGCTCTTCAAACGATTTTGGGTAAGCATCCCAGTAAGGGTTGAATGTGTTTTAGTCAAGATATGAAATTTTACTTCACTACATATCAGTCCGTTGAGTCTACACTTTCCCACTCTACTTTATAAGTTTTCTGCATCTTGGGTTTTATATATATACATATATATACATAGATTGCTTGGGTTTAAATATAGACTAGGCTTGGTTCTAAACTTATAAATAGGGTTTAGTTCATATCCTAATTGGATATGTAATTTGGCTATATCAGACATGAAATTCCATAACCTCTACCTATGGGTTATAGATTGGAACCTATTAGATGCAAGGGTGGCAATACGACTAAGAACTTACTTACTTGGATGGAGAATTATCAACCTTATGTGTAGATAGTATGGTAATTAGTTTGTATATATATATTTCATTATGTGCAGGCGTATATTTTCTCATGTAGGTAAGTCTAGTTAGGAGTCATGACTTACTAATGAATATGGATTCCTAGCTTGTGTTAAAAGTGCTCATTTGAAGCAAATAATAGGAATATATGAAATACCCTGTGAGCAGGAGTCTTGAAGTGTAAAAAGGAAGATATGGAAACAGAGTGGTTGCCAATTGTAATCAGATTTTGGAAAATATTACATGATGCTGCAGTTTGGTGGATGTAACCCTGAGTTTGGGGTGAACCACATACATTGGTGTATTATGTTATGTGACTTGATGTGTATTATTTCATGTCCCTGGATGTGCTTGGTTGATCTCTTTATCTATTATGATGTAAATGGTTGAGTGACTTTTCTATGAATGTTTTAAATGCAAAAGAAAATTAGTTTTACAATGGTTAATATGTATGTGCGATCTCATGTGGTGTAAAAGGCAGAAAGTTTTGATCAAAGGCCCTCGCCTACAGTGTATCATGTAAATAACATAAATAGTAGGAAGGAATAAATGGTCCATTTTAATGAGTATTGACTAATGCTGATATATAACCAAAATACTTTCAGAAAATGTTGTTTGTTGCACGGTTAATACCATTGGACATACTTCCCTGTAATGCCATGGAAAAATATGCCACTAACAGGATTGATTCATTTTGTACCAATAGCGAACAAAAAATAAATTTCCCCCTTTGTCACACATAATGGCATCTAGGTACAAGGGGTATGTTACATATGGTATAAGAGAAAGGCTACAACACTCGGACCTAATGGACTCATAGACATATAGGTATGTTGTGAACAATATGATTTGAATATGAGATATTAAAATTACTTATTTGTATGCATGCTATAAAATAAATATTATTTAATGTTAAGATCATTGAACTGAACTGGTTTACATGGGTTTTCTTAAAATTATGTGCAATCCATGGAATTAGTTGCATGAATTGAAATACCAAGGTTATACATTTGATTGGTGAATAAAAAAATGAAGATAATATTAGGCCTGATGCAACATATATATGCAAGATATACTTATGTTGTTTTACATACGTATTGATCAGTAAGGTATAAGTTGAAATTGCTCTTATTAAGATCAAGTGCATAATATTAACACATCAAGAAACGATATTGAAGAGGAAGTAAAGCATTGATATGATACACAAGTATATTTTGGTGCATTCAAATAGGAACTTGATATTTTATAATTGTTTTATGAGAGTATGATGCAACTTATTTTGGGCAAGAATTTGTGAGCAAATAATGCAGGTGCGCAGGGTTACAAGAAGTAGCATCACATGGGGATCAGAGGCAAAAGATGAAATCCTCAGTGGAAAAAGTAACATCTAAAGTCTGTATGATTCCTTGTTTGTATTGGAAGGTTACAAAAATGATAACATTTGATTAATTATATTGAAAACATAGCTTTGATAATTTGAGAATATAATTTATAAAAAAGTTTTGGAAAATTTCTATTAAAGTACCTCAATATAGTTTTGAGAATGATCAGTCTAAAGCAACATAGTTATAGAAATCTTTTAGATGGTCTATACATGCATTAATACTATAGTATCAAGTTATGTTTGATGTATAATGTAGTCACTTAGGTCTAGAGGGATTAGGTGGACATCCCTTGAAGATAGCAAGGTAGTGGTTAAAGAGAACTTAATAAGTTGACAATTTAGGAGTCACCGTATTACCTTGACACCCTACAAGTTTTTCCGCAACTGTAGTAAAATGGTTTAAGAAAAGGTAAGTGACGTTTAAAATACGTAACTATGCTAATGACTTATATTATATGGTCAAGATTTTACAAATAGAATTGTATCCCATAAATGTTAGAGGTATTAAAACTGCCAATACTCACATTTAATAAAATATATTTAATGTGAAATACCTCTTTCATGTAAATAAAAAACACAATATTCCATCTAATCGCATGGGTATATGCTAATCAAAACAGTTACGATTGCATATGTCATAAGGAAGAATTATGTTTTGATATTGATTTATCTAGTCTCAATATCATGAACTAATAAACCTAGAAATGGTTCGTTGTTGCACATAATAAGTGAATGATGAGAGAAGTAAATTTGGTTTCTAAAAATGAGTATAACAATAGATGTTAACTTCCTGATCAGAAGTTGTTGGTTAACCTGTGAATGTTGAGTATCCTTAGCATACTAAATGGATGTTAAGTGAGGGTAATACTTGACCTTCAGAGTAGTTGGGAATAGAATTCAAAATTAGTTACAATAACACCACTGTTGTAGTGTGTCCTTTAAATGTAAATTTGGGTTATGCAGCCGTTTCTACCTGGTCATTGGCATTATTGATCTCTTATACATTTTCAAAAGAAAGACAAAATTCCTTACAGTACTTCTTCAAAGGGGAACCAGATGACTTATGGACTTGGCCTACAAATCAGCTAAGGTAAAAAGCATGGTGTGTTGTACCTAATGAACTGATTGTGTAGAAAGAGTGCACCTATGTAAAGGCTCACATTTGGATAAGATAGAAGAGTTGTACGATAGACATAAGTAGCTGGGATATGAAATTATGTTTTACTTTGAGTTACTAATGATGTTGGAATGTTCTTGTCCCTAGCATCACCACTCATGAATGTTGAATAAAGTTGGAATATCCCTCCACTAGCGAATATCGAAATATAGACAAGTAAGGACGTCTAAAGATATTGATATTGAAAATAATTGGTAAATGTTGTACAATGTTATATGATAATATTGCAGTTTATGCTAGGAATACTCTCCGCCAAAATTGGTATCTAGTAATTCAGTACTTTAATTAATAATGTTAAAAGTATGGGTGATGTCTTACTCATTATAAATTGTTGATTTTCAAGTTTTTTATAAACCAAGGATTAAACCATAGGTGATGTTATATTGACATTCCCGGTCTCATCAAGATTATGAGCATTGATGCAATCGACATGCACTATGGTCTGTGAAATCCTCTTGCGTTATAAGTGGCGGAGTAAGGAGTTATTTTTCTAGATGAATTACAGGGATTATATAACTTGTGAATGACAATTAAAATGACTGCAAATTATGAAATTCTGACAATTGATTAGTGAAATTTTGGGTTATCAATGAATGTTGTGATTGACCACATAGCCAATTGACGAATCAGGATAATGAAAGTAGAGTCATGTTAAGCACCAAGGACTATGCATTACAACTAGTCAATGTTAAAATTTATACTGAATACAAACACACACAAAAAAAAATTAATGCCGTGGGAGCACCATGGTGTTAGGCAAGTGATTTCCATGTGAGCACATTGGTGCTAGGCATATATGGTGTGGGAGCATAATAGTGTTAGGAAAGGATTTTCGCATGAGCACATTGGTTTTAGGCATATGGTGTGGCAAATAGAGCTAGGCAAAAAAAATTGGACATGTGGAAAACAGGACACTCTTTGATGTCACTGAGGGGAAAACTTTTGACTATTGGTTAAAAGGGAGAGTAACCTCAGGAATTGTTGTAAGTCCAAAAAAAAATGAGAAAAACAAACTCAAAGGGGTTTGGAAAACATAAAACGGTTAAACAAAATTACGAGTAATTAGACTATTACATGCTTAATGTGTAATGTGATAAAAACTGACACCCAAAGGATGGTAATCATGTTTTTATTGATGACTCATTTGCATTATGAAAAAAAATTATGTATCATGATACCAATAAGAAGCTAGAAAGCGTTTCATAAATTGTAATTATGGTGTTGCACATGGAGCTTTTTCTTATGTTTTTTTTTAAGTTGAATTATAATTTATGACGTATGTCTACTAAATCAATTTTGGGGAGACCCAAACTTGTTGCAGGAAATTGCAGGTCTTGAACGATGGGGACTTGAGAAGTACCAACAGATCTCTAGGGATTCATAACAAAGATATGAAAAAAAGAGAATATGACAAAGAAAAGAAGGAAAGTTGGTCAAAGAAAACGCTGGAACACCGAGGACGATGTTATCTTAAGGGGGGGAGGATGTAACATCCCTCTCAAATTGCCTTTGATTATTTGTAATTTTTGAATGTATTTATTTTCTGGTGAGGACCTCAAGGCTAAGGCCCCACCAGCAAAACCTTGAATGTTAGGTGATGTTATTTCCTAAGTTATAGACCTGGGAGAAGCTAGACCATAACACGACTTAAACAATAGATGATTGAATCTAGTAGGGAGGGTAAAATAGTGAATGGGTCTATGAGAAGAAGAGTGAACGCCTTCTTTCAATGACATAAGGTTTAAGTGTCATCCTAGGTCGAAGTAAGCCTAAGTGGACTAACTTACATTTTGGATCTTTCGAGTTAATACCTGCACCTACCTGGATACATGTTTGGCCAAAAAATTATCTCGACTGAGACACCACGACTTGGTACTTAACCCTAATATGATCAAGTCGAGATAGAAGGAGCAACACTCGATTTAGCTTCGACACAGAAGAGTTAAGGGGTTAAAATAAAAAAGGGCTAATTCGAGGAGAAGAGCATCCTAAGGAGCTAATGACCAAAGGGATTTTTTCTTTATGGGTCATAGTCGCTTGAAAAACAACAAGATCCTAAGTACTCTAGCACTTATCCCCACCTCACCTTAACCTAGGATATGGGAAGGAAAAGGTGTGTAGATTATATATAAGGGTATCATATATATTAGCAAACCACCTATAGCGAAAGAAACTGCAGGTATAATATATATAAAGAACTTTATATATAATAACGGAAAATTATTTCATACATGTATATTATAGAAATAGGGGTATTGTATATAATATCAAACCACCTATGGTGAAAGGATTGCATGTATAAAATATTATATATAATGGTGAACAATTATTTTGTGTATTATATACAAGGGTGTTATATATAATATCACACCACCCATAGTGAAAGGAATTGCTTGTGTAAATTATATAAAGAACATTATAAATGACGGATTGAGCATTTTTTATATTATATATGACAGATTAAGAAAAGAGTTTAAAAACCTTGTAATTTTTTAGAGGATTATTGCCAGAAAATTGAAAATGGAAAATTAACCAAAAAAGCATGAATTCATATTCCATTCATGCCTGGTTCTTGGCGTGAATTAAAGGGAGGTTCAGCTTAGAAAAAGGAAATGGTGACCACTAGCCTTGACAGTCAGACCATTTAGTGTCTGAACGATCACCAGAATCATGGGCATCAATTTATGCCTGATAGTTGCAACGACAACGCTACCAATTAATAAGTAATTTATTTAAATTAAAGGGAATCTCTGCATTTTGGAAGGGGGAAAAACCTCTGCATTAGTGGCTGGAAATTCTGATTGATAAAGGAAATAAGGGGATACCACCGGCGTGGGAGTGGCTGCTTCTAGTGCCTGTAAGTAGGGTTTTTCTGGCCTGCGATTCACCAAAAACAGTGAAGATAGAGATGGAATGCTTCCATAATGGAGAAGAAAGATGGTAAATGGAGTTACCATTCACATAGCAGAGACAACTAATGAATCGTTGCTGATATTACTGTAAGTTTTATGAAGTTATATTTTTGTGATTAGTGTTGTTCTTATATGGACAGAAAATTCAAATGATAATATGAGCTCTAGTTGATGTGATTTTATTTTGATTCTTAATGCTTTTAGTATTAAATTACAAGGTGGGTGTAGGCGCTAGGTGACATGGGTATCATTTCGGAAATTACACGTAGTGTTTTAAAACTTGGGCCATATTTGTAGAGTTTAATATATATATATATATATATATATAGAGAGAGAGAGAGAGAGAGAGAGAGAGAGAGAGAGAGAGAGAGAGAGAGAGAGAGAGAGAGAGAGAGAGTATCCTGCATGGAAGAATCAAAGCTCTGTTCGCCTTTACCAACAAACCCTTCCACTGTAAGGGAAGCCTTTAATTTTTAATGTAGTCGTTTCAAGCTATTTATTGTTATTATAAACTACAGAACCAAGGGGTATATATAGACCTTTATAATGCATTACCTGCATAAACACCTTTCACTGCCACCTCTGTTTTATATATGTACACAGATCCATGTAATAGAGAAGGAGGCTTCTACGTTGTCTTGGACGCACTTCGATCTCTATCTACTATCAAGCCTACAACAATTATCCCTTGGCATTGGAATTATTATTCCCCAACTCTAGATGATATATATACTTTCTCTCGTAATCACCTCGAGAAAAATCGACTAAATAAACTCACAGTTCGGGGCGTTGGCACTTTAATGGTGATACCGGTACATGGGGAGATACAAGTGTGTATCTTATGTTTCGATGTTTGAGTCCTTTAGATATTCCAACTTGAAAGTTTGCAAGAACTCTCTCTTGTAAAAGAATGAACCCCATTTTCTCTCAGTTATTAATCTTTAGGGCCCCTTCATGTGTTGGGATTCGTGAGATAGTTATAACCTTCTCATATTTCAGTATATATATGTGTGTGCACCGCTTACGTAAGTTTTACATTGTTTGAATGCTGCAGAACCTTTATGAACTACATTGATAATATAACAGTGGTTTCCATGCTCCATGTGGATGGTTGAAATTATAGATAAATATATAATGCATGCATTGTACATTTTCTAATTCAATGCTCTTCGAATGATTTTGGGTAAGCAACCCAGTAAGGGTTGAATGTGTTTTAGTCAAGATATCAAATTTTACTTCACTACATATTAGTCCGTTGAGTCTGCACTTTCCCACTCTGCTTTATAAGTTTTCTGCATCTTGGGTTTTATATATATGCATATATATACACAGATTGCCTGGGTTTAAATATAGACTAGGCTTGGTTCTAAACGTATAAATAGGGTATAGTTCATATCCTGATTGGATATGTAATTTTTCTATATCGGACATGAAATTCCATAACCTCTGCCTATGGGTTATAGATTGGAACCTATTAGGTGCAAGGGGTGGCAAGATGACTAAAAACTTACTTACTTGGTTGAAGAATTATCTACCTTATGTGTATATAGTATGGTAATTAGTTTGTATATATATATATTTCATTATGTGCAGGCGTATGTTTGCTCGTGTCGGTAAGTCTAGTTAGGAGTCATGACTTACTAATGAATGTGGATTCCTAGCTTGTGTTAAAAGTGCTCATTTGAAGCAAATAATAGGAATATAGAAAATACACTGTGAGTGGGAGTCTTGAAGTGTAAACATGAAGATATGTCAACAGAGTGGTTTTCGATTGTAATTAGCTTTTGGAAAGTATTACATGATGCTGTAAGTTGGTGGATGTAACCCTGAGTTTGGGGTGAACCATGTACATTGGTGTATTATGTTATGTGCCTTGATGTGTATTATTTTATGTCCCTAGATGTGCTTGGTTGATCTCTTTATCTATTATGATGTAAATGGTTGAGTGACTTTTCTATGAATGTTTTAAATGCAAAAGAAAATTAGTTTTACAATGGTTAATATGTATGTACGATCTCATGTGGTGTAAAAGGAAATAAAATTTGATCAAAGGCCCTCTCCTACAGTGTATCATATAAATAACATAAATAGTAGGAAGGAATAAATGGTCGATTTTAATGAGTATTGACTATTGCTGATATATAACCAAAATACTTGCAGAAAATGTTGTTTGCTGCACGATTAATAGCATTGGACATACTTCCCTGTAATGCCATGGAAAAATCTGCCACTAATAGGATTTATTTATTTTGTAGCAACAACGAATGAAAAATAATTTTCCCCCTTTGCCACACATAAGGGCATCTAGGTACAAGGGGTATGTTACATATGGTATCAAAGGAAGGTTACAGTGCTCAGACCTAATGGACTCATCAACATATGGGTATGTTGTGAACAATATGATTTGAATATGAGATATTAAAATTACTTATTTGTATGCACACTATAAAAGAAATATTATTTAATGTTAAGATCATTGAAGTGAACTGGTTTACACGGGTTTTCTAAAAGTTATGTGCAATGCATGGAATTAGTTGCATGAATTGAAATACTGGGGTTATACGTTTGATTGGTGAATAAGAAAATGAAGATACTATTAGGCCTGATGCAACATATCTATGCAAGATATACTTATGTTGTTTTACATATGTATTGATGAGTAAGGTATAAGTTGAAATTGCTCTTAGTAAGATCAAGTGCATAATATTAACACATCAAGAAAAGATATTGAAGAGGAAGTAAAGCATTGATAAGATACACAAGTATATTTTGGTGCATTCAAATAGGAACTTGGTATTGTATAATTGTTTTATGAGAGTATGATGCAACTTATTTTGGGCAAGAATTTGTGAGCAAATAATGCAGGTGCGTAGGGTTACAAGAAGCAACATCACATGGGGATCAGAGGCAAAAGATGAAATCCTCAGTGGAAAAAGTAACATCTAAAGTCTGTATGATTCCTTGTTTGTATTGGAAGGTTACCAAGACGATAACATTTGATTATTTATATTGAAAACATAGCTTTGATCATTTGAGAATATACTTTATAAAAAAGTTTTGGAAAATTTCTATGAAAGTACCTCAATATAGTTTTGAGAATGATCAGTCTAAAGCAACTTAGTTATAGAAATCTTGAAGATGGTCTATACATGCATTAATACTAGAGTATCAAGTTATGTTCGATGTATAATGTAGTCACTTAGGTCTAGAGGGCTTAGGTGGACATCCCTTGAAGATAGCAAGGTAGTGGTTAAAGAGAACTTAACAACTTGACCTTTTAGGAGTCGCCATATTACCTTGACACTCTACAAGTTTTGCCACAACTATAGTAAAATGGTTTAAGCAAAGGTAAGTGACGTTTAAAATAAGTAACTATGCTAATGACTTATATTATATGGTCAAGATTGTACAAATACAATTTTATCCCATAAATGTTAGAGGTATTAAAACTGCCAATACTCACATTTAATAAAATATATTTAATGTGAAAGACCTCTTTCATGTAAATCGGGAACACAAGATTCCATCTAATCACATGGGTACATGATAGTCAAAACAGTTACGATTGCATATGTCGTAAGGAAGAAATATGTTTTGATATGGATTTATCTAGTCTCACTATCATTAACTAATAAACCTAGAAATGGTTCGTTGTTGCACATAATAAGTGAATGATGAGAGAAGTAAATCTGGTTTATAAAACTAAGTATAACAATAGCTGTTAACTTCCTGATCAAAAGTTGTTGGTTAACCTATGAATGTTGAGTATCCTTAGCATACTAAATGGATGCTAAGTGAGGGTAAGACTTGACCTTCAGAGTAGTTGGGAAGAGAATTCAAAATTAGTTACAATAACACCACTATTGTAATGTGTCCTTTAAATGTAATTTTGGGTTATGCAGTTGTTTCTACCTAGTCATTGGCATTATTGATCTCTTATACATTTTCACAAGAAAGACAACATTCCTTACAGTACTTCTTCAAAGGGGACTTAGACGAATTATGGACTTGGCCTACAAATCAGCTAAGGTAAAAAGCATGGTGTGTTGTACCTAATGAACTGATTGTGTAGAAAGAGTGCACCTATGTAAAGGCTTGAATTCGGATAAGATAGAAGAGTTGTACGATAGACATAAGTAGTTGGGATATGAAATTATGTTTTGATTTGATTTACTAATGATGTTGGAATGTTCTTGTCCCTAGCATCACCACTCATGAATGCAGAATAAAGTTGGAATATCCCTCCACTAGCGAATATCGAAATATAGACAAGTAAGGGCATCTGAAGATATTGATATTGAAAATAATTGATAAATGTTATACAATGTTATATGCTAATATTGCAGGATATGCTAGGAATACTATCCGCTGAAATCAGCTATGAGTAATCCAATTCCTTAATTAATAAGGTTAAAAGTATGGGTGATGTCTTACTCATTATAAATTTTCGAATTTCAAATTTTTTATAAACCATTGATTAAACCATGGGTGATGTTATACTGACGTTGCATTTCTCATCAAGATTATGACCATTAATGCAATCGACGTGCACTACAGTGTGTGAAATCCTCCTGTTTTATAAGTGGCAGAGTAAGGAGTAATTTTTCTAGATGAATTACAGGGATTATGTAACTTGTGAATGATGATTAAAATCACTGCAAATTATGAAATTCTGACAATTGATTAGTGAAATTTTGGGTTATCAATGAATGTTGTGACTGACCACGTAACCGATTCATGAATCGGGACAATGAAATTACAGTCATGTTAAGCACCAAGGAGTTTGCATTACAACTAGTCAATGTTAAAATTTATACTGAATACGAACACACACAAAAAAAAAATTTAATGCCGCAGGAGCACCATGCTGTTAGGACAGTAATTACCACATGAGCACATTGGTGCTAGGCATATATGTTGCAGGAGCACAATGCTGTTAGGTAAGCAATTGCCACGTGAGCACATTGGTGTTAGGCATATGCTCTGGCAAAAAGACCTAGGCAAAAAAAATTGGACATGTGGAAGACACGACGTTGTTTGATGTCACTAAGGGAAAAACTTTTAACTAGTGGTTAAAAGGGAGACTAACCTTAGGAATTGTTGTAAGTCCACACAAAAATGAAAAAAAAACTCAAGGCAGTTTGGAAAACATAAAATGGTTAAACAAAATTCCAAGTAATTAGAATTTTACATGCTTAATGTGTAATGTGATAAAAACTGACACCCAAAGGATGGTAATCATGTTTTTATTGATGAATCATTTGCATTATGGAAAAAAATTGGGTATCATGATACCAATAAGAAGCTATAAAGCATTCCATAAATTGTAATTGTAGTGTTGCACATGGAGCTTTTGCTTATGTTTTTTTTTAGGTTGAATTATAATTTATGACGCAAGTCTACTAAATAAATTTTGAGGAGACCCAAACTTGTTGCAGGAAATTGCAGGTGTTGAATGATGGGGACTGGAGAAGTACTGAAGGATCTCCAAGGATTCAGGGCAAAGAGATGAAAAGAGGAGAAGATGATGAAGAAAAGAAGGAAAGTTGGTCAAAGAAAACGCTGGAACACCGAGCACAGTGTTATCTAAAGGGGGGGAGGATGTAACATCCGTCTCAAATTGCCTTTGAATATTTGTAATTTATGAATGTAGTTGTTCTCTGGTCAGGAGCTCAAGGAAAAGGCCCCACCAGCAGAATGTTGAATGTTAGGTGATGTGATTTCCTAAGTTTTAGACCTGGGTGACGCTAGACCAGGACACAACTTAAACAACATACGACCGAATCCACTAGGGAAGGTAAAATAGTGAATGGGTGTATGGGAAGAAGAGTGAACATCTTCTTTCAATGACATAAGGTTTAAGTGTCATCCTAGGTTGAAGTAAGCCTAAGTGGAATAACTTACATTCTGGATCTTTCGAGTTAATACCCGGGCCTACCTGGATACATGTTTGGAAAAAAACCTATCCTGACTAAGACACCACGACTTGGTACTTAACCCTAATATGATCAAGTCGAGATAGAAAGAGTGGCACTCGGCTTAGCTTCGACACAGAAGAGTTAATGGGTTAAAATAAAAAAGGGCTAATTCGAGGAGAAGAGCATCCTAAAGAGCTAATGACTAAAGGGATTTTTTCTTTATGGGTCATAATCCCCTGAAAAACAATAAGAGCTTAAGTATTCTAGTGCTTACCCCCACCTCACCTTAACCTAGGATATGGGAAGGAAAAGGTGTGTATATTATATATAAGGGTATCATATATATTAGCAAACCACATGTAGTGAAAGAAACTACAGGTATAATATATATAAATAACTTTATATATAATAACGGACAATTATTTCATACATGTATATTATAGATATAGGGGTATTGTATATAATATCAGACCACCTATGGTGAAAGGATTGCATGTATAAAATATTATATATAAAGGTGAACAATTATTTTGTGTATTATATACAAGGGTGTTATATATAATATCACACCACCCATAGTGAAATGAATTGCTCGTGTAAATTATATAAAGAACATTATAAATGAGGGATTGAGCATTTTTTATATTATATATGACAGATTAAGAAAATAGTTTAAAAACCTTGTAAATTTTTAGAGGATTATTTCCGAAAAATTGAAAATGGAGAATTAACCAAAAAAGCATGAATTCATATTCCATTCATGCCTGGTTCTTGGCGTGACTTAAGGGGAGGTTCGACTTAGAAAAAGGAAATGATGACCACTAGCCTTGATAGTCGGACCATTTAGTGCCTGAACGGTCACCAGAATCATGGGCATCAATTTATGCCTGACAGTTGCAATGACAACGCTACCAATTAGTAAGCAATTTATTTTATTCAAAGGGAATCTCTGTGTTTTGGAAGGGGGAAAAACCTCTGCGTTAGTGGCTAGAAATTCTGATTGATAAAGGAAATAAGGGGATACCATTGACAGGGGAGTGGATGATGCTAGCGCCTGTAAGTAGGGTTTGTCCATCCTACGGTTCACCAAAAATAGTGAAGATAGAGACGCAGTGCTTCCAGAATGGGGAAGAAATATGGTAAATGGAGTTACCACTAGCATAGAAGAGACAACTAATGAATCATTACTGATACTACTGTAACTTTTATGAAGTTATAGTTTTGATATCAATGTTGTTCTTATACAGATAGAAAACTCAAACCATAATATGAGCTATAGTTGATGTGATTTTATTTTGATTCTGAATGCATGTTGTAATGCATTCCAAGGTGGGTTTAAGCGCTCGGCGACATGGGTATCAATTTGGAAATTACACACAGTCTTTTA
Organism: Pseudotsuga menziesii; assembly: GCA_001517045.1. Taxonomy (NCBI): domain Eukaryota; kingdom Viridiplantae; phylum Streptophyta; class Pinopsida; order Pinales; family Pinaceae; genus Pseudotsuga; species Pseudotsuga menziesii. Next base: position 564,125 of record LPNX010367282.1, read on the forward strand.
AAACTCGGGCCATATTTCTAGAGTTTAATATATATATATGGAGTGTATACTGCATGGAAGTATCAAAGCTCTGTTCGCCTTTACCAATGAACTCTTCCACTGTAAGGGAAGCCCGGAAGTTTTATTGTAGTCATTCCAAGCTATTTATTCTTGTTATAAACTATATAACCTAGGGCTATATACAGACCTTTATAATGCATAACCTATGTAAATGCCTTTTAGTGCCGCTTGTGTTTTATATATGTACACAGATCCACATGATAGCGAAGGAGGTTTCTATGTTGTTTCAGATGCACTTCGATCTTTGTCTACTATCAAGCTTGCAGCTATTATCCCTTGGCATTGGAATTATTATTCCCCAAATCTAGATTATATCTATATTTTCTCTCGTAATCACCTAGAGAAAAATCGACTAAATAAACTCACAGTTTGGGGCATCGGCACTTTAATGGTGATACCGGTACATGGGGAGATACAAGTGTGTATATTATGTTTTGATGTTCGAGTCCTTTAGATATTCCACCTTGAAAGTTTGTAAGAACCCTCTCTTGTTAAAGAACGAACCCCCTTTTCTCTCCATTATTAATATTTAGGGCCCCTTCATGTGTTGGGATTCGTAAGATAGTTATAACCTTATCATATTTCATTATATATATGTATGTGCACAGCTTAGGTAATTTTTACATGGTTTTAATGCTGCGGAACCTTTATGAACTACATTTATAATATAACAGTAGTTTCCATGTTTCAATTGTATGGTTGGAATTATAGATAAAGATATAATGCATGCATTGTACATTTTCTATTTGAATGCTCTTCGAACGATTTTGGGTAAGTAGCCCAGTAAGGGTTGAATGTGTTTTAGTCAAGATATGAAATTTTACTTCACTACATATCAGTCTATTGAGTTCATACTTTCCCACTCTGCTTTATAAGTTTTCTGCATTTTGGGTTATATATATATACATATATATACACAGATTGCCTAGCTTTAAATATAGACTAGGCTTGGTTCTAAACTTATAAATAGGGTTTAGTTCATATCCTGATTGGATATGTAATTTGGCTATATTAGACATGAAATTCCATAACCCATGCCTGTGGGTTATAGATTGGGACCTATTAGATGCAAAAGGCGGAAATACGACTAAGAACTTACTTACTTGGATGAAGAATTATCTACCTTATGTGTGGATATTATGGTAATTAGTTTGTATATATATATTTCATTATGTGTAGGCATATATTTGCTCATGTAGATAAGTCTAGTTAGGAGTCATGACTTACTAATGAATGTGGATTCCTAGCTTGTGTTAAAAGTGGTCATTTGAAGCAAATAATAGGAATATAGGAAATACCCTATGAGTGGGAGTCTTGAAGTGTAAACAGGAAGATATGGCAACAGAGTGGTTGCCGATTGTAATTAGCTTTTGGAAAGTATTACATGATGCTGTAAGTTGGTGGATGTAACCCTGAGGTTGGGGTGAACCACGTACATTGGTGTATTATGTTATGTGCCTTGATGTGTATTATTTTATGTCCCTGGATGTGCTTGGTTGATCTCTTTATCTATTATGGTGTAAATGGTTGAGTGACTTTTCTATGAATGTTTTAAATGCAAAAGAAAATTAGTTTTACAATGGTTAATATGTATGTACGATCTCATGTGGTGTAAAAGGCGGAAATTTTATATCCAAGGCCCTCACCTACAGTGTATCATGTAAATAACATAAATAGTAGGAAGGAATAAATGGTCGATTTTAATGAGTATTGACTAATGCTGATATATAACTAAAATACTTTCAGAAAATGTAGTTTTCTGCACGGTTAATAGCATTGGACATACTTCCCTGTAATCCCATGGAAAAATCTGCCACTAACAAGATTGATTCATTTTGTAGCAACATCGAATGAAAAATAATTTTCCCCTTTTGTCACACATAATGGAATCTAGGTACAAGGGGTATGTTACAGACATTTTCGCCGAATGTTATCAACTATTTTTTTTCCCACTGGGATGCATACTTTTCATGCCATAGCTTAGCCCATGATTCTTCCTCATGGGTTATCCATTTCCATCGGATCTTGGCTCCCGTCGCTTTATGAATATCTAATGGGTCATGTAATCCTAAACGTCCCACATATTTGGGTTTGCATAATGTTTTCAAGTCCACCAGATGCCATTTTCTGTGACCTTATGTCCCCCCCCTCTACATTATTGAACCCTATCTTGACTTACATGGTACATTCAATAAAATAATCATTTCTTTTACAAGGTTTTTGATTAATCACTTTCATAATATTAACCTAGTAATTGGACAATTTGACATATTTGTTTATGGATTTGTAATGAGCAATTATTTTAGTTTCATGGAAACATAATAATAATAATAATATCATTTAATACTTATCCTAATAATAATAATAATAATAATAATAATAATATTAATTTATTGTAATTAATAAGATCAATATTTATGTGTTTAATTTCTAAGTACCCTAGCACTAATCTAATACACTTTTCTTAATAAACAAGGTATATTTATTGGATTAATTAATCATAGTTAATAGTTAAACCATACAACTTTTCAAAGTTAATGTTTATCAATGATATTTCATATTGACAACACTTATCTTAATTGTTTACTACGATGTCTACATATAATTGACAAATAGTTTGTTGATCCACTTTGCTTGATATTACAAGCAAATCCAGGTATAGGAAAGTCATATGTGATTGGAGCTATTAAGGTTGCTCTTGAAACAAAGTCTCTATCATAGAGAGTCCATTACTCCTTTCGGATCCTATGGGGGTAGCAACATTCAACATTTCAACAACAACAATTCATTCGACACTTGATATACCAATCAAAGAGATAACCAATTTACAAGGGTCGCGTTTAATCACATTGCAAGAAGAGATGAAACATGTAAAATATATCATAATAGATGAAATGTGTTTTATTGGAAGAAATCTATTGATTAAAATTGATTGAATACTTCGACTGTAAGCTTTCTCAGAAAAAACTAATATTCCTTTTTGTGGAAGGTCAATTATATTAGTTGGTGATTTGGGTCAATTACAACATGCCATCGATAAACCTTTATATGCATCTAAATGTATTACAAAAGAATTATGAAACTCATTCACAACCATTGTGACCCTTGATACTGTGTTTTGAGAAGATGGACAAAGTGATGAGAAAAAATGTTTTCATCATTTGTTGATGAATGTTAAATATGCACTAACAATGGTGGAAGACTAGAAATTGGTTGTGACCTGGACAGATCCTTCATTGGATGCTTCCACAAAAAGAAGTTTTGGAATGGCCATTCATTTGTTTGCAAAAAATGATGATGTACATCATCATAATAAGCATTGTATAAGAAATATGAATTTTCCAAACGTATCTAGTGTTTCTACAAGAGTGAGAAGAAAGTATTCTATAGAAACAAAAAATGAATACTTGGAACTTGAGTTACTTGTTGCAAATGGAGCTAGTCTGGCACTTATATTGATCAAATGGACACACACAAGAATAGTCAATGGTGATCTTGGAGTGACAGAACAAATTCTGTATAACCCATGAAACATTACCCCCAAAACCACCCACCTATGTTTTGGTAAGATTTGATAAATACGTGGGGGTTCCATGGGATTAATTAACCGCTCAAATTGTTGTTATTACATTAATTAAAATAGGTAATTAAAAACAAATTCCATTGAAACTTTTGAGGGTTAACAATTCATAATTCACAAGGATTGACATTGGAGAAAAGTAGTATTAATATTGGAAATAAAGGGAGGTAGGGTATGACATTTACTCCAATATATCGAGTTAAAGATTTTAATAGTATTCAATTTTAGCCTTCCTTTTTCATATGATCGATATGAAAAGATGGAAAACATAAGTGTGGCTATTCAAACATATGAAGAAAATAGATTGAGATTGATTACTTTGTAATATATTATTTATGTATTTTACACATCCTCTTACTTTCTTGTTATTCACATGTTTAGTTATTCAATACTATATCCATCTTATTCCTATTTTTAACTATTGACGCTCGCTTTACATTCTTCATATACATAATCATGATTATATATAAATTTTATGTGACTACCCCAGATTGCAATGAACCTAGATATACCTAAACTATGGATCTACCATACGTCGAGAGGGATCAACTCCCTCAACGTGCAAACCTCTCCAAATAGAGATATACAATAAAAGAGGTTTGCACCTATAGGGACTTCATCCCTCTCAGTGCATGATAGGTGGTAAATACTAATGTGGAAAGTGAACATTAGATAATGAGAAAAAAAGGTCAAAGAAAGTTTAGTTTTGATATTAAAAAAAAAGGTAGAAATATAAAAAATCAATTAAAATCTAGATGGAAGGTCATTAAAATCAAAATTTGTTACTCTTAGAAAATTAAGATTAAGATCATTAATATTAATGATTTTTTTACTATATTTTTTTCTCATCTAACTAACTTTGATTTTTCTATTTTTATTCTCTAAAATTTAACATCCTCATTATAAGGTTTCCATGGACTCGAGAAAGTTTAAACTTTTATTTCACAATGTTTCTATTTTCTTTCTTTCTTAAAAATAAAAATAAAAATAGAGTAAACATGGTATATATCCATAAAAATTTTAAGGGAGTATTCAATGTGAAGGAATACCTAAAAATATGGAAAAATTTTGTTTTTTAAAATTAAATTAAAATTGAAATAATAAAAAATATATAATAGAATTAAGAAAAATAATGTAAAGGAAAATTTTGTTACTATTTGAAAATTAAAATTAAAATCATTAAGAATTTTTTTTTACTATTTCTTTTTATTATTAAAAATTAACTAATTTTTAAAATCCTCATTATGACTTTTAGATGGAGTGCCCAAAAATTTGGACTCTTAACTGCCAATGTTAGTCATTTTATTTTTTACTCAAAAAATAAAATAATCATTTTATATATCCATCCAATATTATCTATTAATTTTTTTTTAGTTATAAATAAATTTATATATTCTTAAAATATAATTTATAATTAATATAATTTAAAAAAGGTCCTTCAAATTTTCAAACCAAATATTCAGTGAAAATATGGACAGGATTTTGACCAACATCAGTTTTGTTAAAGTAATAATTTTATATATCCATCCACTATTAACTTTTTTTAATTATAAATAAATTTATATATTATGAAAATGTAATTTATAATTAATATAATTTAAAAATGGCCCTTTAAAATTTCAAACCAGGTATTCAATGTGAATCTAGAGGTGAAAATATCGACACGCTTTTGACCAACATCATTAGAAGCCAATGTAGATTGAGTGAAGTCAATATGGATTGAAATAAAATCACTATCATTCCATGTATATCATAACTATATCAAAGAGGTCTGGAATTGAAATTTGATAGTTTGTATGGATCATAACTATCTCAAACGAGTCTCGTATTGGAATTTGATAACTGGTAGAATTTTTTTAAGTTTTGAAATGTATTTGATATTTAATTATAAAATTAAAATTTAATTGTGATGGATATAAAAAATTCTAAAATGTAGATTTGATTTTTGCCAATTTAAATTTAGTGTCATAAATTTTAGTATTTGTTCCAGGGTGTAGGTAGTAATCATTAATTTTAATATTTGTTTGAGGATATGAGGAAATTGAAATTTTAATACTTGTTTCAAGGTGTAGGTTGTACCCTATAGTATTTATTACCCATGGTATTGGTTGGCCACTCTATAACTACTTACCACAACCATTCTTTCCTTCAGCTTGTTAGGCCTATGGTTAGCGGCAACCCCTTTTCCTATGATCGAACCCAACCTCCGCCAAATCCTATCTAAACCCAGCAGCCAGGGATTGAATCCCACTTCTTCCAAATCATATCTATCTCAATAGTAGGTATCACTATCGAGTACCCACCACTCCATATGGTTCTTATTTCTCTTCCTTGTGCATATTGGTTGTACCTTTAACCATAGGGTTTTTGATGAAGTCTTCCAGGAGATAACACGTTCAAAGTTGTGGGCACTGGAGGGATCGTTTCAGTTTTACTTGAGGACGCTCAAATTCTACCAGTTGTCATCCAGCATAAAAAGGTAAGCATTGGAATCTCAGTTCCTTCTCCTTACAAAGATAACTTTGTCCACCTTTCAAACATTGAAAATTTCTACCTATTTATGCAGTAATACACAAAATTCTTATTGATATATTTTATTTGTTCCTATTCATATGTATATATATATATGTTTCTAAAATGTTTGTATGAAGGATTTTGGAAGTTTAAATACCCTTGAAAAGAATTTCTTTTTTATGTGGTATGCTATCAATAAATCCATACATGCATGGGATCTTATAAAGTGAAGACATAAAGTGAATCTTTGAGTCATTTATTTGTTGTATGTTATGTTTCTATACATGTATGAAAAGAGTTTGGTCTCTTTGTTTGGGTTATATTTTATTGGGATAGAGAAACTGTAGAAACACATTTACTCTCCTAGATTTCCAATTCCCTCAACAAATTATATAAAGCTCTTTATCTATTATTTCATGTAGAATCTGGTTGATGTTGAATAGCAATTTTTTTGAAGATACATTAGTATCATCCAAGGTTTGTGTAATAACCAGTTTTTCCATCTTAAAATATTTTGATCAAGAAGGTGAGGTTATAAAAAACATTTTTATAATTCCTTAAGTTTTTGGTAAATGTGGGGCATCGGCGTATTTTTTTGGTGCACCACAAGAGAATCCACAATTAGGAGTAGGGGGCATAATTTACCTAATGATTCTATTTACCACAAGTTCAAAGTAGGTTTAGGTGTATGCTCAAAAAGTTCAAAGTAGATTTAGGTGTATGCTCCAATGACAAAGCTCAATTATTGGCACTTGAATTTGTCCTCAAATTGACATCAAATCTAGACATTTAAAAAAGATAAAACTTTGGAGATTCATTTCTTGTTGTTGAATTGTAATTGAATAGATGCCTAAGAAAATTAAACAATATTGTTCTAAGAAGTTTATAGGATGTGGAACTAATGGATGTAATTTTAGGTCATTACTTTTTTGAAAAAAGAACACAAAATCATATTCTCCCCCAAGAAAGGCTCGTGGTGGAACATATGCTATCAATCAAAGAAATACTCACAATTTTGTATCCAATACTTTATATTTCATGAATGAGGATTGAAAAACATATTATAGATAACTATATTTTTTCCTTATAGTTAGTGAAGGTTTTCTTTCAGATACTTTCCTATTTATTAAATATGGAAGATTGTTTTTCCACAACATTGTTGGGCTCAAAGATTTTAATTTGAGAAATTTTTATTTAATTTGGACACAAAGCAATAATGAGAAATTATGCTTTTTATCTAATTATTAGAAGATATGGATTCCATGACATTTATATTGCTTTTTCATTAGAGAATGCACTAAATCTTTTAATAAAAAAAATGTGAGGTTATAAAACATTAAGTTAAACATTGAGTTATAAATTATCAAGTTTTTGATAAACCTAGGTCATAGAGGCATCATTTACTTCAAGGACTCTCTTTACAACCAGTTCAAAGCAAATTTAGGTGTATGCTCAAAAACCATATCTCAATTATTGACACTTCAGCATGTCATTGAATTGGAATGGGATCTAGGCATTTAAAAAATACATATATGGGGAGATTCATTACTTATTATTGAATGGATGTTGAATAAACAATCAATAGGAATTTGTATGGTGAGTTAATGTCTCTTGCAATTACTTAGGTCATTTCTTTCAACATGTATATAGAGTGAAGTGAACACAAAAGCATATTCTCTGTGTAAGAAAAGGTTTCTCCTTGCATCATGACATACATGGTATCAATGCCATGGATTTTTATCATAAACTTTATATTACATGAGGATTGATGTAGTGCTCTGCCTAACCAGTAGAGCACTGTGTCCATTTCTTTGTGATGTTCTCTATCTTATCCTCATTTTGAGTTAGTTTTTTTTTTATAAAATCAAGACATTTTAATCATATTACAAGTTTATATCCATGTTTATTCTATTAGTTTTATAACCATATGAATGTACAAATATGAACTGTAAACATATTAATGTATAAATATGAGTTGTACATGTTTGATAAACTTCATGAATTTTTGTAAATTAGACAATAATTCCATGCAGGAATTTAGTATCTAAATACCTGTAATTTAAATACCTCGAACCAGTGGTTGTAGTATATCCAACAGTTTGTTGTAGACCTTGTAGTCTCCTTCACCTTTCATCTTTCCATCAAAGCCTTTATTAACAAAATGATGTGCCACCCTGCCAACCAGCTCTCATCATGTGCTGGCCCTAGGAAACCCATGGGTTTCCTAGCCCCCGAGCCCACAGACCAATAATACCAAGAGAAACTTCCTTTCCATTCTATATCTTTCTTCATTTCCACCCATTTCTCCGTCATTTTCAAATATCCTCATCCTTGAGTTATCCCCCTCCTCAATTTTTTCCTCAGTCATTTTTCCACTGATGTAGAGTCTAATTTCCCCCCCAAAAAATCCTCCCCCATTTCTCTTTGATACCTCCCCTAAATACTCATTTTCCTCCTACTTTCTTCCACCTTGCTCCACCGCCTTTCCCCCAAAACACTTCATTCACCTACCTCTTTCGGTTTTTGATGTTAGTAAATTATTATAATCATGAATATACATTTATTCATTTAATTGTCCTTATCTCAAGCATCCAAATAGTTAAGGTTATTTAAGTTGAATTGAAGTTGGTTGTCTGGCATTTATTAATTCTTGGAATGTTCACCACTGGTCCCTCACGGGATGGCGGTTTAATAGCTAGTCCTATTCAAATCAAATATGTTGAATAAAATAATAATTTAGTAATTATCTTGTGTACAGGTGAGTATCTTAGTTGTTTTACTTGATCCGGAATCTGATGTTAGTAATCATAGTAATAAGTATTATTATAAAATCAATCATGTCATATCTTGGTGGTCATATTCCATAGTTCAATATACATGTTTAACCTACATGGAATCATTTGGAATATTTGATTAATAATTATTTTACTCGAGTTATTTCCACTTGGGTTTAATTGAACAATTGACTACATTTACCACAAGAGCGTAATAATAACAATAATAATAATAATAATTGTTTAATTAATTAATTGACTATGTTTAACACAAGATCTTAATAATCATCATAATAATAATAGAAATAATTGTCTAATTAAACTATCAATTATTTTTACCACAAGAGGCACTATTAATAATAATAATAATAATAATAATACTAATAATAATACCATTAATAATAATTATAATTAAAGACATTTTATAGTTGTTTGTTTTTAATTACAAGTATCATAGTCATGAGCATGTTATCTCTAGATTCATAATCAAAGCACCCTTAGGGGTTTAAACAACCCTAAAAAATTTGTTAATGTAAATGAACAATGTTTAAGTCTACGCACGATAACTTTCTGAGGATTATTCTAATTTACGACACTTCATCACTTACGTATTATAGTGTTCACCTATCATTAATGAATATGTTAACTTAACATTCATTATTTCATTAACATATTTACCTATGAAAACATATACCATTAGTGATCATGTTAAGTATTGGTATGTCGATATTGGTATACGTGTGCAAAGTGTGCATGCATGGCCAGTGCATGCATAGATCATACACGTACTATAAGAAAACATCATATAT
>LPNX010367283.1:0-10151 GCA_001517045.1 Pseudotsuga menziesii
ACAGATCTCGGGGATGGCCAAAGCCCTGTGAATAGTCCGATAAGGCCCTTTTCAGAGAGGGTGACCGCCTTCCTTTTGGAGGCTGCTGAGCTTAGCTTGACCTCAAGAACTTCAGCGAGCTTGACGAATCGGGAGGATGAGGCGGCGGCCGACGGTTCGCCCGGGAGGGACGCCACAATATTCTGGAACTGATCCTCAATGGAGGGGGGATCAGGCGGATCCATGGAGGAACCGCCGATCATCACGAAGCAACCGCGGCTCTGCAAGGGACGGAACGGAGCTAGGGTTTCGCAGAGCTCTCACTCTGAAAATTTCTCGTGAGGGACCCTCACATTTAAAATACAACATTATAGAAGACATCATTTTGCACCATTAAATCGATACTTATTTTTTTTTAAATTGGAGCATATCCTTAGAAGGACTATCCTTACATCACCACTGTTTTGGAATATTATTTAGCTAAACATATCTAATTACATATATTTATATGAATTTTATTAAGGAAAATAAAAATAAAAATTAAGAAAAATAAATTACAATTATATATAAACAAAAAAATACGAAAAGAAGAATTATATCTTAGAAGGACTATCCTTACATCACTACTGTTTTGGAATATTATTTAGCTAAACATATCTGTCAGGTGGAATAACTCCCGAATTCTTATTATTTCTCCATAGAATGCCTTTATTTATACATCTACGATGACTCTTGGGATCACACATCCAAGAGTCTCTTCATATTCCTAATATTTACAATAACGTATAATCCTGACGGATTATATTCCAACAATCCCCCCCTTAATCCGAAGGGGTGTTAGTAAGTCCGAGCATGTTTTTGAATCTTTTAAACTTTTCTCGTCCAAGCGCTTTGATGAAGATGTCTACAACTTGATCATTTGTGGAACAATGTCGAAGATGGACTGTCTTGGCCTCTACATGATGTCGAATCAAATGATACTTTTTGTTGATGTGTTTGGTTCGATCATGGAATCTGGGATTCTTAGCCAGCTTGATTGCAGAAGTATTGTCGATCAATAATGGAGTGGAGTTCTCTTGTTTTTCTTGCAAATCTTCCAAATCTTCAAGTATCTTCCTGAGCCATACTATTTCTTTCGTTGCTTCAGCTACAGCCACATATTCTGCTTCTGTTGTTGAATCTACCGGAACTGACTGTTTGCGTGATCTCCATGAGACAACTACTGATCCAAGACTCATAGTGTATCCAGAAGTTGATACTCCTGTCTCCTTATCGCCATCAAAATCTGAGTCTGAGTACCCAATAAGTTTGAAGTCATCCACCTTAGAGTACTTGAGTCCAACGTCTTGAGTCCCCTTCGAGTATCTTAGAACTCTTTTTGCAGCTGACCAGTGTCCTTCACAAGGTTTATGCATGAACCTTGAAAGTATGCCAACAACATAAGAAATATCTGGTCTAGTTGTTGTAAGGTAGATAAGTCTTCCTACAAGTTGTCGATACTTGGTCGCATCCTCAAATTATTTTCCTTCGCTTGATGTGAGCTTCATTTTTTGTTCCATTGGAGTAGAGATAGGGTTGCATTCTGTCATGCAAAATTTGTCTCGTAGTTCTCCAACATATTTTTTCTAAGATAGGAATATGTACTTAGGATGTTGAGTGACTTCAATTCCTAAGTAATAGTGGAGATGTCCCATATCTGTCATTTCAAAGATCTTTTTCAAATATTTCTTTATGGATGCTATATAGCTCTCATTGTTCTCTATTATCAAAAGATCATCTACGTACACCACAAGATACACAACAGATCTTCCAACTTTCTTTATAAACAGTGTTGCATCATCAAGATCAAAATGTTCAAAATTTAACTTCAAAAGATGCTCGGTTAATTTTTCATACCATGCGTGAGGCGCTTGTTTTAGGCCATACAAGGATTTGACAAGCTTGCATACCTTTTGTTCTTTTCCTTTCACAACAAATCCTTCTAGCTGAGACATGAAGACATTCTCTTTCAAGTCTCCATTCAAGAAAGCAGTCTTCACATCCATCTGATGAACTTTCCACCCATTTTGAGCAGCTAAAGAGAGTAATGTACGGATGGTAGCCCATTTTGCTGTAGGAGAAAACATTTCTACATAGTCAATTCCTTCCTTCTGTGCATAGCCTTTTGCTACAAGCCTTGCTTTGTGCTTGTCAAGTGAGCCAACTGATCTGTATTTGTTCTTGTACACCCACTTGCAGCCAATTGGTTTGGTTCCAACTGGAGGGTCAACCAGCTTCCAAGTTCCATTCTTCATGAGTGCATCATACTCATTCTGCATAGCTTCTTTCCACTCAACTCGAGTAGAAGCTTCTTCAAAGGAAGTTGGTTCAAAGTTAGTAGATAAATTAAATTCACAATCAAATGATACATCCATGTCATCACCTGAATTATCTGCTTCTCCTCCATCTTCATGTCTTTTAGAACTTCTCGTACCCGTCTTTCCAACTTCATCCGGATGGACACTTTCAAGTGTCTTTGTGGCCCATTTAGGAATCTTCCGTGATGGTCCTGGTTGATCAGCTAGTGGTGCTTCATTTTCTTCAAGGTTGAGTCTTCCAATTCTCTCAATCACATCATCCAGTTGAATCTCTTGTTTAGGTGAAGTAGCAGGAACTTCTTCATGCAGGGGAGTTGGTGCTTCATATGGAAATTCCAAAGGTTGATCCAGAATAGGAATCCCCCCTTCAAGGTTTGGAATTTCATATTCATTTTCAGAATATTTCTTTGGATGAGGATATTTTTCCAAACAATCAAGCTGTCTCTCAATGGACTGGTCATTTTTATTAGTCTCAAGAAAAATAACATCTTTGGAAATAACAAACTTCTTGTTTACCTCATCATATAGACGGTATGCCTTGGAGTTTTCTTCGTACCCCAGGAAAATGCATTTTCTGCTTCGAGCACCAAGCTTCTTTCTTTGCTCCTTTGGAATCAAGGCATAACAGGTGGAACCAAAAACTCTGAGATGCCTGACTGAAGGGAGATGGCCAAACCACATTTCATGTGGAGTCTTGTTATCAAGAGCATTTGAGGGACTTATGTTTCTCAAATAGGCTGCGCATTTCACCGCATCACCCCAAAACATTAGTTTTACATTCTTAAAAAACATCATTCAGCGTACCATATTCATTATGGTTCTGTTCATTCTTTCTGCTACACCGTTTTGTTGAGGATTGTAGGGAACTGTAGTCTGATGTGCAATTCCATGTTGGCAAAGATAATCTTCAAAAGCATCTGAAGTGTATTATTTCCCATTGTCAGTACGAAGTGTACCAATTTTAGATTGTGCTTGTTTTTCTATCAATGCATGAAAGTCCTTGAATGTTTGAAATGCTTCTGATTTTGTCTTTAATGAGCAAATCCAGCACATTCTTGAGTAGTCATCAACAAAGGTCATAAAATACTTATTCCCATTGGCAGAAGAAGTTGGCATTGGGCCACACAAATCAGAATGCACTAATTCTAATTTCCTACTTGCTCTGAAATTAGATTCATGGAATGGAAGCTTACTGTGTTTCCCTAATATACATGCATCACATTTGCTCTTCTCTTTGGGAATGGTGGGCAAACCAAATACACCATTCTTTCTCAACAAACGAAGACTGCTATAATTCAGATGACCAAATCTTGCATGCCACAATAAACTTGATGACAAATTACTTTCTCCATGCCAAGAGAGGTAGGCATAGTTCTGAACCCTTGCAGATTAATCCTTAATTACATATATTTATATGGATTTTATTAAGGAAAATAAAAATAAAAAATTAAGAAAAATAAATTACAATTATATATATAAACAAAAAAAATACGAAAAGAAGAATTATAATGCGTAATAATGATAAAAACAAAAAACGAAAAAAATATTATAACATAGTGTATAGTGTTTAACATAGTGTATAGTGTTTAGCTCATTCACATTTGGAAAAGTACTTATTAGAAAATTAAAATTGCATGCAAAAGTACTTAAACTATCATTCAAATTTGCAAAAGTACTTAAAATATCACGCTTACTACCTACCCAAACAACAAACAACGCCTTGTATTGCCTTTCATCCCCTTCCAAGGAAAACATTACTAACATATACATTATTTACACATGTTTTGATCATCTTGTTTATGAATAAGATTAGATTTGAGGAAATGGGTAAATTAAGATAGATCTATTTTAAATACTGATTTATCAAGCACCCAGAGGGATCCAATTTCTTAAGGTGTACATTATTTACCATTTGACTTTCTTTAGGTACTCGATAGATGTGGGTTTAAAATGGATCTATGCTAGTTTAAATTTTTATATATTTTATTTAAGTTGATATATAATTTTTATTTTTCATTTTTATTTTTTAATATTTTTAATTTATATAGGCTATCATAACTTTATTAACGTGACATGATCTCTCCCATACTAGGCTGGAGAGCACGTGCTCTTGATACAATCATCGCATATCCTTCTTTAAAGATAAAATTTCAAAGATTGATAAAAAAATCAATTTTTTTAATATAAAATGATATAGAAAAAGGAAGAGTTCAAGTAACAAAACGTTATGAGCTTGAACATATAAAAATAAATCATATATATATATATATATATATATATATATATATATATATATTTAAAGAGTTTATATATATATATTTATTTATTTATTTATTTATTTCAAACCATTCTATTTTTTAATAAAGTATATTAAAGTAAAGATAGTTTATAAGTAGATATACTTCTAAACAAAATAAATTAAAAATATAAATTTATCATTATTACAATATTATAATTAAATTTAATTTGAAAAAATATATTAAACAAATTATTTATTATTACTTTATCATCCATATATAAAAAGTACAATCCATCAAACTTTTTACCATTAATGGGAGCCTTTTAAAACATTTCCATACAAGAGTCTTTAACAAACTCATCGAACCGAAACATTAACTCACATGTATATGAGTTTTACGTCCATACAAGAGTTTACAACGAACTCGTAGCTAGAAATGTCAAACAAAAAAGGCTACAATAGTTACACCGCTAACCAAAAGTAGTTCTCTTGTGATTATAGTGATGTTTTATTTTTTGAGTCGAAGACCCTACTTTCTATGAACATGATGAAATGTTTGTGTTGGGCATGGACCTTGAAGCACATGATCGATGAGATGTTTTGTGTTGAGCGAAAGGCTCTGGAGCACATGAGTAATTACATTTGTGTTGAGCATAAAGCTCTGGAACACATGAAAATATAATTTGGAAATGTTGGTCATAAGCTCTGGAGCATTTCTATGTTGGTATTGAGCATAAGCTCTGAAGCATCGGATCTTTGGCCATTGTATCCTTAGGTGTATCGTACAAGTACATCCTAGCATTTAGTGCTGAGCGAGAGCTCTGGAATTGCACTATGTTTGTAACTCCCTGTTATAAGCGTTGAGTATGAGCTCTGATAAGCGCTAGAGGTTGCTGAAAAGATTAAAATCACCTCCGAGTGAAAACAACTCGAGGAATAATATTGATGTCATCATACTTATTTTTAAGTGATTAAATGAAATTTCGAATTTCCGTATTCTCATCAAATACTAAAGAACTACCACGTTATACGAAGGAAATCCAACATGCAAGGATGTTTAGAGTTTCCTAGCCTAGTAGACCTGAGCCATCTATCTACTTGACCTTCATAAAAGAAGTGTTGTTAAGTCTAAGGAATCATGACACATGATGCCCGAAGAGAAGTGTTAACAAGTATTTTAATACTATGTATTTTATACATAGTATGTATAAAGAATTAATTATGATTAATTATGAAATTGAATAAAGAAAGAAGAGAAGCTCCATCAATTATTATTTATTATTAAAGGATTAATAAATAGTGAAATATCTATGAAAGACAAACTAGGAACTAGTTAAAAGTTCGTAGGTTCAGAATTGAAAATTACCCAAGTAAATTAAGAAGGGTTAAATCAAGAAATCAAGGATTTCTTGATTTAACTGCCCCTTTGACTGAAAAGTCTGCCTATAAAGACTCAAGCCAAGCAAAGGCGTGAGGATTTTGATTTTTATCTAGGAGAATTATTATTCTGCCTGTTCTGCTCTCAAGTGTTTTCTTGGAGAACTTTTCCTGGAAGGAAAAGAGGATTGATTCAGAACTGATTACTAGTTAGGAAAACCCTACCTTAGGAGCTCTAAGCTACTTGCATGTTGGAGTCCAGCTCGGGGGGATCTAGATTAGAACCAACAAGAGTTTCGGGTCATGGTTGGGAGGAACGTGGTAGTTCCCAAGTGATTTGTTCATCAAACAGAGGTCATATCTGCATTGAATTGCTAATGCTGGTTATTTAAGTGTGCAAGTGCAACCATTGACAAAGCTTCAATTTCAGGGATGAAACCCTTGAAGGCCTATTCTATTTCTTCCCAAAGTTTCATTAATGTTTATGTTAGGTAATGGCTGAAATGAAATTTATAACCCTAATGGTTCTGTTTTATGGTTATCAATATGCTAGGGTTGTATATGCATTTACTAATCATAGGCTGGAGAAATCTTATTATATGGTGTACATTACTAGGCTTTGTACTTTGAGTGAAATTTTGTAATAATCCCATGTTTAGTTTATGTGCACCACACCTAGTTTTTGTTACCAGTTAGCTTAGTCTACAGGTGGCATTACTCTGCTGAATATTTCATTTGTCACCAAAGAGTTGTTTTTAATTCAAGTTCAGTTCAGAGGTATGGGTTAAATATATAAAGAGAGAGAGTTACATATATATATTAGCCTTCAAATAGTTTTATAATTTAGGTACTATTTGTTTTATTATAAACTAAAGAGCAGAACCTAAATATTTTAAAATAGATCTACTGGGAACATAATTCATATAATAAACAAGCTAACAAATTATTAAAGACCTTCTAAGGTCTGTTTTATATAAACATGTAAAAAAAAATTAAATATTATAAACATTTCATTTTAATAAACATAGTCAAAATTAACCAAATAGAGAAGGCATCGTGACCATCCATGTGGTCCATTATCAAACTATGTATTATTATATAAAATCTACAATCCAAATCGCTTCCATTTTTCATAACTCAAATGTTTAATTCACAGTCCTATTATTACAGTCATCCATTATAAATCATAAAGGGTTTTAAAGGTCCCATTTAAATCTATCTACACATAACCAAACATATCATAATAACCATTGGAAACGACTAAAACCCATTTTGTCATCAATAGGTCGTGACATCGAATCCTATAGATGTCCAGACCCTCTACAATAACATTAATATATTCTTAAACATTTCAAATCCAAACAATAAGTAATCATATAACCATTATATACAGTCAATTCTATACATCTAGTATGTGCAGGCTACGCTTTCAAGATATGCCACAACCCTTTAACCAAACAACGCATATACCAACAGCTAGGTCGTAAAGACTCTAGTTACAGCCTCAACCAAGTCCATTCGAAACACACAATCATGCTATTTATAAACCAAATCGATATCGTGGGTTGTCATAACCCTAGCTGTTACAGCCCGATTCTTCCAAATAAACAATTTACATTATAAAATACCAACTAAAAAGCTATCGCAGTTGTTGGGAGAGGCACATGCCATTTCATGGCATGGCCTGCACCCACGCTGAGCCAATACAGAACTAAGAATATAATACTCTATTTAAAAACACAAACTCTATTTTTTTAAGCTAACGCAGAGCACATGGTGGCAAGCCAATGGGCTACGACACCATTGTTATAATGGTGCAGCCCATGGCATAATGCCTAAGCTCTAGAAGCTCCCTACACAAAATACAAACCAAACAAACAGAGTGTTGTGCATACGGCTATAACCCAAAGCCATATTTTATACGCAGAGTAATTTTTCTATAGGTTGTAAAGCCACGATCGATCCCATTAGAGTCCACATAAAACGCATCCATTAAATAACCATACAAAACCCAAGTTACACAGTATTAAACGTTGGATGAATTCATAGGCTTCTCATAACCAAAAAAATACATTATAGTCTTCATATTAAAAAATCAATGCACCGTGTATTTACACAGAGAGGCACGAAACCCCTTTGATGGATAGTCAAGTAATCAAAACGTTAATGGCAAGCTGTGAGCTATGGCACCATTACAAGTAATGGTGCAGCCACGGCCCCAACGAATGCCAAAAGTCCATTTAAAACCAGAGCAAGCTACATCATAAGCCTCGAAGGCAGAGTCCATTTAAAACCAGAGCAAGCTACATCATAAACACCGGAGGCAGAGTAAACAAGTGCCACACAAAACCCCAACCCAGTAAATATTTCCAACTCAGGAATGCCCAAAGACGAGAAGAGGCAAGTGATTCTTGCTGGCAGGATTACCATGGCCATGGAGAAGAAATCCCCAAATCGACAAGTGCAGCCTGTGCAAACTCTGGAGCACCTTCGCATTCACCTGAAGGAAAACCACGATGGCATGAGGAGCATGACCATGCCATGAAGAAAACCAGACAAAACAATGCAATTTACATAGAGCTGGGTTAAGCTCACCTGCGAAATGATAGGGTCGTCTCCATTCTCCAAACACGCAGAGGCCACATTACACCACAATGCCAATACCATAATGCACATACAAACAAATGCCAAGTCCTTTGCCAAGGGTTTTCACCAACCCCAATGGCATTAATGGCACCAGCTGGTGGCCATTAACGCCACCATAAACCCCAACCATAAGAACGTGTATCAACGTTAAATCAACCATGTCATATCATAAACCCTCTATACTATGGTTTCGCCACCCTTTAAAAGTCAGCCCAGGCCAATACTAATGACATGGTTTGTATACCATAGTCCCCACCTTATGGTATGCGCAGCCCCTTAATACTATCATATAGTATTACAATGTTTTCCCCTAACATCAATACCATATAGTGTTACAATGCATGTCCCTTAGCAAAAGCTTATAGTGTTATCTTATGCCCTTTAGGATAGTTCATATAGGTAGCTTATGCGTTTAAGTCATAAGTCTAGGTTGTAGCATTTAGGCATAATGGCAAACGTAGTATGCCATGATGCCCTCGCTAGGAAGAACAAGCGTAAGTCTACAAGCTTGTCACCAAGGTAAACCTGCAAAATAGAAACAAAAACAAGAGATAGACAATAATAATGATAAGGACAGTAATACAATTCATAAGCATTGAGTAAATTAACGAATAAAGTTAATTAGCAAACATAGGGCGTACCTGAGTCGTAAGAACGGATCAGTAACAACAGTGCCAGACAGAATGGGAAGTTTAACTAAGAACTGAACTGTGTCAAGTAACCAATAATCTCGATGTCGCAATAGTAACCTGTAAATCAATGAATAAGGTGCATTAGTCCAAATGAACTAAGTAAGCATGCATAACGAAGAATAATTTTACCTCTCAGATCGTCATGGGAGAATGAGTCCTGCCACTCCATCACTTTATTCCCATCAACAAAGTTAAGTTAGTTTTAATTAAATAAACAAAGTATACATGTGCAGGAGCAAACAATGATCTATATAACTCATTTATTCACTGACAGTAATAACTAATATATATCAGCAGTTTAAATAACAGAAGTAAGACATAAGAAGTAAATGAACTAATAGTTATGGAATAGATAAGAGATTAACAAGACAGTAGGCAAAATCCGAAGAGGATGCAAGTTTAAAGAGCATCTATGTTTCCGCACGAGTACTAATGATCCATTTTGGGTAGTTTTCACTAGCCTATAAAAAAATAAAAAATAAATTCAATTTTTGGGGACATTACATCTGTGAAAAACAACAACAAAGAAAAACATGTATATTTACATGTTTTTTTTTAAACAACCAAATAACCTTTGGAAACCACCATGTCATGATTCAGTTCTTCACAAAATTTTAAGATTTTTTTTTTTTAAATAAAGATGATTTTAGTGTGGATACACTTCATAACTTAAATAAATTTAATGTGACAATGATGAACTTCGAAGTTCTGTGTTGAAGTTATAAATAATGCCATTTATCTATTTAATATATAATTTAGAATAAGTTGTATGGATTTGAAATAAATTTAAATTATTTTAAAAAATAAATAACTAAGTAATTATTTTATATTTAAAAATTATAATTTAAAAGCTTATATATA